>JBCFYV010011164.1:43275754-43503254 GCA_039000515.1 Timema cristinae
GTTGTTTTCAGGTATCACTTTTAAAAAGGGAACCGACATCACTTTTATATCATGATGTAAGCAATTTTAAGAGTTGGTTTTCTAATGATTGTCATAAACTCAAACTGTCAAAGGACCAGCGTTAAAAAAGCAAGGTGTTTGAGCCACAGCCTAAGAAAGTTTGTTTAAAAATTAAACTTTGTTTTAAAATGTGTTTACTTATTCTGGAAATATACACGTTTTAATTGCGCTAGAAGGTAAGGAACAAGGACAATTTAATCAAGAGGAAATGTAACCATATTTGCATTGAGGGAGAGTGGAAAACCATTTTTGAAAAAAAAAAATCTCAGTACACCCGAATGGAATCAAATCTCGATCTCCCAGTCTTCGGCAGTCTTAGTATATTGTGAGAGTAGTGCCTTAGACCATGCAGCCACCAAAGTGGGTCATCTCTAATTATAATGTTTTATTTTAATTGATGAAATTTAGTTAGTATTCATATTTTCAACTATTCTATCATATTTCTACTTCCTCCTCTTATGTCCATTATTTTTACCAAAATTATAATTCAAATTTGAGATTTATGAGTAAAATAAAGAAACAGGTTAGAGATTCAAATTTCTAAAATATAGGATTTTTTTTTTTCATTAAATTCAAAATGGAGTAATTCAGTGTTTGTGTCAAGTGTACTCTCTTCTTTCTTTGTGTTTGATAAAAGCAACAATGCCGAAATATTATTCTATTTGTGTTATAATGTGTGCATGACTACTTATACTATAGAAGACCGAAGAAAGAAAGAGAGATGATGTCACCTTTGTGCATTGGATTCTTCCCACATCTTTCCTCTTTCTCTAGGTGGGGCTTTCTTCATCAAATTTAATCTCATTAGTTTATTTTCCCTTTTTCTTTAGTTTTATCAAGTTCCATTATTATAAAATTATCTAAACAATGGGCCACCTCAAACATTTTAAGAAATTATTTGATATTTTTAAATATTGCTTTCAACAATATATGAGTGAAAACTATCAGCAAATTTCTGACCAGTTAAAAGTTTAAAATTTGAGTATAAAGTTTTATATAAAAAAATTCAATGACATGCAAAAATGTGTATTTTTGAGATTAAAGCAAAAGGCTATAAACCTAAATCTACCCTTCCCATGGTGTCTACTAATGAAATTCTCGACTTTTCCCCTGATCATTTCTTAAAATTACCAACTCAACAGTATTTTATAATAAAGGAAATTGATAAAAGTAAACTAGATAATTTTATAATAAAGGAAATTGATAAAACTAAACTAGATAATTTTATAATAAAGGAAATTGATAAAACCACCTCACCTCATTTTTGAATCAACTCAACAGAATGTCACACCCTTCTAACCCCCCCCCCCCTCTCTCCCCCACTTTCATTAGCCTTTTTAATAATAATAATAATAATAATAATAAGTTTTACTATATAAATAAACATGTTTTTTATTTGTATTAACATAGTTTACTAAGAATTAAAAAATTATAAACTATATTACACAGCTACAAAAAAAGGTAGTTTGAATCATATTGTAATTTACTGATTTAATGATTATTATATTTAATATTTTGATTAAAACTACATTTTTCCAGATTTTTTTGTTTTAAATTACCAAATTTTAGACTTATTCCCATTTTCCCCCGACCACTCTTATTTCTGGCTAATTCCAGTTTTCCCTGATTTTCTCGGATGGTATACACCTTCTTCTATCAAATAAAATCATGTTTGATAGATATGCGTGCTTCTCATTGCTCTATCATATAGAACCCTTAAGGAGCAATATTGAAAGTATCGGAACTTAATTTAATGTATTGGAATCCATATCGACTAATTGTGGTCTGAGTATAGTTCTTATAATATTTATCCCGGCACAGATTTATCTGATTACCAAACCCTTCCTTCACCTCTGACAAGACATCTTGTGAATGTGGGGAATGCCAGGCCTCCATCGTGGTTCGGATTCCACGTTAAACTGTAGGTCCTTCATTTCATCTCACAATCACCCTACCATTACACATTAGCGTAAGTGCGTATAACCCGAATGGGTAGTAAGACGCGGTGCTAATAATAATAATAATATAATATAATATTTAAATAATTAAAAACATATAGAACCAAATAGTTACCTAATTACTTAGAAATGTTTGAGAAATATAAAAACCCTGTAATGTAAAATAATGTGAATGCGAAGGAAGCTAACCTGTAAAGATAGCATTTAGGCCATGCTATAAACAGTTAGCTTCTACCTGAATAGTTTCATAAACTCTTCACCCTTACATTATCTTGACCCTATTATTTAGTTTTTGGACATAATATTATCCTCAGAAGAAATAAAAAAAAAAAAAATACAGAAACAAAAAATTAGAAGCTACATTTGAAATGTTTGAGGCAGATATGCAAGCTTTATTTTCCTGTCCATGTTTTAAGTTACATATTCATTATAATCCTCATTCATCACCATCACACACACAGGAATAAGCAAGTACTCACCTATGAACGTGCTGACTAGAGTCCATAGTATGGGGAAGACACGTGGCGCTCGTATAATGAGCACTCGTCCCATTGTTTCTGGGTAGTTGGCCTCCACCATCTCTATTATATTCAGCAATGCCTTAAAACAAACATGACTTTCAAAAAAATATTCTTTTGTTAAAAAATAGAGTAACAATCTCAAATAAATTGATTTAGGTTCGAGATGACTAATATTTTTTTGTGTACCGCATCTTGAGGATTGTTCAGGCTATCTACATATTTACTAAAGGGGTAGAGATTGTGTTTGTGTTTGGGATGAGTAACGTTGAATTTAGAGATAGTTTACTCAAATTTGTGAGGAGGGAGAGCAGAAAAACTTATAAGAAAATCACTCTTGAGTACACCAGATTGAGATTCAAACACCAATCTCCCCATCATCGACAGTCCAGTCTATAGAAAGAGTGACACCTTAGACCATGGAGCCACCAAAGAATGTTGGAAGGTTTTATTGAGAAATAGTGTACTTTCATTTGAGTGGTGCGAAATTGGGGAAAACATTTTTAAAATCCCATTCATTAAACCTGACCAAGATTCAAACCCTCCCACCATTGGCAATACATTATATTGGGAGAGTTATGCCTTAGACCATGCAACTAGTGATGTGGCTTTGTCCAAAATAATTGATTTCATAATACCCAATAAAAGAGCGAGAGAACAAATTAAATCTAAATTTGAGCATAAATCATCTAAATATGATACATGTAAACGTGATAGTGACAAATAAAGAGAGATAAACACAATTTGCCCTTACTCTTATTCCTGGACGCCAGAGATGCCTCATGTTGAGTCCTTCAAGGTCAACTAATAGTGACCATGTAGATACAGGCCGTCCCAAGGTTCTAGTTATCTCCTCCATTAGTTGCAGACCTTCTTCACAAACATGTAGAGTCTACAGATAACATAATTTAATGTAAAATAGAGTAAAGGCCAGTGAAATATTAAACTACAGTAGAACCTTGATTGTCCAAACGCAGAGTAAGTAAAATAGACCAATATACAAGATGTATGAAATTTAGAAAATGAGGAGCAAAACTATTTGAAATGAACGTTTTAGCGAGCAAGGCTTCTGAGCCCACTCGACATCAACAACCTACATGACTCAGTCCGTAACCTTGCTGCTACAGCTATCATTTATCAATTAGTCCGGCTTTGTCTGCTACTGTGAAGCAGTGTGGTATTTCATATTCCAATGTTCTTATTGTTTTTAATCGATTTGTGCATGTGTTGTGTATACATACTTGCTAATCCGGACCATTCCCGGTCCCAATTAGTTTGTATTATCAAGGGTCTCCTGTGTATACTACCGTGGAGGGTTTAGTTTTTCAAGCCAAGCCAATCAGAGCCTAGATAGTTGGGTTTGCTAAACTTTGAGCATGAGTGATCAAAGCCTAAGGCTTCTTGGTTCTTTGAGTTTATCCTTTAATAAACTTATCTACCCAAAATATTTTATTTCAATAAAACAAAAATAACATTTTTAAAGACTATAATTTCTTCACAGTTTGGCTCAATTTTTTAATAATCACTAACACAGAATGCTGGATTGTTTCCCTATAGTAATTTAATTATGAGTAGTTGGTTACGTTGGTTTGGGCTCATTGAGAGGATGAGTAAGGATCGAGTGGCGAAGTAAATATATGAAGGTAAAGTGTGTGGATCAAAAGGAAGGGGTAGGCCATGTAGGACGTTGTTAAACGTTGTAGATGAATGTGTGAAAAAGATAAACATTAATAGGTTTAAGAATAAAAGAGCATGTATGACTTGATGACTTGGTGTATGGATGTTATTGAAGCAAAGGGAGTATACAAGGACAGGGAAGTGTGGAGAAAGTTAGTGAGGATGGATTAAGTACAAAGTTGTTTTTTTAGCTATATTTACAGTTTCTTGCCTACCCTGTAAGGGAATGGCGTGATAAGTTATGTATGTAAATATGACTAGTCACAATACCCAGGCTAAAATCTTGCCTAGATCAACTTTGTTTTTTATCCAAATCACAAAGTTTGAAGAAAATCCTATGGAAAGTTCAAGGTTGTGTGATGTTTGTGCAAATACACGGCTCAAGATTTTATTTTAGAGATCTCAAACACTTTTATATGACCTTAGGAGTTCCGTCATAATAGTGCCCATATATTAACCAATTAATATAAATTATACATAGGTAGTTTTTGTAATTCATAGTGATACTTGTCTTACTATCTGTTATAACAAATTGTCTCTTAAGCTAACTAATCTTAAGAGCCAGAATAAGGAAGGGAATTTTAAGTAAATGAACCAGAAATTCCTCAAAAAAGGATGAGAAAAGTATGATTATAAATTATGTGAAAACAATGTGAAGTGTAAGTTATAAGGCAGGGTCAGACTCGAAAAGTAATTAGGCTAGACATTTTTTTTCTTCTTACTTCCATCCTTTCTTCACTGTTCATGTTCACACCAGTTGCACATAACATACAATTTAAATTTTAAGTCATTAATATTTATTTAGCATAGTAAGAAAACCAAAAAACCTAGAAAAAAAGTGTCATTTACATTTAAAAAGTTTTGTTTTGATTTTAAATGTGTTTCTTATTATAATGGAGTAATCACAAACAACTAGAGAGTGTATTATTTAAATAAAAAGGTTATTTGAAATAAAGTACTAGGTTATATCATGGTTTGGATAAATATTAAAAAATCAAACATATTAACACATCTGTTATTTATGTGTTTGTAGTGTTTTATCCAAACAATTAATACTCTAGCATCACTCAAGTAAGTGTGCAAATGTGTGAACAAAAATAGTAAAGAGAAGATTAAAGTATGAATAAATGAAGAGAGAAGTTTACTTCTATATATCAAGGCCTTATGCATTCAAATTTCAAGGTTGCATGGCTCTTTTACTTAGTTTTGCCCAAATTTTACAATGTTTTCATTATGTTTCATATATTTTTAAGTAATTAATCACTTGTTTGTGTTAATATTAATGGAAATTAAATAGATGGGCTGTTTTATCTAACATACCGAAGGAAAAAAAAAAGTATTTCCATCCTTACTCTAGTCAAATATACCATTCATGATTTAATTCCTTTAATCATTAGACAACTGTCAAAGGTCAAGTGAGTAGTTTCAAAGTAT
Source organism: Timema cristinae (assembly GCA_039000515.1). Lineage (NCBI taxonomy): Eukaryota > Metazoa > Arthropoda > Insecta > Phasmatodea > Timematidae > Timema > Timema cristinae. The sequence goes on from JBCFYV010011164.1 coordinate 43,281,402, forward strand.
TCACCAGTTGCATAAGTCCTTCTTCCCCAATGGATTTAATGAGACCCTTCACATCCATTTGTCCAAGTCGCAGGAGATATATCGGTCTACCATCTACAACACAACAATAGAAGAGGTTACAAATTAATAAATAGAAGTGAGCTAAGCTGCAGGCCAATCAAAAGCTCTAGATCAATGGTTCCCAAACTGTGGTATGTGTACAACCAGTGGTACACCATGAGAGCAAAACAAAACAAGCAAATTAAAGCCAGAAAAAAGATAGGACCTCATCAAATCTTATAAAATTTAACGTAGTTGGACCAAGTTTAGCCAAAAGTAAAAAAAAAATTAAGGTCATTCGACCATCAAAATTGTATTGCACAATATTATTGCAAAGAGACTGCAAGGAAGACCAAGGAAGAGATGGGAGGAACAGATAATAGCAAGTGTGCAAGTGAGAGGAAGAGAGTGCAGGAGGAAGAATGATGGAAGAACAGAGGGAGATGGAGGCATTTTATTAAACCGACCTGGCCATAGGCTGGAAACAGTTCATGATGATGATGATTATTATAATTATTATTGCAATAAAATTTGATGGTCGAATGATACTAAACAGTGATTGGAGGGTTGACAACACTGATTCAAGCTCAGACAGCCGGTGAAGCCGCTGTTTGTGTTATTATATCCCTGGGCCACAAAGAAGGAAAGAACAGAATCACAGCCGCTAGTTTAAACGTGTTGCACTCCTTTTCGAGGCTTTACTCCTTCAACGCTGTGATCCACAGTGACTACAGCGCAATCAAGTGAGCATTTTTTAAATGACTCACTTTAAACTCAAATGTACTAGAAGGCAGATACAAAACATGAGCTCCTCGAGTTAAACTATTGTATTTTGTGTGAGTACATGGATGCAGGCCGGATAGTAATATAAAGATAATGCAGACAAACGGGCCGGTCAGCTATGTATAGCGGGTCGTTTATTTGTGAATCCTGCCTTATCATTCGACCTTGAAAGGGGGTTCTGTCTGTTAATAAAAGTTAAATAAGTTTGAAAGTATAATTAATCATATAGTATAGATAAAATTATGTATCGTTTATTGAAGCAATTATTCAACATATTATATACCCTACACTTCATTTATCTTAAAAGTTAGTAAGCTTTCTTTTATGAATTACTAGCAATCCTGCACCCGTGACCCACTGTGGTATAAAAAGCACCCCCTCCCCATGGTGCCCGTATCTCTGAAACATAATTCTAAAACAGATAAAAATATTTTCTTCAAAAATTTGTTTAAAATAGCATTATTAAAAAGCTAATTGAAAATTTAAAAATCCTGCTTCGAGTTGCAATCGGACCCTCTTCCGTCCACCTATGCTAAAAATTTCAGATCTCTGCGTGCCATAGATTTGGCTGGGCATCGCACACAAACACACACATACAAACACTGCCTTTTATTATCATAAACTATGATGTAGCATTGTGGCTTATAAAATACGGCTTTAGGCGAGTCTAGTCCTTTAAAGTATTGATGTCACCTTTCAGGGTAAACCGATTATTGGCTAAATAAATATTATTTTATACGTGAGATACAAAATAAATAGGTATCTCAAAATGCTTTCTTATTTACTATCTAACATATTTTGTTATTAAATTAATGGTATTTTAAATAGGAACTAATGAGTATGAAAATAGACATACAATTTTAATGTTATTTTAGACTCAGATAGCTTCTAGAGGTGTTTAATATCTAGAAATTTTCCTAGCCTTCAGCAGTTAGGGGTTTATTTTGCCATAAAAAATACACTTCAAAGAGCTTCTAGAACTGTTTATCATTTAAAATTTTTTCTAGCTTCCAGCAATTGGGGAATGTGTTCACCACAAACCCCCCCCCCCCCCCTGAAATTTATTAGCTGGCTACAGCCTTGAAGGAGTTGAGTGATGGAAGACAAAAATAAGTCATTGCTTTAATATCCTTCAGAATTAGTAGTTACGTCACCTATTATTTTGTAACATGTAAATTAATATAAATAACATAATAGTTTTTTGTCATCACATAACACTAAAAATTACTTTTAATTTCTAAACTATCCATTAAGGTGGGATGCAGATAATGTGAGAGAAGTTAAGGCATTTTTCAGTTTTTATAGCAAAACCCTTTTTGGTCAAAATAAATCAAATATTGTTTGAATAGATAGAATTTAATTTTCTTCACATGGTAATATCAACAGTTGTTGAATATCTGTCAAGGGCATAGCGGCATTATCTAAAAAAATGTAAATGAGAAGAAAACGTGTTAATGAAATTCCAGGACACCCTCGACAGATATTTAACAACTGTTGAGGTCATCATGTGAAGAAAATTCGATGTTTGTAGAGAAGCAACATTTGATTTATTTTGACCAAAAAAAGGTTTTGCTATAAGAACTGCAAAACATTTACCTTTTCTCGTGTTCCCTACACCCCCACTTTAGTGCATCTAAGTAAAGGGAAAGATTAATTTAATGCAGACATATTTTAATTTATCTCTGCTTATGTTGTCAATGTCATTTAATAACTAGCTGGTGTTAAAATATTGTTTAGTGACTCCTCTAAAAATTATTAATTTTGAAACATGTTATATTTCGTGAAATATTTCAAATCTTTTCATTATTTATAAAATTTTTCTTCTTCTTTCGAAATGTTTCAGAGATGTGAAGGCTATTGTGAGTTTCGAAATGAAAGATATTTGGGCTTATAATTTGAATTTGATATTTCAAAGCTTTGCTCTCAGACAAATTAGCTTAAGTTATAAATGCTTACTTATTGTTTATGACTCCAGACCTATGTTAAAATTTTAATTGAGTGTACCCATATCTTGACATTTACCTCATTCCACCAACATTAGCTGCAAAAGTTAAACAAAGATGACCACCATCATATAAAATGTTTTTGAAGATCTTGTGGCAAATTAAAATTTTTAGGTTAAAACTTGGAATGGATCGACCCTAATTAAGATGACTATTTGAACCATGTATTAATGTGTGTACAGCCTTACATTCATAGTTTGCAGCCTTAGCCTCACCCGTTGTTAACTTGTTGTGCTTCAGACATTGAACAACCATATTTGAGACACACGAGTTTAAATTTAGTGGGGCCAAAAATTTTAATTTATGTGATACAAAAGAAATATGGGTAAAAATAGTTTAAAGTTCACAATAAGTGAGGTGCAAAAGGCTAGTGACCTGCCCCTCTTCCCAAGAGCCTTCCCCCTGTATGTCAAGCATCAACCACTGGAAAATTAAAATTATCTTATACTTAGTCAACACTGTCCAATGTACATACCCTTATCGATGTGGTGCCAGCAGCCGGGGAAATAGTTCTGGACGACCTGCGGGGTTCTGTACTCTGACAAGATGCGGTCCACCTGATGCTTCTTGCGCCACACCAGCGACTGGGACAGCGTCTCTCGGGCCTTTTCCACGTTGAAGTCCCTGGCACGCAGGAAGCGCAACAAAGTCTGGTCACTGGGGACTTTGCCCCTCTGCAGGTTAGCCACCCACTCTCGGAGCTGCACCAGACACGACTCCTGCAGTAGGGTCAGCTGACCCAGGTAGCGCTGAATGTAGTCAGTCTCCAGTTGGAACTGGTGGTCTATAGTGGGCACGCAATTTGACACAACTCTTACAATTGTTCAAAAACACAGCTTCTATTTACAGTTTTAATTACTTAACTCAGCAATTAAAAGTTACTGAAAACTCTGTGAACTAAGCTTTACATTTATTTTTTTGTAAATGAGTACTAAGAAAGAAAAGTAAAAAAACAATAGAAATCTAGCATTTATTTTTGACACAAATCAAAACAGCCAAATATTAATAATCAAATCGTTGATCCCATAACATAGGTGATAACTATTTATCCTAAGTCTTGCAATAGTACTTGAGTGGTATAAGAAGTTTATTAAATTTGATCAGTATTGGTGGAGAGTTTGGGGGTTGACTTATGACTGGGTATTCTGCGTTCATATGTGTGATAATTCTATCGCTTTCCCTCCATACTAATGTGAGTGTGTTTGATATAAAATGTCTTGCTCACATTCTAGTACTAAGATTATATTTGTGATAGCTTCTTTATTAAACATTTAAGTAAAAATATTGTCAAAATAAATTAAATAATAACTGTTCTTCATGCTGTCAAGTCAATAAATAATTCTAGTCGCATTAATCATCCTCATCATCTTCAGAAACAGTTTTCAGGCATTGTCCGGGTCTGTTTGGAACACAAGCCTCTCCAAAGTCCCCTTTCTCTCCACCATCTTTATTCGTTCACACTCCTCTGCACTCCCTTTAGCCCCTTGACCCTTGGTCTTCTTCTCGGATTCCTGCCCCCCACTTCAATATTCAGCATATTTTTTTGGTATCTTCTCGTCCTCTATTCTCCTCGCATGGCTGTACCATCTTAGTCATAACTTCTTTATCCTGTCCTGCACTGGTTCCTCCTTAACTATCCCTCTAACACTCCCATTTCTCATCTTATCGCCGATGATAATGGTTTCAAATTGTGCCAAAAATAAAATGCACATTTTCTAAGGTCTTAAATTTACATTCCTTTATATCCAAATATTGCTCTCAATAAAAACTGTAAAAAGAAAATGTCAGCTCACTGAGTTTGTGTTGGTGAAATACATATTGGACAAAGTAGAGATAGTAAGGAACAAGAAATTTATTTTTTAAAAAGCCATCATTTACACACACAACATTATTGCAAAGTTCCAATGATTAAAAAAGCAGGTGAAAAGGCAATGCTTTCTTATATAAGCTGATAAATGTACATGCATCCATTTTCCGGTCATAGATTTAGAAACAGTCACTATTTTGAATTTAAAAAAATATGTTTAACAGCACAAAATGCAATTGTATGGACAAATGAATGTAACTAATTTATCATGTCACCTTAATATAACTCAATAGGCTAATTATGTGGTTTGTTTTAGTAATAATATTAGCAACAGACATCCCATCGATTATATCCAACTATCAAACTCATCAAGTTAGTTAATGAAATAACTCTTAGTTAAATATATAATATGTTTAAAATTGGGTCTTATAATACTTTTATGTTTTATATATTTCATGAATCTAGTTTACATTAGGCTTAGAAAGTGTAAAGTCCTAGTTAGAAATGCTTTCTCCTGTGATGATTTAGAAAGTCAACAAAACCAAGAGGATTTACTAAGTCTGTGTATATTGGTATTACAAACAAACTTATACAGCAATATTATTCCAACCAAAATTGTAAAATTAATTTTTTTTAATGATGTAAAATTGAAAAATCAAAATAAAATATTATTAAAATCAATATCGCACTTCAAACATAAGCCAACTTTTATTTTTTTAACAAAATGTTAAAATAGCCACTGTTTCAACTAAGACTAAACAAACGTTAAAAGCAATTACAGTCTTTAATGTAATTCTTCGTGAAATTAAGTACAGCATATAATGATTCCTACAATAAACCACGGTGATCAATTATCATGTGTGGAGACTATCAACGGGCATGGACATCATTTGAGCTTATGGAGGTAAGAGAGAGCTTACCGGCCTAAATGCTGAGAGGATCAGAGGGGTCCAAGCCTTGACTTGCAGTTTCCCAGTTGTCATTGGCGATCACTCTCGAGTTTTAAGGTAAACAACAACACAGATAAAGAGTCTAGCTACTTGAAATAAATTTCCATTTAGAACAATACAAGAAAATCAGTTATTTTTATAAAGTTATTAATAAGAATATAGTTTTTCGCTTAAGGGAGCCGTCTCTATATAAAATGTTTGCAAGAAGCTTCATCTAAACTGAATAGGGAAAAAATTAACATTAAGCTCCCAGTTATTACAGTTTGCAACTTAATTGTGTCATCTTTTGGTGATGCATAAAATAAGTTTGCAAAAAATTGCAGAATTCCTAAGGGTCAGTTATGACCTTGTAATCCTGCAAACATTATAAACTCTTTTCTAATTAAACCTGTTCATTAAGGAAGTGTTAGTTTGGAGATTAAATTAATGCAGTAACTTGTTTCTTTTTAATATTTATGCAACTCCTGCCTTTCATTATGCTGGATAATTGAATACCTACTGTAGTATAATATCTTTTATGTTTATAGACATAGCATGGAAAGTACTGTTTTGGGATATTGTTTGAAATTTAGAAAATGTTTGAACATTTCAAACAATCGAATTAACTTAAGTTGTGTAAAAAATGAGACTGTAATGTTCTGAATCAAATGTATTAACTATGATATGGAGTTGAAAGATTATATTCATTTGTATTTTATAGCTCACTTGAATGCAGTAACACTATAGCAATGAAATGTGCGGTGATGTATATACAAATATCTTACAACAAGCATGTGATTCCAGAAAATGACATGTTTGACTAATCTGTAGTATGGACATGAAGTGGTGCACCCCCAACGAGGCGGCGCCCTTAATATATATCTGGGTTTTTCAAATCAATTAGGAACAGTAATTATATTCATTGCTCAACTGTTAGAAAAACCAAATGTTAATGTTTAAATTATTTGCCTGTTATAACAACATTAAAACTATTAGAATAATGAAGTCTGTTAGTGGTTTAGCTTCAGTTTATTTTAAATTGTTGAATTAAAAATGAAAATAAGAGTGAATGGCACATATAATACATTTATTTAAAAAAAGAAACACAAAGTTGTACATTTTAAGTAATTTTGAATGTTGAGATAAATTAATAATTTAGTGAATAACAAACCGTACAGTGTACAATTTAAAGCTGACGTTTCTGATATAGAGGCGGATCCAGGATTTTTGTAAGGGGGGGACGTGATAAGAATTTCACAAGACTGGGCTAGGGGAGGTATTCCTTGGAAGATTCTGACAGAAAAGTCTATCAAAATCTAAGAGTAAATTTGAAAGTAATTTGGAAATTAATTATAAAGAAAATAAACTGCATACAAGTTCATTGTTTATTTACATTTTCTTGTTAACTAAACAGTGTGTTAAAAGTGTAAATCTATTAATGACAGTGATAGACAAGCGAAGAAACTGTCTAGTGTGAGATGATAATGTGACTGTACAACTAGTAGTGACTATAACATAGATTTAATTGGTTTAATTTTTAAATTATTATGGTTAATACTGGCTAAATAATTTCTTGAGGTGGGGGGAGGGGGCGAGAGGGGCATGCACCCCCTCTTCTGGATCCCTGTTGTGATAACCTTTAATAGAAAACACAACTAACAAGAATGAGTCATTATTGACTGAATTAGAGCATCATGTAAAAATAATAAGATAATATACATTTTATTGGTTTTTTTTAGGGGGCAAGCATATTTAGAGTGAGCTGAACTTAAAATAGATACTTAGGGAGCTTGACAGATCTATAACAAGATATACTTTGCCTTATATTGTGTGTCTGATGATGAATGACTCATTGTTTATTGGGGAAGTGGAAGAACAAGAATACAACAAAGAAGTTATTGTGCAAATAGCCATTGGAATGTCAAGGTCAGCAGCTAAAGAAATTGGTTGTACAAGATACAAGGTGGAAGGAAAATATAGACAAGTTTGCAAAGATGAACACAAATAGGTTAGTGCAAGACAGTATCACATTTTAGTCCGAAGGTACATTAAGAACAATTTATTTGCCCCGAAAGTTGGGATCTGTATGTACCTTGACAGATTATGACATATCTTATAAGCTAAACAATAGTGTAATTAGTCTAGGTAAGATTTCTATTCTTTAGTAAATGAAATGTACATCTTAACTCTCTCTGTTAGGACAACAGCACCATGTGAATCCCTTCAATCCAGATTGAGAGAGAAATGATAGGGTTATATACATAGAAATAAACTGTTAAATATGTACACCCACTACTGTTTAAGTAAATGCTTTTATTTAACACATAAGGACTAGTAAATTGAATCATAATTAATATTTGATTAATATCAAAGGTAAACTTACAAAGTAATCCTATGATTTAATAAGGCTATTTTTCTTAAAATTATTTACACACAAACTATTTTAGATTTTAAAACATAGGTCTACTATGTTCTTTCCATTGTAAATAAATTCAAGCCATTTTAATTTCAGACTTAATATCTATTTTGTTTTTAAATAATATTAGTACATAATTTATATTATTTATTTACATAAGTAAGTTTAAAAATTATTTATTTATGAAATCGATTCAATAATTGAAAAATTTCTGAGAAGATTTACTTGAATCAACAAACTTAAGTTCTCAAAACCCTATTTTATTATTCTGAAAATTGAAAAATGACACCTGGACAAGGGAATTGAACCCGGGACCTTTGAATTAGTACGCCAATGCTCTAACCACTGAGCTATCCAGGAACTGTCCCATGCCCAGAGTCATTCTTCAATTATATTTTAAGGCAGAGTCTATGATGGACGTGCAGAAATCATCGGCTACAGATGTGTAATTTTATTAAGATGATGAGCTATCAGATAACGTAGCACCTTCATTATGTATTTTGACTTAAAATATCAAACATTATCATTGGCGCCTGTTAGTTGTTCTTTCAAGTAAAACTGGTGTTTTATTAAAAAAATAGTTTAGCCTGCAACTCAAAACAATTACACAAGTATTTGCCCTCGCGAGAGCCATTGCACTTCAATTTGTAGTAGCAATACTTTGAGTGCACCCCAATTTGTCACATATAATATTAACGAACCGATTATTCAAGGGTAAAAATTAATGATTTATACAGCTTTATCAAGTATATTCTTTAGTGAGATTGGTATTTTTTACTGTGAGTGGCTAAGAATAATAATACAATGGCTACTTGTATAAATTGGCAGAGTCTTAAACGTTGCTACTATGCTAGCAGTTTGATCTATTATTGCCTTTGCACTAACAGTACAAATGTCAACAAATTGTTCTAGGATAAGTCATGTGATTCAAATATATTTTTTCAGAAAATTGAGTATTTGCACAACAGTTAAATTTTTTGGCAAAATTTATATAAAAGAAGATTTTTCTTCAAGGTTTGTTGGTACTGACACCAGATGAACACAAGCAAAACAGCAACTCAAATTAATCTGTGGATTCATCCATATGTAAGACAAAAATATAATTCTGAAGTTTACTTCAATACACATTTGCAGTTGAATCTTTAACCCTACACTCTACTGTATTGTTGAAATGGGGAACTGTTGCGATATATTTTGCCGACTTTTCTTCTGGCTTGCATTTATAAATCAATGTCAACTGTATAAATATTTATCAGCTATTATATGTGCTCCCCAAGCTACAGCAATATGATAGAGACTTCATAAATTCTTTCATTTGTAGTTTAAAAAGCTTTAAAAACTAATTTTAGTTACTAAAAGAACTTATTAAGTCTACATTAAATATTCGGTGTCTTTAACTTTAAACTCTAAATAGCTGTTCTCAAAATAATGCCACTTCTTAGCAAATACCATACTACTATTTGAAAATATAATCTTGTTTAAGACCAATAAGGTAGCCTATTAACACATATAGAAAGCCAAAAGAAATTTTTTTTTGGTCATATTATAGTTTCTAATTATTTATGGTTTCATAGAGTTTTTTAAAAAAAAGTGGATTCTTCCCTTACAAAATTCATTATTATGTCAGTATTTTTTAGCACCTTTGGAAGTGGTTGTGGTTTGAGAAGGCAAGTCTTCTAATGTCACCATAAAATAATTATAAATAATATATTTAAAAATGTATTTTAAAATAGTTGTAATTAAAAATATTATTGCAAAATAAAACAGAAAAATATACTTACGGCTCAATTGACTGAATAACCGATTCCTCTTTGCCCTTCTATTTTTCCTCCCAAATTTTTCTATTAGATGTTAGATCTAACGTGTTCATTTGTATTACTATTTAGGAATAGAAGAGTCCAACACCCTAACTCAGTCGGTAGCATGTCTGCCTACTGAACTAAGGGTCCCGGGTTTAATACCCGGCATGGTCAAAAAAATTTCATTGATGAAAATATGGGTTTACCATTTTACGTTTATAAATTAACGGGTAGTGACTGGAGGTTGTGCCTGTCCTAATCTTAAGATAGATTATAGAGCATATGAAGCTTTGAGAGGCCTAGCCAGCCGGTAATGGAAAATATATGGCTTGAATAAAAAAAATGACCAGGCCACGGGATGGATGTAGGTGTAGAAGGAAAAGATAGGGGAATGCTCTCTCACTATTACTATTTGTATTGGTGATGGAAATGATCATGAATAAGGTGGCAAGGAAACTCTGGGAGGAGAAGGAAAAGGAAGTACAGGAATAGTTAGAGCGACGGAATAAGGAAGTGAGAAAGTGTGAAGTGATGGTAATGATGGACGATGATAAGGCCTAGTAAAGCTATAAAGTTGGATGGAGTAGAGATGAGAAAGGTGTGTAAGAGACCTGCTATGGAGAAGAGAAGTGCCTTTGAAGTGTAAGGAAGTGTTTTAAACTGCATACTTTGTACCCAGTTACATGTGCAGCGGAAACATGGATATTAGATGTAAGAAAATCTAGGAAAGTGGAGGCCATGGAAATGAAGTTGTGAGGAGCATTAGCTTTGTCACAAAGAGCAATAGGATTAGGAATGAAGCTATCCGGGAAGAGTTGGGATTCAGAGAGTACATGAGATAATAGAAGAAGCAAGAATGAGATGGCATGTAATGAGGATGGAAAAGGAGAAACTACCAAAGATAATGCTGGAGATGTATGTATGAAACAGACTGCAAGGGAGGCCAAGAAAGAGATGGGAGGAGCAGATAACAGAAAGTGATTAAGTGAGAGAAGAAGAATTGAAGCAATTAAAGGAGGAAGAATGCTGGAAGGAAAGAGGAAGATGGATTAATTTTACTAAACTGACCTGATCTCTGGCTGGAAACAGATGATTATGATGATGGTGGTGAAGAAGAAGAAAATATTGTAAAGAAAGAAAATGAAAGTGAGATAGGAAGATTAAGAAAAAGACAAACTCAATATAGCTTTCACAATGAAGAGGAAAATGGTAAATAGTCATTAAAATCTCATGTTGTCTTGGTTCCAATAATTTGTCCCAGATCAGTCATTAAGAAGTTATATTTGTTAATTATTTCACTTAGATAAGTTGGCAAGCTATATTCATAAACTGGTATATGAAGGTTATAATCAGGGCCAGTCCTGATAGTAGAATTAAATTCAATCGAGGGGGAAAATGATAACCATTGTAATGCATAATATGGATTCATTACAAAACATTATTATTATTATTTATGTGTTCTGATAGAATGAAACATAGGTCGAGGGATTGGGCTGTAATGATTTATTTTCTTCTAGAGGTAGCCATTATCTCTTTAACCAATGGCAGCAATGTAAAGTGTGAACTATGTTTTTTTATCATAAAAGCCATATTATATTTGTTCCTTTTATATATTTATATCCACCTTTCCTTTCCCTTCTACCAAATATAAAACCAGTCCTATTTTTATTTTATCACCATGTCTTACTACCTGTTCGGGTTATATGCTTAAGTACTAATTATGATAATGGATTAGGAATTGGGAAGGTTCAATTTAGAGAAAGTGAACTTGTATCTGCGTGGAGGGAGAGAGCAAAACAATATAGGAAAAACCACCCCCAGTTCACCCAAACGAGATTTGAGCCTCGATCTCCCAGTCCTCGGCAGTTTTAGCTCAACACTAAGCTAGCGGGTTAGCCAACTATGCCAATGAGGTGGCATTATGATTATTAAATAAATGTACCTACATGAATTCTCCCGAAGAGACTTGGCCCATCCTAACCACTTTGATGTTTTCATTAAAATGAAGTGAGTGACATTCTGAGCCAGCGCAGAATATATTGCCAAATGATGTCATGGTATCCCACGCTAGAGAGGCTTTGAAACCTTGGTAAGGCATTATGGATGCTTTGAGACTCTAGCAGAAGGACCAAGAGTGTTCCATGATCAGAACTTTCTGGGCGAGTGTCAGATGTTCCACACATGCACCATATTTCCCTCCATTTACCTATCTCTGCCCCCCTTTTTGATTCCCCCTCTATCTGCCTTTAATCAGGTGTTGACTTTCAAGAACTATAAATGAGCATGTTTTGCCTGATTTGTACTCATAATACCACTGTCTACTGCTTAGGTAAGCAAAGTGCTGCCTGTAGGCAGGCTTATAGTCTCCTATTCAAAATTCTCGTTCAGCTTGTATCTATTCTTTCTAAACCTTTCAAACTATTGTTTCAGATTAAATATTTAATAATATTTATTTAAATCAACTATTAAATTTAAATGGTTAGCTATTATTATCGTATTTCTGAGATCAGCTTAATAAATGTTCACTATTGATCATTTTACCTTGAGGCTGATAGGTGGCTTTAGTATGTTTCTGATATCTTCTTTCTGTTTAAATTTCACCTTACCGGCATGGAAACTAATGGCTTTGTATTATAAATGCCGCTATATTGAATATGGAGATTAATATTTAAATTCTGTTATGTTGGGCATGGAAAATAATGTATTTCTTTTAAATGTAGCCATATTGAGCACAGAAAGAAGACATATGTAATTTTGATACCATTGTATCGGATGTGGTAATTAGTTACCCCTTAAAATAATAATTTCAGTTGAGATTAGTTATGCTTTCATTTATTCTATTACCTTTAGGTAATGTTCTGATGTGGGCATTTTTGGTATATTTTACTCTTAGTATTTAACTATGGGGTTGAGCTTGAATACGATATTGTAAGTGATGCCATTACTACTTAAATTATGGGCATTTAAATTGAGGTTTAACCTCCTGTCCAGACCTTGTGGTCCGTCCTTTTCCACTACACTCTCTGTCACTTGTTCTTGTTGTATATGTTAAATTATACTGTCAATAAAATTTTAATTTTGAACACACTATCTGATTGTTCTCATTTGGGGCTAATTAGGGTTGGTGGTTACACCTAAACCAGGACATTAGAATTTACTCGACAATGCTCTACTAATGAGCTATCTTAGTTTGTCTCTTACCCAGTAGCTCTTACAACTCGTGAAGAGTGGCCCTATGAGACCAAACAGGACAGCTCAGTGGCAGTTTATTAGGTGTGCAACACCAATGTTCCGAATTCAATTACCAGGTCAAGGATGTAATTTTTTCCCTTAAATTAATTTGGTAAATTCTATGTTTAAATGAGCATCTGGAGGAGCATATTAGGAATAGGACTACCACATTTAAAAAACTAGTATGTTTGTGGCATGCAACCTGCCCCTTGGTTGTATTAATATTTAGTTTTAGAATTGGTATTCCAACCAAAAACTTTGAGCCTCCCTGTTATATACAAAATAAGTAGTTTTTTGCTTCTGATGAATAATATTTTTATATAAATGTTTTACATTAGGCATAGAACCACTTCACAGCAGCCCCTTCCATAAAGAGGTTTAGCAACACGACTGATATGAAAATAAGCAGCGATTTAGGAAAATTACGTAAACCATTGAAAATATACAACAGAACTTACCAGTTTTATGTTTGGAAGAAGCTTTTCTGGACAGATTGTGTTCAGATGACGATTGTGTTGGACTTAGTGGTGAATCACCCTGGGCCCTGAAATACAGCAATCAACACAATACTTTACTTAAGAGGTTTATACCAAAGTGGTATACGTAAGCTTGAAAAGAATACCATTTAATTTTGTATTTTTTAAATAAGCAATTTTAAATTATTAACTAGATAAATACTAAACCCAATATAGCTATTTTTATTTTCCTGGTAATGATAATTTAGGAAATATATATAAAAAATTTTTTTTTTATCTCACCCTGTTTTATTAGCAGTCTGGGCTAAACATAGGTTACGTTGCTTAAGGGGAAGAGTAGATCAGGGTAGAATTTGCATTTCATTTGCATGGAGGGAAAGTGAAAAATCACTTAGGGTAAAGACATCCTAAGTACTTTTGACCCGAATTTGAATCTTTTCCGCCCCACCACAGGTAATTCTAGTTCATTGAGAGAGTGACACCATAAGGCTCAATAATAGTCTAGAGAAAATCCATAAACGCTGGAAACCAAGTTTATAATGTAACTGGATGGAGCTGTCTGCCAGTCGGAGGACAAACAGGGGAAAAAGAAAATAGAAAGGGGAATACAATTTGTTTTGTGACACCCTCACTTTCCTATTTGATTCTCATAGTTTCATTCTACGCTCCAATAACCATTACCTTTAGTTTTTCTGGCATTTAATGATCGACCCAAATGTGTCCCCCCCCCCCTCCCCTCACTACTCAAGAGTGGAAAATTTCAAGATTAAAACAAAGCTTACAAGTCTATATATGTAAAGGTTCATAGAATTACGTTTGTGTTCATTCCAATAAATACCAACCTCGTGTATTGTTACAGGTTTTATCAATATTCAAACCAAGTGCAACATCTGATGACAATATCTCAGCTAATACCTAGGAAGTCCCCAATAACTGTTCAATCACCGATGCTGGTAGCTTGCTGTTGAGTTACTAGCCAAGTACTTGATTGTATTTCAGTAATAAATAGGCTAATGAATATTAAAATAAGTGTATATTAACCTGATTGGGTAGAAAGATGTGATGCTAAAAATAAAATAAAAAAATAGTTAAGTGTCCCATCACTAACATTTGACACTGTCACTGTATATCCACTAAGGGTTTGAATCCTACCTAGAATCCTCTTCAACAGTCTTTTCTTTCTCTGGCTCAGTCCAAGGAGGAACATATGTCAAACCTTCATTCTTCAATTCATTCACAAAGTACTCAATAATTTCTTTGCCCTGAAACAAATTTACGGTACATATAATTTTAGAATATGTTACCATATTAGAATATGATAATTGCGTAACAATTGTGATACTTTCTTTGAAGGTATTTTTCAATACTAGAGTTGGGTTGAATCCACTATTTTACGGATCTGAATCTCTAATTTACGATCAAATCCCAAATAATGATTCCGAATCTTGGCAAAAATTATGAGCATAAAAGGAAATATAAATATAATATAAAATTCAAATAGTATCTAAATGTTAACATTATTTCTTATAACCCATTCATTATAACATCCATACATTCAGTTAGGTGTTAGATTACTGGTTTAGGGCTTTGTTGTTGAGTTCATCCTATAATTTTAGTGGGTTCTGATCCACCAATAAGCAGTATTAGAGGTTTAAAACAAATTTCGCTTAAAAATTTGAAGAAAAAATATATATAATTTTTTAGGATTTGAGTTTAGAATCTGAAATTTTCTCGAATCTCAAATATCCTTAAGGATTCGAGAGATTAAAGGATTTGAGTTCCCATCCTTACTCAATATGATATAAGCTACCTATTCAAAAATGATGTCGCTCATGTAGTTCACTTTGATGAAGACCACCTTCTTGTTGTCTGTTCCTATTGTATACACACAACAATAGAAAGACAAACAATGGGGAGCATTATGTTTAGTCAGTGAAGCATTGAATTATCTGCAGTCTAGACCTTTTGACCTTAAAACATTTTGCACAGCAAACCATAATCTAGGGTTTGGAGTAGAAACATGATAACCCTCTAGATATTGATGAGATATAATCAATATTTAAACATCCAAACAATTTAGCTATCTCAGAGTCTTGACTGACTATCAAAACAACTTTTAGTTCAAAAGGAAGAACTGCTAAAACATTTTTTCATAAAATGAGGGTTATGTTTTAGCCCTGATCCCATCAATTCTATTCCCCTCTTATCTAAAGCCAATAATTATATTGGGTTTTGTTTCAGGAACTCAATAAGTGAGTGAAATATTTTAATTATAGTAGAGCTTAAACTATTTTATGTATCCTACTTAATGATCTACACCTGTAATTCTCGAGAATTATTGAAACACAAATCCCTTGAAGACCAGCAGAGGAGACACTAGGCATACAACATAATGCCAACTAGTATTAGAGTTAGTTAAAATTAAATTACACCTCCTCAAGACATTAAACGGAAAATAAAGATACGCTATTAGTGAGCAGTCGTCTAGTCCGAATTATTGTTTCGGATGCTACTGGCTATTTCAGTTCTGATTGGTGTCCCAATTCAATATGCGCTTACAAAAAAATAAATACTTGAGCCATCTTCCCCCAGTACTTTGATCGTATTACCCTGGTACTTCAATCATCATAACCCCTGTACTTCGATCCTCTTACCTCGGTACTTCAATCATCTTACCTCGGTACTTCAATCATCTTACCCCAGTACTTCAATCATCATACCCCGGTACTTCAATCATCTTACCCCGGTACTTCAATCATCATACCCCGGTACTTCAATCATCATACCCCGGTACTTCAATCATCATACCCCGGTACTTCAATCATCATACCCCGGTACTTCAATCATCTTACCCCGGTACTTCAATCATCATACCCCGTACTTCAATCATCTTACTCCGATACTTCAATCATCTAACACCAGTACTTCAATCATCATACCCCGGTACTTCAATCATCATACCCCGGTACTTCAATCATCATACCCCGGTACTTCAATCATCATACCCCGGTACTTCAATCATCTTAACCCAGTACTTCAATCATCATACCCCGGTACTTCAATCATCTTACCCCATTACTTCAATCATCATACCCCGGTACTTCAATCATCATACCCCGGTACTTCAATCATCATACCCCGGTACTTCAATCATCTTACTCCGATACTTCAATCATCTAACACCAGTACTTCAATCATCATACCCCGTACTTCAATCATCATACCCCGGTACTTCAATCATCATACCCCGGTACTTCAATCATCATACCCCGGTACTTCAATCATCATACCCCGGTACTTCAATCATCTTAACCCAGTACTTCAATCATCATACCCCGGTACTTCAATCATCTTACCCCATTACTTCAATCATCATACCCCGGTACTTCAATCATCTTACCCCAGTACTTCAATCATCATACCCCGGTACTTCAATCATCTTACTCCGATACTTCAATCATCTAACACCAGTACTTCAATCATCATACCCCGGTACTTCAATCATCTTACCCCAGTACTTCAATCATCATACCCCGGTACTTCAATCATCTTACCCCAGTACTTCAATCATCATACCCCGGTACTTCAATCATCATACCCTGATACTTCAATCATCTAACACTAGTACTTCAATCATCATACCCCGGTACTTCAATCATCTTACTCCGATACTTAAATCATCTAACACCAGTACTTCAATCATCATACCCTGGTACTTCAATCATCTTACCCCAGTACTTCAATCATCATACCCCGGTACTTCAATCATCTTACCCCAGTACTTCAATCATCATACCCCGGTACTTCAATCATCATACCCCGATACTTCAATCATCTAACACTAGTACTTCAATCATCATACCCCGGTACTTCAATCATCTTACTCCGATACTTAAATCATCTAACACCAGTACTTCAATCATCTTACTCCGATACTTCAATCATCATACCCCGGTACTTCAATCATCTTACACCAGTACTTCAATCGATATCCTCCTCCCCCCAGCCAGTACTTTAAGCATCATAGCTTGGTCAAAACTGAAACCTTAGTCGTTTCGGAAGACACAGAGCCTTTTCAAATATCTTAAGTTTTAATTGACCTATCTACATATGAAAAGTATATACTAAAACAGAATTTAAAAATCTTTCATCAACATTTTAAATTAAATAAAATTACCTGTTTGTAAGGTTTATAGATAAAGGTATTTTTAGTTCTGGGGATTTTTTTCTTGTAAAATCAAAACCAATGTTGAACCTACTAGACATTGTTTTAAAACAAGCCCTCTTTTATCATCAACTGATTGAATTCTTTAAAGAAAGAAAGTATTTAATTATCATCTTTACTTAACAAGTCAATGCTTAAAGTTTACTAACATGCCGCTTGCAAACTAAGGCTTGGGTCTATGTCATGAGTCAAGTCAGGCTGAAAGTTGATTACAGCAACAGTACATCATTTTTGTTTATTTATATAACGATAAAAGAAATCATCCACAAACCAAGAATTGCAATCCTTGAAAGGCTTGCTAAATAATCAATTTGACAACTGGATCAAGAATGTCCTTGAAATTGTATGGGGGAACCTGATAAACTAGCTCTAGATATAGATATAGGTAAATGAGGGGAACTGGATAAAACTAGCTCTAGATATAGATATAGGTGAAATGAGGGGAACTGGATAAAACTAGCTCTAGATAAAGATATAGGCGAACTGAGGGGAACTGGATAAAACTAGCTCTAGATATAGATATAGGTGAAATGAGGGGAACTGGATAAAACTAGCTCTAGATATAGATATAGGTGAAATGAGGGGAACTGGATAAAACTAGCTCTAGATATAGATATAGGCGAACTGAGGGGAACTGGATAGAACTAGCTCTAGATAAAGATATAGCGAACTGAGGGGAACTGGATAAAACTAGCTCTAGATATAGATATAGGCGAACTGAGGGGAACTGGATAAAACTAGCTCTAGATATAGATATAGGTGAATGAGGGGAACTGGATAAAACTAGCTCTAGATACAGATATAGGTAAAATGAGGGGAACTGGACAGAACTAGCTCAAGATTGAAATTTGATATCATGAGGTGGACTGGATAAGGTGTAATGAGGTTGACTGGATAGAACTAACTCAAGATAAGGATAAGGTGTAATGAGGTGGACTGGATAGAACTATCTCAAGATAAATATGAGGTGTAATGAGGTGGACTGGATAGAACTATCTCAAGATAAATATAAGGTGTAATGAGGTGGACTGGATAGAACTAACTCAAGATAAAGATAAGGTGTAACAAGGAAGTATGTAGGAATTTGTGGTTACCATTTATTTAAATACATACAGTCAGTTCATGATAGGCTTAACTTTGATGACAGTTCAAAAATCATATGTTTACGTTTTGGGTTGCCAACACTTGTAAAATATCACTATTTTGTTATACATGTTTTAGTTACATGTTATATTTTACATTTAAAATAACGTAAATTTAAGTTTTCTCAAACTATTTCATTACTTTTAATAATTTCTTTTTAGCCAATCCGAAACAATATTTTAAACATAATGAAATGTACTTATTCTCCGTTTTGAAATGTTATTTATAATGTGTAATATAGTGCAAACATTAATACCTTTTAATACAGGCATCATATTTACTTGGAAAATAAAAAAAAAAATGGTAATTTTTTTTATGTAGAGTAAATTATTTTATGATTATTTTGTCATATTTTGAAATATTTAACTGAATTAAATATTTTTATCCACTGCATGGGAGCATCATCATAAAGAACCTGTTTTTGTCATGTTCAATCACATGGTTTAAATTCATCAGTCGCCATTTTGAAGCTATATTTGTTATACCTTTGTGAAAGTGCTGTGAATAATCATGTTTTTAAGTGGAATTAAACAATAAATAAGCTTTGTGCCCGACCTCAAATAACTATAAATAATATTGGCCTAAATTATGGTGGTTACCTTTACATTCAAACGTTACCATGTTTTCACTACAGTTATCCAAAGTGACAGATGTCAGCTGTTGGCGTAGGGATACAGTAGGGACTATTTCTAGTAAATTTTTGAGCTGTCATCCAAATAAACTAAGGTCGTGAATGTACTGTAAGTAACATACAGTGTTTCAATCAAATTGAGGAATTGGTCATACCATCACTTTTAGGTGTTTTTACCACATACAATGGGCAATGACCTGAGAAAGATTTTATTGGTTAGAATTTGGTTCAGGTAAAAGTTCTTAGTCCCTTCATTTTCAAGTTTTTCCAACTAAATGCTATTTAGCTTATAGCCAGCCTGTTTTCCACAACTTTTTTTGAGTCCTCCATTTCCATAACAAAATTTAAATACTTAATTTCTAAATTGTTTAATAACTGTCTTTAATTTGTGAACATATTGGAGGAAAAGATAAATTTTAAAGAGTGCTCAAACCAGAATTTAAACCAAAAGGTTTGAATTCTAATCCGAGAACATTTAAAAATATATATTTTCAGATTACAGTATCAAAAACTTTGTGAATATATTTTAAAATAGGGACATATTTATTTAATCAATCCCTGCAGTTATTTATAACTTGGCAATGAGAATTCCTCAAATTTATCAAAACATTATCTGTCTATAGATTGCTATGGAACATCTTCATTTATACCAATTTTTATAGAAAGGGACTTGACTGACAGGTATAAAAGTGACTAATCTACTTTCACATATTCATGTGCCAAGTAACATGATCTGTATCTGTCAGTATTGATATATATTTTAAATAACTATTAAATAACAATAATAAAACAGTAAAATATTATTAATTTTGCTGCAAAAATATGTATTCAGAGATATATATTTTGTACACAACTATCATGATAGTGAACAGCTATGTGCCTGTACATGTAATCAGAGATATATATTTTGTACACAACTACATATAGTTAACAGCTATATGCCTGTACATGTAATCAAGAAGTATATTTGTACACAGCTAACATGTCATGAACACTATGTGCCTGATATTTATTCAGAGATGTATATTTTGGACATAACTGTCCTGTTAATGAAAGATCATAAATGTGTTTTCCTTACCTTGGCAATGTTCTGCGTGTACTGCTTCATGGCCAGTTTCTCCATGGTGCTTTCAAAGCCAAAGAACGCTCGGATGTCAAGACTAGACGACTGTTCAAAACAAGTCCACTCGCTGTTCTCAGGATGTACCTGGGGATATTCCAAACATATATTAGCCACAGACTCATCCATCATGACGTGGAGATGGCATTTTAGAAATTACAGTAGTCTCTAGAAAGTTTTGTGGTATGGATACACCCAGTTCATATCTTTTCCCATTGGATGAACAATGCATGGCAATGCAGCAAAACAACTTTAACAAGTAAAAATACATAAATCACTTTATAGTTAAATAAAAATTCTATCAATACTTAGATATGCTTATATTTACAAAATTATGTTGCTTTAAATTATTTAAAATAATATTTGATTACTTTTAAGTATTTTAATTCTTTACACCAGTTCCAATTAATTTGAGTTTTCGATATTTCAGGATGAGCCCAGTTCTATTCAACTCAAACTATGACCCTAATGTATCCTAATTAAAGAGCGATACCTAAAGGAAAAATAATTATTTTCAAACCAAATGGCCTGCCTCCTTCATCCCCTATAGCAATTAACAAATTAACACACTCAAGGACCTTGAAGGTAATATCAGAAAAGTACATGGCATCTTTTTTTTTTTTTTTAACAATGACTGTATAGAGCTCTAAAATATGGCCCTATTTGCTTTTTATTCACAAAGTATATTATGAAATTAAACTATGGGATGAAAGAAAAATAACCAGTAAGGAAGATTCATTTTAATGAATCTGAATCAGCATTCACCTGGAAAAAATGTAGAACCACATTTAGGAAAAACTGCCCTTATTAAGTCTGCTGAGATTAAACTTGGACAAGGTCTTGAGATGTAAGTCTGTACAAAAAATCACAAGACTATAAATGTTCACTTGGTTTTACTACAAACTCTTTGATTTTTAAAGGTAAGAAAGTTGTCTGGGGTGATTTTTCGACTAAGTACAAGAGCTAATAGTGCTAACAATACACCAGAAATAAAATGACACACAACAAAATTTTAAATCTTTTGTAATTATTGAAATTAACATTATTCTAAAGTAAATATTTATATAACAGCTTGAACAATTAAATTGAAAATAAAATGAGTTTTACAAATTTTTCTCCTTAGGTGGCATAACTTATATTTCATTAGTTAATAAATTGCTCGAATAAAACCCAAAAGAATATTAAAAAAGTGTAGCCAACATAGCTATAAGTAATGTCATGTCTGGTTTACAAATGACTGGGAGGTCGAGGTTTAGATACTGGCCAGGTGTACTGAGATGAATTGTTTAAAGTGGTTTTCCATTCTTCCTTCCCCCAAATGTGTGTTCATATCCTCTAAATTCTACAATCTATATAACTAAATACCACAGTGTAACTATGTGGATAGGTTGTAAGAGCATTAAGGCACAAAGCACTAGAAAATGACTAGAAAAATCAAATTACACAAATTACAAGGTCATATAATGAGACACACACACATATTCTCAGTGAAACCGCTCTAGGGATAGATAGCTATGAGTATGTTTATATTTAATGAGACTAATTAGCAAAACAGTACTTAGATAAAACTAACCTCAGCCTAAATTACACTAATTCAATACTTTACTCGTATCTTGGGTGTTCAAAGAGGTTTTGAGTGTTGAGATGATGATAACCAACTGACTGAGTTAGTCAAGAAATGTGAAGCAGAACCGAGATGAATTATTGTTGGTGAGAACATTTACAGCACAGTGAACAATGAAGACAAAACAAAAAACAACTATTGTCTGACTTCCTGGTCTGGTTGATGAGAACCGGGCATGCAATCAACCATGACAAAACACCGGCCTGAGGGGGGTTACAATTCACCAGGTAGCAATGGAACTGGTTTATTCCGGCAAGGTTAACTATGTGGAGTGTTGCATAGCTAGGGTTTGTGCTGAGAGAGGTTTGCTCATTCACCCTCTACAAAAATAATGGGGAATATCCAGTGCTCGAAATGGACTGGAACGCCATTCCGGTTGACACCACAAATTATTATGAGTGTTCCTGTTGATAACACAAGTTTAAAATGTTCTGCCAGTACAATAGAACAATACTTCTTAGTTCTTCCTATCGTTTTCCAAAAGCATCTCTAGTCTAGTCTGAATGAACCCAATCCTACTACGTGTCTGTAAAGTGTATTGGATTCTGAATGGCCCTAGATACTACTTACTAGTATCTGTTTAGTGTATTGTATCTTGTATTACACTGGGTTTTCCAAGAATGTGCTTAACAATAGAGGTTACAATAACCAGAAAATGACATCGACATTAATATTTTACAGATGTTAAATCTTTCGCCTCCCCTTTTGTAGCCTCTATTGTGGGGATTATTTTTGGAAAGGGCATTTGCTGTTTCTGTTTGTAGGTAGAAGATTTATACCTTCAGTTTACCATTGTATTTCATAGAGTAAATACCATTCCTATTTGAAGTTTTTAACTCTGTGCCCCAAGTGACGGCAAAAGAGTGAGAAAAAAAAAGAAATTAAATAAATCAAATCAAATGTTCTTACATATTTCTTTTTATAAACTATGTTTTGCAGAAAATTTTGTTTATCTACTTAAGTTAGCTACAATATTTCCTTGCCACGTAAATTTTATAACTATTAAACATATTTTCTTCAAAATATTTATTGCATTTAAGGATATGACAAATGGTGTCAGTTTGTTGGCAGCTAAATCTTTAGAAATTCTAAGCATTTTTTTTAAACTAGGCCTCATCAGAAGAGTCAGAATTTACATACAAATTAAAGTACTGATATGTGATGTCTGAAATATGCAAATACATATTAAATTCTACAACGCAGGGAGTACTGCCAATTAAAAAAAAAAAAAAAAACACTACCCTGTTGTGGTCCAAATAATACTTAAATAGATCAAAATTTTCATGTAAAAGAAAGGGCTTTACCATAACAGGCTTAGTAATCCGGTGGCAGAATCAAACCTATACTCAAGCTGTTATGAGGAGAAACAAGATTAGGAATAAAGTTATCCGAGAAAGAGTAGAAATACAGGTATTACATGAGATAGTAGAGGAAGCAAGAATGAGATGGTATGGGCATGTAATGAAAATGGAAAAAGAGAGAATGAAAAAGAAAATGTTGGAAATGAAGTATGTAGGAAAAAGACTGCAAGGGAGACCAAGAAAGAAATGGGTGGAGCAATAAAACAGAAAGTGTTCAAGTGAGAGGAGAAGAATGGTAGAAATTAAAGGAAAAATAGATGAAGATGGAGACATTATACTAAAGTGACTAGGTCACAGGCTGAAAACAGTTGGTGGTGATGATTATGAGAAAGGGTTTTAAATTAAAGAATAGAATATCTGGTTGTTTATGCCAATTTAATGAACAGTGTTTGTTTCAAAACATTTTACATTGAAACAAAAATTTTCATTTGGATTAAATAATAATAATAATGATGATAATGATAATAATTATTAACATTATCATAATTTTTCATAATAATGTAAAACAGAATTTTTCAAATTTTCTGGTGCCATATTTTGCCTCTTCTATAGCAACATTTTGTAGGATGAAACTCCTTTTCACTTCACAAGAAGTGATTGGGGAATGTTTTAGTATGCATATTTCTCTCATTGTAATTCAATTAATTTCAGTCTAGTATTTTCCCCACAAATGAGGTATCATCCACATGTTTCGATGTTTCAAGTGTCTTATTTTTAAGAATAATGAAAAGATGTGAAACAACAATGTTAACAACAATGTAATGTTTATATTTTAATTTCAACAAAATGTAATTATTAATTCCTATGCAGAAAATAATTAGTTTTGAATTTGATTATAAATGATTTTAATTAATAATGGATATTAGATGGTTTTAGACTAGTGCCTAGCTAAATAGTTAAATATTGGATATCAGTTTAATGTGGCATTGTATTTTTTGTTTCAATACAAATCAATATTAATTAATAAATTAATTATCATTGAATTAGATTAGTATAATAAACTGCAAAGTGATATTCATTTTACTGAAATTCAATTATTAAACAAAAACTACATCAAGATCTAGAAGGGCAAATGTATGATAGATTCTCTCTCATGCCGCAAATGTGACAGTTCGGTACATAATTAATTTTTCACTCACCAATGCCATTACATTTTTATATGATTAAACTCTCAACTAGTAGGTCTTATTAACTTTGTAATGACTTGACTCATATTGTGCAACAGTTTTACAACTATAAATTTATATCAAGG
Source organism: Timema cristinae (assembly GCA_039000515.1). Classification (NCBI taxonomy): domain Eukaryota; kingdom Metazoa; phylum Arthropoda; class Insecta; order Phasmatodea; family Timematidae; genus Timema; species Timema cristinae. The sequence continues at coordinate 43,306,241 of JBCFYV010011164.1, forward strand.
ACAATATAGAAGCAGCACAACTACTCCAATGACGGGTGACCTGGCGGTCTAGGGGTAAGGTGTCAGACTTCTGTGTTGGGAGTTCAGGGTTCAATCCTCGGTCCCGGCACAGATTTAGCTGATTTACCAAACCTTTCCTTCACCTTTGACCAGACGTGTATTAATCACAATTTGTGAATGTGTGGAATGCCAGGCCTCCGCCGTGGTTCGGATTTCACAATAAACTGTAGGTCCTCCATTTTATCTCACAATCACCCTACCATTACACATTAGCATAAGTGCATATAACCCTAACGGGTAGTAAGACGTGGTGCTAATAATAATAATAATAAACTACTGCAATGTACCCTCTGTTTACCCTGAAAGATGGGAAACTTATTTTGTTTGAATCCTCTATGGTGTAGACCAGTGTTTCCCACACCCCCAGAGGTTTAAGAATAATTTCAGGCATTAAAGACATCCACTAAATTTTACTTATTATTAATATTATCAATATAAATATCCTTGTTGTTGTTGTTATTATTATTGTTATTATTATTATTCATTCTGCCTTTTTCCAATGAACTTAGACCGCCGATGTGCCGTGCCCTCTGTCTCCTCCTACAGCTCCCATAATCTTCTTCCCTCAAGTCATTCAATACTTGAATCCTTCTCTTTCCTAAGCTCCTCTTTACCTCAAACTTGCCTTCTATAACGTCATGCAGAAGACAGCTCCTTCTAAAGATATGTTTGATCCAGTTTGCTTTGCACCCAAGAATTTCACTCTAAATGGTTCTATTCTCATCCATTCTTTTTAGGACTTCATTTGTCATCCTACCCTGTCTGTCCACCTGATATTCTCAATTATTCTCCAGTACCACATTTCAAATCACTCCGAGTATTTATTTTCCATCTTCCTGAGAGTCCAAGTATTTATTTTCCATCTTCCTGAGACTTCCTGAGAGCCCAAGTATTTATTTTCCATCTTTCTGAGACTTCCTGAGAGTCCCAGTATTTCTTTTCCATCTTCCTGAGAGTCCAAGTTTCTGCTACATACAGTGTGATGTTCCCAATGCAGAATTTATTAACCACAACACTTTTTAAATAATAAGTTTGATAGACAAATTAACATAAATCTGATGTGATGCAATGAACTTTTAAGGTTTTTCTTTCTCTCTGGTACAGCCAGCTTTTTTTGATGACATTCTTTCTTTTTTATGTTTGGAACAAACATTTAGGTTAAGTGCAATTTGTTCAATTAAGAAACTCCCTTTTACAAACAAATTGTAGTAAGTGTGTAGTCACGTTTAAGTGTACAAACAGTGGATTAATACAAAGCAGGAATGTTTAAGATTATGATGGACGCAAAATACGATATTAAAATGTCAAATTTTAACCTTGAAATGGGGTGCCCATTAGTGGATAATTACATACTTCATTGCTCTAGATTAGGATAAAATGCCCAAAACTAGTTATTTACAAAAATATTGTTTGTCATAAATTTTAAGTTCTTTAACCAACCAAGGACATCATTTAGTTGAGTAAAACATATTTTTGAGTGTATGCACTAGTTACCCCATGTGCATTATTGGTACATCTCCTGCCCAAAACACAGCCATCAAGTCTGGTGACAGGATTGTTCCATTTTCAGCAGTTAATGTTGATTTTTCTAAGTGTGTTATCAAGAAAAAAAGAGTTAATTGATGTGAACTTTTAATAAAAGCGTTTGAATCCCATTTAGATTACATAGAAGGAAAAATTCACCCCAAACTTCTTGAACTATTTAAGAATACACAAAGGGGAAAGCTCGGGATGGTGGCGTGAAGGCTTCAATGTTGTTTATCTGTTGAGTCAAGTTGATGTGATAAACATGGCCTAATCAGATAATCTTGCAAGATGTGTATGAAGATAATGTTTCGACCCAATGTGGATACAAAAGACCTAATTTAAGAAAGTTTACCAACAAATGAAAAAACTCCACAGAATCTTCCCAGAGATATCTCATACCACTACCTGCTACAAATAATACTAGTCCAAGTAAATTAAAAACACTGCAGAATTTTTCAAATGATATATTGCTCCCCCCCTCCAACCCCCCCAAAAAAAAACACACACAACAAAACGGAGAGAAAATTTCTAGTGTCATAACTGGATAGTCTTGGAAAAGATTTCATGAAATGAAAGATTGTATGAAGAAAGAAGTTAAGGAAAAAGATCCTTCAAAAACAAATTCAAAGAAAAAATGCAAAGACAAGAAAGACAGTGAAAATGGTAGAACAAAGCGAGGACATGACAGCTCGATAGTGATAACTTTAGACTTACGCTCTTCTGGTGCAAGTGAGTTTGAAGAAGACGATGAACCCATTATTTTGGAACCCTCCAGCAGAGCAACATGGATCATTTGTTCTTGTGGAATACCCAGAAGTAAACTGCAACACTACTAACTACACCTCAATTTGTATATACAACACTTACCAGATAATAAAGAAGATGAAGATGACATATTAGTCATGGCTTTAGTTTGCCTTGAGAAAACAGAGGAAGTTTTTATAGCTAACATGAGGATGCATCATTTGTAAAGAAAGCGCCAACAAATTGTTGCAGTCCTACCCCAACCCAGAATGGTTTTACATGATACAGAATCCAATAATCCTGTTACAGATGTATTTGTATAAGAGAAAATGTAAACTTTGTTACAGATCATTGGCAATATTAAAGCAAAAAAATAAAAAGTTAAAAATAGGTCTTAATAATATTGATTTATTGTTTTTTTACACCAAATTTTGTTGTGTTACTTAATGTTTGTGATTAGAATGATTATGATTTAGTTGAAATAATTTAATACTTTTAAGCAAGCATAATATTAGCTGTTTTAAAATTGCCCAGAAGTGATACAAAAAGTGTCCGAGGCTGGTGAACTAAGTGCCCAAAACTAGGATTTAACACATTTTAAAAAGATATTGTTATAAATATTTATCTGGTTCATCAAAAAGGTTAATAAAACAATTTAGTGAATTAAAAATCCTTGCTTTACATTTTGCTATAAATTTATTCCAAAATACCAATTACATAGCCAATAAAAGAATAAATGGTGTGTATAAAATCCTTAATGTGCCCATAACTTGTATATTCACCCTACATACTACTGAATGAGCTAAGGTTTATGTCTGACTGTAATAGCAGGAAAAGAATGCATGTGGAAATAAACTGTGATCTAATTACTTTTTTTACCAAGTAAGAAATTATAGGGAAGTCTTTAATTATCAATTTAATTGGGATGAGAAAGTAAAAATGTATTTTAATTGCTGTGCGACATTTTAAGAAATGTGGGAATACAATTCCTTCATACAGAGTTTCACATTGCTAAAGCTGTAATGTATGATACCCCAATATTATATAACCATTATTAAGTAGATAAATGGCTAGGGAGAATGAAAGAAGTCATTTAGAGCCCTATAACAGCTAAAAGAATTTTGTATTTCAGTATTAATTAACCCTATGAGGTGGGTTTAATAGGCTACCACTTGGTGATTTGTTGGAAAAAATACATAGTTTATCATTTGACATAATATAATTTTTATTTATTTGCTTTAGGATTTAAAAGATGCTTATTAAATCCAATGAGTTATATAAATAATCTCAATATTATCATTTTTAAATTGTATCCGTTTTAAAATAAATTCACTGTCAGATGGTAGGTTTATACCATGACTTTTCAAAATATAAATAATGTAAATCCAGCATGTACACATCGTTCAAGTAGAAAGCTTACAAGCTTAATTTGACAGGCTTCACTATGGATTCACTATACAATCAACACCATAGTGTAAATAAATGAGATAAGTTTGCTACCTTTCAGATGCACATGTCTTATGTGACGTTTTATTTTACATATCCCTTTTGATCAATTAATAGAGATAACCAGATATAATCTAAAGTAATAAAATTCAAAATGTACATAATTTACATTATATTTCACAATAAATGTTTACGTGGTTCAACATCCTTCGGTTTCTAGCTATCAACCATCCAAACAAGAAGGACATGGCTGGAAGGATGAAATTGCATCACGTTATTTGAACATTGTAGTTTTTAAATATTGTCAATAACCATGTTGGAAGGTGGCAAGGAAAACACTTACATAATAGTCACTGAGCAGTTAGGACCTGCGTTGATTGAGACCAATTTTATGTTACTAATCACATTTTATTCATCCCAGTTCCCCAAGAATTGAAATAACAACACATGTGATATGGCTAGCATATTCACCCTGTCCAGTACAGCAATAACGCTTAGTAAACACTTTATTAAAAATAAATCAGTGATTTCAATTATTAACTGATAAAAAAATGTCCTTAAATTATTCCCCTGCATTAACAGTGACCAAGAACAATAGGCTGGTAACTGTGATGTGAGAAATAATATTACAAATATGTTGCGCTTCACAGGGAATGAACCGCAAACCGTAAAACCACAAATATAGACTACCCAAAGTGAACTCTGAACAATAACATTAATATGGCTTCTAACATTTAGCCATGAACTATGAAAAAATAACATTATGCTTAGTTACAAAGTTTACATCAACATTATACACTAGTTATAGTGTAAGTTGATAGTCATTTTCATATAGTTGTGATATGCCCGGTGTTCTGACCCTTGTATTTTATACATGAAGAAACATACAGGCACACCAAGTTTAAAAAATTCCCTACACAGAATAGTTTGTGTGTGCACCTCCTAGTAGGGTAGAGGAGAGAGGACGTATAGTGTAGAGCAGGGCTTTGTAAACCTTTTCCACTTGCAACTCCTTTTTGCCAGAGAAATTTGTACATGACTCCGGGTATATAGGTATACAAAATAGGTATGCAAATCAAACATTTCCTGATGATAAATCATAAAGAGATTTATTTTGAAACAATTCTTTGGTATGCATATTATTTTATTATTTACTAAAGACGAAAGCAAATTTTCATACTAATGAGATGGCACATAAAATAAGTACACAAATCAAACATTTACTGATAATAAATCATAAAGAAATTTATTTTAGAACTATTATTTGGTATACATATAATTTTACCATTTCTTGAAGATGAAAGCAAAGTTGCATACTAATGAGATGGAAGTACTTGTTTATTTTTACACAAAGACTTAAATCTTGGCTGAATATTTGATACTGAAGGATATAGAGAATCTTCAACGTTTTTTCAGAGTTGATCGATATGTTGATTTTATCAACGTCAATGATGAGAATGCCGCTTCGCATAAATGTGTAGCACAAAATGGTAGATGTATGTTTAGGGCCAGTTCAGAAATTGTGAAAAATTCTATCCTAATCCAAATGCCAAAATTAATTTAACGATTTTTATAAGAAACTCAAGTTTTAAACCTGTGTCTCTTGATAACTCAACAAATTCTTATTGTACAGTGGCAGATGACTGACAGTTTTTATTTCAATTGAGTAGGGTTTATGAACCCAACTTAAATTTTTTATAATAAAAATGTGAAGGGAAGTATTTCTGAAGCCGTGTTTCCAGGAACGTCAGATGATCAATTAAATACAACACAATACAATTAAATTTTTGGGACCATTATTTTAATTTAAAAAGTTATATGTAGCTGTAAAAAAATTTTAAAGAACCATCCCACCCTATTCTTTCCCCATAAATATGTTACAATTTGTTTTGTGTTCAGAACCTTGGCTGCAGCGAAGTCGCAAGATGCAACATGGGTGAGTGCTGCTAGAAACACCTAGGATTTATTATGTTTGATGTTGAATTCATTTTTGGTCATTGTTCATTTAGAAACCTTTTACTATGGCCAAATTTTTCGCTAGCCCAAAATTCAGTTATGCAACCACATATGGGTTCACGACCCATAGTTTAAAAAAGCCTGATGTCTAGTATGTGCAAGTCTTACCCAATTATGAGTGGAGGTGGAGTAGTAAGCCATTTAGGCAAATAAATAGTATAGCGCACCACATACTTTCTCTCGTCTTTATCATAAAATAGTAAGTTACTAAAAACTTGCAGGATTTGTGAAGCAGTGTTGTAAAACCATTACAACAAAGATTATAAATGAAATAATATACATTGCTATGACATTAAGAACTAGGAACACTGTTACAGAAAAATCGAGAAAAGAGAAATATCTTTGTCCACCAAAGAGCATAAGAATAACATTAATTTTCCAAGACCTGAATTAAAAAGTATATATATTTGCTTATAGCTTAGAGACTATTGGTTCTATAAAAATATATTCCAAATAAAGGATGTATATCTTTAAAAGTACTACAACTTTACACTGATAAGTTATTTCGTATCTCAAATAGTTGTGGAGAAATGATGAATATTAGAAAATGTCCATCATGTAAAGTATCCACAAAGCCATTTTATAAGAAAATGAGAATTGCCATCTTGTATATAGTGATAAACAGTGTCTAGATATAGAGTTTAATCAATTTAATTTAATTTTGAGAAAATATCTTTTTTATATTTTTGCCCTTCAGTAAGCTAACCTTAATTTTAGGGTTGGATGTCTAATTCAAAAAAAAAAAAAACCTCAGGAGGACCTTATATAAACCCGAGAAACCAAGTTTTAGCCCAATCAGTAAAATAGTTTCTGCTCTAGCCCGAGGTACAGACAGTCAGACGCCATTGCAAACATAACTTTTTTGATTACAGGGAGTCATGAAACATCGACCTTTATCAAAATCTCGAGTTAAATTTTATTGAGGATTCCAATACTTTCTCTCAGAAGTGTCAAGAGAGAGTAAAAACATTCCATTATGCCCAACCATGGTTTGAGCCCCATAAAAAGCAAACCAGACTAGATGAGATTGCCTTCTTTAACTACACATGTTAAGTTAAGAGTGATGGAAATAAGGTAAAATAACAGCCTTGTTACCGCAGCAGCAAGTATTTTGATATCTTGACCTGCAGCTAAGTAGAATGTAGAAAGTTATTAGCAGGGCTAGGATTTTGATGATTTTGCATCTTTTTTTTTTGGCAAACCTGGAATGTTGTTCAAGTGTATACAAATGTGTTTCATAAGAAACCTCGCTGATTTAAGTAGATTTATTAAGGCATTCTTTTGCATTTGTATGGGTTTTTATGTTAATATGGAATTTTTAAAGGATTTTTGGTCATTTTTTCTCTTTTTTAAGGCAAGTGCCTATGTTTAGAATACCTCTGCAAACGCCATAGCAAACAATGGTGCCAAAACTGTGGTTAGACTACTTACAACCCTCTCCTGTCTCTTCCTTAAAGCCTGTGATAGCTGGATAGCTCTTCTTTTCCCTCCTCTATAGCATAGTGGGGCTGTAAATGAACTCCTCTAAACTTGTCTGAGTAAGTATTGCAGATAACGGGGGCTCATTGTCTCTCTACATTTTTAGGAAGTTGCACGTGTTGTTTATGTGAATTTCAACATTCAACATGCCTAAAATTAAAGAAAGTGCCTCACATGAATTAAAACTTTTTTTGCTGAATATTACTGTACAGCAGCATGTCAAGAGAGAAAAACACAAACGAGGTCTTCAGCGATTCCAGGAGGAGAAAAAGCTACAGCAAATGCTTCTTGGCCAAACCAGCGAGTCTTCAAAACATTCTGAATTTTAAGAAGAATTGTGCAAATCCTTCATTTGTGCTGGTTTTGCCTTGAGCAAAGTTAGCAATCCGAAATTGTGCAGCTTTTTAGAAAAGCACACTGGGAAGTCTTTGCCGGACTCCTCCACACTAAAAAAAATTATGTCAGCCGTTGCTATGAAAACACAATGAAGAAGATAGGGGGAAAAGTAGCAGAAAAGAAAATATGGGTGTTTATGGATGAGACAACTAGGACAATATGTAGCTAATGTAATGGTAGGTTCGATGGAAAAAAAAATGGGCCTGGTGAACATTTTCTCATTAATTGTGAACATTTAGAAAAAGTAAATTTTTCTACAATAAGTGAACTCTTTGCTAGGTCCTTGAGCTCAATATGTCCCGATGGCATCCAACACGACAATATCCTGCTCTTCATGAATGATGCTGCACCTTACATGATAAAGGCTTCAATGCTCTGAAAGCGCTGTACTCAAAAATTGTGAATTTAATATGTCTAGCACATGCCTGTCACAGAATTGCTGAAGAGATACGAGGGCAATTTATCGAAGTTGAACAGCTGATTGGGTGAGTGAAGAAAGTTTTTCTGCAGGCATCATCTCGAGTGGTATCATTCAAATCAGAGGCTCCAAACGTTCCTTTGCCACGGCTTCCATTTTAACCAGATGGGGGACTCCGATTGAAGCATGTAACTATTAATGTGAGAGCTTCCAAGTTGTGAAAAAGATCATCAACTCATTTGACAGCAATGAAGTGACTTCAAATAAAGTTATACACAAACTTCTTTTTGATCCTGAAATTGTAAGTAAGTTTTCCTACCTAAAGTCGAACTTTGGATTTCTGCCTAGTGCCATTACTTCCTTGGAGAATTCAGCAGTGCTATTAGTGGATCAAATAGATTTGATAAGGAAAGTTGTTAATGACCTAAATATTGTGACTGGAAATGTGAAAAAGGCTGTGCAAAAGAAAATTGAGCAAGTTTAAAAAAAGAAAAGAAATAACCTCAATTATATTGGAGCACTTGAAAAAGTCTATAAGCACAATTTTTTTCACTAATATTTAAGAATAGTAAATAATATTAATCAAAATATTCAATTTAAATCACTACTGAATATAATTTATTAACACATATATAATTCGCACTTGTATGAAACTAAAACACGTGTTGTGAATGTAGAAACTAGAAACATGTGGATAAATATTATATATATGAAAACAGTGATCAGAGGCGACGAGCGTACCAACATGCGCGACTAACAGAGGTTCTATTTCTATTTTGTTGGTAGCTTTTTTTTTTTAAACTTAATGAGCGGTTTAGCTTCAACCTGTTACTTTTGTGTTACAGTGATGCGCGCGCATCTTAAAATTACACTTTCATCATTTTTTCATAACGGCCTAAAGAAGTATAACTTCAAAAAGAATAATATGAAATGCTGTGCTTAATTATAGATGTGCAATCAGGGAAAAACATTTTCCCATGGTGAATATTCACCATATTTTGAACAAAGTGACGTAGTTTATTCTAAGTATGATCCTGTGGTGTCATAGAAGTGGAAAAGAGTTTTTCTATGTTTAAAGCTTTATTAGCAGATAATAGAAAATCATCTCTTTTGAAAATCTGCAAATGGTTTTTGTTGTGCATTGCCATTATGGACTGTTGAAATAAAAATTTAAGTTTATCATGTCAAATTAAACTGTCAGAAAATTTAAGTTGAATTTTTATGTATTTTCCTTGTCTTATTTTATACGGAATATCTTTTGTTAACAAAATAAAAACTTTCAGTTTTGCACAGAAATGGAAAATTAAATTATATTTTAAGGTTTTTCTCTCTCTTATAGGACTTGTTTTTAGAAAGGAAAATATAACTTTTTTGGTCATTTTTTAGTTCTAGAGAGCATTTTTTTTTTTTTGGGTCATTGATGCATTTTCAATAGGAAATTTTATATCAATATTTAGGTCACTAAAATCCTAGCCCTAGTTATTAGTGTAGTGAGCCTCTCAACTTAATAATTTATATATTATTATTATTATCATTATTATTATTATTATTATTAGCACCGCGTCTTACTACTGTTCGGGTTGTACGCACTTACGCTAATGTGTAATGGTAGGGTGATTGTGAGATGAAATGGAGGACCTACAGTTTAATGTGGAATCTGAACCACGGTGGAGGCCTGGCATTCCACACATTCACAAGTTGTGATTAATACAAGTCTTGTCAGAGGCGAAAGGGAAGGGTTTGGCAATCAGATAAATCTGTGCCAGAACCGAGGATTGAGCCCCGGACCCCAGCATAGAAGTCAGACACCTTCCCTCAGACCACCAGGTCACTCCCAATCTATGTTTTGTTTCTTTTTTAATAATAGTAATTCTGCTAGATCTAAGTCTTTGCCAGGTAATTAATATTGAGTGTGCACTGTGTCTTACTGCCTATTGGGACTATAGGCAAATATACATTAATGGGGTAAGGATGAGGATGGTAGACTTGAAAGGAATTGTACCTGCACTTGAATGAAGAGAGTGTAAAACCACTAAGGAAAATATATTCTGTGGATGCCAAGCTGTGATTCAAACCCAAACCTTCCCATCATTGACAATCTATTTTAAGAATATTAATATTATTATTATTAGCACCGCGTCTTACTACCCGTTCGGGTTATACGCACTTACGCTAATGTGTAATGGTAGGGTGATTGTGAGATGAAATGAAGGACCTACAGTTTAACGTGGAATCCGAACCACGGTGGTGGCCTGGCATTCCCCACATTCACAAGAGGTCTTGTCAAGGTGAAGGAAGGGTTTGTCAATCAGATAAATCTGTGCCGGGACCGAGGATTGAACCCCGGCCGCCAGCACAGAAGTCGGACACCTTACCCCTAGACCACCAGGTCACCAGGATTCAAACCTCAATCTCTTTATCATTTTATTTGTTGCGGCGGCCGGGGTTCAATCCTCGGTCCCGGCACAGATTTATCTGATTTCCAAACCCTTCCTTCACCTCTGACAAGACATCTTGTGAATGTGGGGAATGCCAGGCCGCCACCGTGGTTCGGATTCCACGTTAAACTGTAGGTCTTTCATTTCATCTCACAATCACCCTACCATTACACATTAGCATAAGTGCGTATAGCCCAAACGGGTAGTAAGACGCGATGATGATGATGATGATGATGATAATAATAATATAATAATTAATATTTGTTGTAAGAGTGCCACTTTAGACCATTCGACCTCCAAAGCGGGTTAGATATAATGTTTTAAAATGTATACCCGGCGCTCAACACGATAATTTCAATCCATTGTGTATTCAACATAAGCCTGTAAATTTAAAACTTTTACACTAATAGCCATAAAAACTGAATCAAAGTCCCCAAGGCTGTGTTTCTGATAGCTTTAAGTAGCACAAGTCCATAACATATGACCCTGGGCATAGGTTGAAACTGGATGTATCAGTGATACAGCATTGGTTTGATAAGTTTAATATCCCAAGTTCTATTCTCATGACCATGTGTCATTTTTCAATGTACTTATATTTAAATTAATGATTTCTATATTGATTTTTTAATATCAGCATGCTTTATTCCAGGGGTCGGGGCATCTTTTTGATACGGCGAGCCGTATGGATTAAAAGAAATCATGGCTATGTTAACAAAATAAAAAGAGCTAAACACTTCAACTTTATATTTCTCATATAGTTATTAGTATTTTTATGAACACGATTGGTTTTTTTTGGGCCAGATAAAATGAGTCGGCGGTTCAAATCAAGTCCAGGCCGTAGGTTGCGACCGCTGCTTTATGCATGCAATAGTGATGGCTATTAGATACATGTAAATGTTAAATGATGTTGGTGATAATATTGATCCAAAAGGCACACAACAGTATTTTCTGTCTAGTATTTTCCCTCTACGTCAACCCATACTATGCCTATCTCTAGAATACACTTTTTACACAGTGCAAAGTTTTCAAACCATGATAAATAAAGACACTCAATTAAAAACTTGTTAATTCTTTAATCAAATATAAAATATTTATTTTTTTAAATTTATTTTATCATATTTAATCCTACAAAATGACCACGTGTGTGTATTGATCTTGCTATAGGTTGTTTTAACATTGACAGCATAATCCCAATATATCCTCTTTAAATATTTGTATAAATAAGATTGGTGATAATATGAATATATTCAACAAAAATCATTAAGTTTTTCAAGTCATGCACCAGCAGACCTAAAAATATTAGATCAATACTCTAAAACTATAGTAAAATTTTAGTAAGAACCATATCTGACAGCTAGAAAAGTTTTTTTGTTGCAACGTTTTATCACCTGTTCAGATCATTCACAGTCATATGTATTGAAATTACACTATGTTTTATAAATGAGAAGGTTGGGTTTAGGGGAAGTGTATCCACATTTGTATGAAAAGACAATTTAAGAAAAACAAGAGAGTGACACCTTGAATCATGCAACCACTGAAACAGATCTTTTATATCAGTATTTAAGATGTTTTATTTTATTTTAAATAATATTTTTTATCATGTTGCTATGTTAGGTTAGAAATACTAAAAAGTTCAAACATTAATTATAACCAAACACTCAAACACCTTGGTGCCGCAGTCTTAATCCTTGATCTTGGAACATAGCATGGAGGGTAAAGACCAATAACATTTTATAAACTTTAAAGTATAAAGTATATGTGGTTATTGCTTCAGTCTTTATGTCTCTAAATAAAATGTGTGTTTGAATTGCACCTATAAAAAAATTATGTCAGATTCTTTTAAAAAAACTATTAAAAGATATGTTGGGTAAATTTACAGAAAAAAATAAAAAAATAATAAGGTTTAATAAATAAAAATGTAATAAATTCAGTAGAAGATAACTATTTTTAGTTTTTTAGTTGAAAAATTATACTAGGGATGTTTGATTTATATCTGATGATTCCCAGAAGGATGTGAACGCAAATAAAGCTGCCAGTCTCATCGAGTTTGGTTTACCAATGGCAATAGGATAAGTGTTCAAATTATGGTAAGATGACCTGAGGTGGTCTTTATTAAATAAATTTACATTCCTCCTTCTTGCAAATGTGGTAACACTTCCTCCATTCTACCATACCCATCCTTGAATATGCAAACAGCCTTTAGAGGCAAGTAAGACGTGGAATATGAAAAATAAATTGTTGAGAACAAAACATGTGAGTTTGGTCTAAAAATGTGTTTACAAATAATATTTGTAATAAAAATTTAATAATCTAAAAACTATACAAGTACTATAACATGAGGAATATGGTAGGTTGGATTATGTAATTAATTTTTCATTTTTGGGGTATTTAATTTGCACTTTCTGAACTAACTGATTATATCAGCACATGAGAATTTCTATGAGTGAGAGCAAAAGAGCCTACAAATTTTGCCAGGAAAGGTATTGTCACATATTTTTCAGGTTCTTTCACATGCCACAATCAACATGAGACCGATAGCCTTACTTCCTCTACAAAGCAAGTTGTTAAACAGTTTTTTAATGCTCAAGAAAAATCCGTCGACCTTGGCTGATTTTGAACTCACGAACATTAGGTCCTGACGTAAGCACTTTACCCCAAGAACACCAAGGTCAACGATTTTATAACTAGTTAAAAATAAAGAGTAAACGTATAACAGTATATAGCTAACACACACATACTTGCTTGGAATAATATTTTTAACTTATGCTCCAAGAAATAATTCAACCTGACAAACAGTTTTCAATATGTCCGTTTAAACAAGACTAATCCATCTAAATAACACCCGAGTTGAATTCAGTGAACCAAGCTAGATGTAAACAGTGTGTCCAACTCACAAAGTATCTGCAGTTCTCCATAATGATGACTCTGGTAGCGAAGGTCTCGTTAGTAGCTTCAATATCAAGTGTCCTGGTCCGCCGGTCCAAAACGTTCTTTTGAATGAAATACACAAAATCCACACCAATAATCTGGGTGATAAGAAAGAAAGAAAAAAACAAGTTTATTAATGAGAAGATCTGTGGTGCGAGAACATGGGAGCAGGGTTACCATTTGAACTTTAAGATAAAATTACTACTTAGCTCGGAGATGAATTATTTTATTTGAGTAAATTGTGAATACCTATTTAAGTATGTTGACCATAATTACATACTCTATGGCATTAAAAACTTGAACGTTCCATGCCACACTTATGTCACCTATACCTATCTTGAGGTAGTTATATCCAGTCCACCTCATTACACCCTATCCCTAACTTGAGCTAGTTTAAATTCAGAAACCTATTTACATTTCCTTCTTCAAACAAGAAAAAATCCATGTGCCTTTGAATAAAATCACATAAACAAAAGAACATGTGGGGGCCTTTATGGAAAAAACAATTTTAGTAACCGGGCAATCCCATTATACTATATGGATACACTTTGAACAAAGTTTTCAATGCAAAAAGGATTCAAAGGTTTTATTTTTGTTGCAAATGCTATTTAAGCTTGTATTAATTAATAAAGCAACCAACTACTAGCTGTTAAACTTATATACAGATACTTAATTTGTTTTTTCTAATTTTGGTTACTTAGTTATAATATATAATATGCAAAGGTGAGAATATTTAACTTAACTCCCTTATTATCATACTGCAGGATCCTGTGGACTCTCTAAAATTGCCAATTGGAGGATCCTGTTAATCACCCCTTCAAGTGCTAATGTGGAGGACCCTTTGAATCACCATTTCAAGTGCTAATGTGGAGGACCCTTTGAATCACCATTTCAAGTGCTAATGTGGAAGACCCTCTTAATCACCACTTCAATTTTCAAAGTGGTGGACCCTCTGAATAACCTTTTCAACTATCAAAGTGGTTAATCATCCCCCCTCCTCCCACTGTTAGTTAGGAAGAATAGTTACGAGGTCTGTAAATAATTACAGTCGTTGGCCATCATAACTCTCCTTTAAATCCATCATAACTCTCCTTTAAATACGCAACACACCCAACATTTGAGCTCAGCCCCTACACAAATCCCCGCTCAACGGCCACCCCTTAGGGGGGGCCCTAGTGAAGGTTAGGCCATCTTCCTGAGCCGACAACCGATATGTTACACTCACTTTCTTTATGAGGTAAGGTGCTTCCACAACTAGTTTACATCGCCGTTCCGTCTTGGTGACTGCTCCGTCTGGACTGGTCGAGTCGGACACAACCTCACATCCCACAAACACCGGTATCTGTGGACATGTAGGGAACCTCCTCTCATAGGCCTGCAACAACAACAACAGGAGAGACACAATGAGAACAACAAACTAGAAAACCTGAACCAGAAAATATGGGTTAGATCAACACATTATTTGTATCAGTCGCACCAGGGCGCTGGAAACCTTTTCCCCTGAAGGGCACGTCTTCCAGATGAAACTGGACGCTGCTTTAACACCCCATCTGCTATGGTTGAATGGGCAATGCTGGCTTAAGCAGCGGCGTAACATTAACAAAGTGAGGCCTGGTGCGACGCTTGTCACTAAAGAATTATTTTTAATTAAAAGTGGTCTTGCTAAAATTCTTCTCGGGTACTGTATATATATAAACGCAGATTGTTAAATTCGTTATTTTTTCCCCTTTAGGCAACCCCTTCCCTACAGAGCTCTGGGCCCGGATGAACCAGCCGCACTATATAATATAATACGCCACCGAGCCAACCTAGCCTAACGTTACATTGTTCCCTCTCGAACTATAAAGAATTAATTTTACCTCGGACAGACTGTACGGATTGGCCAACGTTCAGCTAGACGACGTATAAAACTAACTGAACTGTGGTCTACCAGCGATTTATTGTTTTCACTTCCATACTATGAAATGCACAATCCATTGGTTTGAAATACCTTCTCGTTGAGTCGACGGCTCTCAACCCATCAATCTCCCACATAAAAAGTGTCCGATCCACCCTTTTAGGCTAACAACATATTCACACTAGATGGGACCAAAGAAAGGTTTAACCAAGGAATGTGCCCCATTCGCTTGGAAGTTGAGTAAGAACATTCATAGAACACCCAGCTATAATTTGAGACCAGACCTCTGACGATCCCGTCCATTGCGAGAGTGACAATTTAGACCACTCGACCACCGATGCGGGTAACTAGAACTTTTCGAGGCCGGTAGGCGGTATGGAGATTCCAAAAGGCAAGATATCGTATAATTATATCAACAACTGAAGGCTACCGACCTCCGATACTGCTTTGTTCGACTAGAGCACTCTCTTCGTTTCATAAAACGATAAATCTATACTCTACACCAGCGGTTCCCAAACTGTGGTACGTACAGTTATTCCCGGTGGTACGCAGTGAAAAGCCAAACAAATCAAATTCGTAAAAATACAAGTCCTCATCAAATCTTAGAGAAATACATTAAGACCAAGTCCAACGAAAAGTAAAACAGATTTAAACAGTGGCTAGAGAGGAGGGAACAATGATCCATGCTCAGACAACCAGTGGCTGGAGAGGAGAGACCAATGATCCATGCTCAGACAACCAGTGGCTGTAGAGGAGGGAACAATGATCCATGCTCAGACAACCAGTGGCTGGAGAGGAGGGAACAATGATCCATGCTCAGACAACCAGTGGCTAGAGAGGAGGGAACAATGATCCATGCTCAGACAACCAGTGGCTGTAGAGGAGGGAACAATGATCCATGCTCAGACAACCAGTGGCTGGAGAGGAGAGACCAATGATCCATGCTCAGACAACCAGTGGCTGTAGAGGAGGGAACAATGATCCATGCTCAGACAACCAGTGGCTGGAGAGGAGGGAACAATGATCCATGCTCAGACAACCAGTGGCTAGAGAGGAGGGAACAATGATCCATGCTCAGACAACCAGTGGCTGGAGAGGAGGGAACGATGATCCATGCTCAGACAACCAGTGGCTGGAGAGGAGGGAACAATGATCCATGCTCAGACAACCAGTGGCTGGAGAGGAGGGAACAATGATCCATGCTCAGACAACCAGTGGCTAGAGAGGAGGGAACGATGATCCATGCTCAGACAACCAGTGGCTGGAGAGGAGAGACCAATGATCCATGCTCAGACAACCAGTGGCTGGAGAGGAGAGACCAATGATCCATGCTCAGACAACCAGTGGCTGGAGAGGAGGGAACGATGATCCATGCTCAGACAACCAGTGGCTGGAGAGGAGAGACCAATGAGCCATGCTCAGACAACCAGTGGCTGTAGAGGAGGGAACGATGATCCATGCTCAGACAACCAGTGGCTGGAGAGGAGAAACCAATGATCCATGCTCAGACAACCAGTGGCTGGAGAGGAGGGAACGATGATCCATGCTCAGACAACCAGTGGCTGGAGAGGAGGGAACAATGATCCATGCTCAGACAACCAGTGGCTAGAGAGGAGGGAACGATGATCCATGCTCAGACAACCAGTGGCTGGAGAGGAGAGACCAATGATCCATGCTCAGACAACCAGTGGCTGGAGAGGAGAGACCAATGATCCATGCTCAGACAACCAGTGGCTGGAGAGGAGGGAACGATTATCCATGCTCAGACAACCAGTGGCTGGAGAGGAGAGACCAATGATCCATGCTCAGACAACCAGTGGCTGGAGAGGAGAGACCAATGATCCATGCTCAGACAACCAGTGGCTGGAGAGGAGAGACCAATGATCCATGCTCAGACAACCAGTGGCTGGAGAGGAGGGAACGATGATCCATGCTCAGACAACCAGTGGCTGGAGAGGAGGGAACGATGATCCATGCTCAGACAACCAGTGGCTGGAGAGGAGGGACCAATGATCCATGCTCAGACAACCAGTGGCTAGAGAGGAGGGACCAATGATCCATGCTCAGACAACCAGTGGCTAGAGAGGAGGGACCAATGATCCATGCTCAGACAACCAGTGGCTGGAGAGGAGGGACCAATGATCCATGCTCAGACAACCAGTGGCTAGAGAGGAGGGAACGATGATCCATGCTCAGACAACCAGTGGTTGGAGAGGAGGGACCAATGATCCATGCTCAGACAACCAGTGGCTGGAGAGGAGGGAACAATGATCCATGCTCAGACAACCAGTGGCTAGAGAGGAGGGAACGATGATCCATGCTCAGACAACCAGTGGCTGGAGAGGAGGGAACAATGATCCATGCTCAGACAACCAGTGGCTGAAGAGGAGAGACCAATGATCCATGCTCAGACAACCAGTGGCTGGAGAGGAGAGACCAATGATCCATGCTCAGACAACCAGTGGCTGTAGAGGAGGGAACAATGATCCATGCTCAGACAACCAGTGGCTGGAGAGGAGAGACCAATGATCCATGCTCAGACAACCAGTGGCTGTAGAGGAGGGAACAATGATCCATGCTCAGACAACCAGTGGCTGGAGAGGAGGGAACAATGATCCATGCTCAGACAACCAGTGGCTGTAGAGGAGGGAACAATGATCCATGCTCAGACAACCAGTGGCTGGAGAGGAGAGACCAATGATCCATGCTCAGACAACCAGTGGCTGGAGAGGAGGGAACAATGATCCATGCTCAGACAACAAGTGGCTGGAGAGGAGGGAACAATGATCCATGCTCAGACAACCAGTGGCTAGAGAGGAGGGAACAATGATCCATGCTCAGACAACCAGTGGCTGGAGAGGAGAGACCAATGATCCATGCTCAGACAACCAGTGGCTGTAGAGGAGGGAACAATGATCCATGCTCAGACAACCAGTGGCTGGAGAGGATGGAACAATGATCCATGCTCAGACAACCAGTGGCTAGAGAGGAGGGAACAATGATCCATGCTCAGACAACCAGTGGCTGTAGAGGAGGGAACAATGATCCATGCTCAGACAACCAGTGGCTGGAGAGGAGAGACCAATGATCCATGCTCAGACAACCAGTGGCTGTAGAGGAGGGAACAATGATCCATGCTCAGACAACCAGTGGCTGGAGAGGAGGGAACAATGATCCATGCTCAGACAACCAGTGGCTAGAGAGGAGGGAACAATGATCCATGCTCAGACAACCAGTGGCTGGAGAGGAGGGAACGATGATCCATGCTCAGACAACCAGTGGCTGGAGAGGAGGGAACAATGATCCATGCTCAGACAACCAGTGCAGCCGTGCAGTCTGTGTTATATACCCGGGCGCAAAAGGGAGTGATTTAGTAAATAGTCAGCATTATCTCGGCGGTACTCCAAATTAAGGACATTTTTGGGGTGGTGCACCATTCAAAAAGTTTGGGAATTTATGTTCTAACACTATATACAATTTACACGTGAATGTTTTGCTTCTTGTTAATGCAAATAAATGTTTGTTCTTGCATCAACTGCGCAAAATGTGCAGAGAAGACGGAGGGGAGTGTACACGTGCACACCCACCGACATGTCTGTACATATCACCCATAAATATACAGCAGGCCTCGGTTGTTCGTCTCCGTATATAGTCTCCGCGCAGTTCACATAATTACACACCTTCCCTGTCCACACGCAACGTCCTGAGCTGCGCAGTCAAAGCGTGGTACAAAACCTTGCGTGAGTACGAGGGTTTAGTTGGCTTCGTCTGCCAATGAAAGTGGATCAATCAGGCTTAGATTCCGCCACGACACAAATTGAAACTGTAGAACCAACTGAAGATGTGGCGCTTTCTAATTCTAAAGAAAAACTAATCCGTTAATAGTAGGGCGGTGTTCACGTGGTCTAGGGCGTCAATCTCACACACGTTTCGGTGATGGAGACCGAGGTTCGAATCTCAGCCGGGTGTATTTCCCAGTATCCTTTCAAGCAAAGAAGGTACATTTACTCTAAATTCTACCTTCATTTTTTAATATTCGGAGAGATAGGATGGATGGTAAATCGCACTACAAAACAATCTCAACACATAAACGCCTTTATCTATGGGAAATGGATGGTAGAGTTTATTTCAGAGGAAATGCACTAGCATTAGAGTAGAGGGGATGAAAAAGAAAGTCACGGTATTAAATTATATGTGTGAAACCATTACCAGCGCACCAGATCAAGAATCGAACCTTGACCATCCCGTCGCCAAAAATAGCTATTAAGACAGTGTGCTCAGTAAAAAAAAAAGTCTGGTCACAGTCTTGTAATTTTAAGAAATGTTTGACCTAGGTATTATTTCCCACTCTTGAATTAATTAAATAAATATAATTAAAATCATTAGAATAGCTTAGTTAAAGAAATATGTTTATTGTAACAGGTTGAGTGTGTGTAATTTGTTCATTTTCAAAGGAAAGATGTAAGTGGAAGAAACAATAATAATTTGTAATATATGTAATCACCGTTAACCAGTAAGTGTTTGGGATGCTATTAAGAAAAGGTTACCGATGTCATAAACAAAAGTGGTTAAAGGTACTCTGTCCAAGCCGCAACAGTTACCTGCGACTGAGGCTAGAGTCGCGCGGCTAAGGCCGCGACCTAGTGATCGGCTATCTTGAAATCGTGTACGAGTTGCGGCCCACTCACTTGAGAGAGAGGTATGAGTTGCGTCCACCTAATTAGCGGTGTGCTTTCTATCATGCTTATCTTAAATTTAAGATAGAAACTATCATCGTCTCGTATCGACATTCCTCGTAATATCCAAACTTCCTCAGTCCTTATCGCTCTATTCTTTTGGGGAAATTGGAAGGTTGGTTAGGTTAGGTTAGATCAGGTCAACAGCTCTGGTTTGCAATTCATACATGGCTCTAAAAATGTGGTGCCGAAATTCAACTGTATCTTTAAACTCAAATAGCAGAAGCTATTATTTATGGTTTTTAGTGAGGAGTTCTCCATCTAGATATCATATTATGAAAATTTAAAAATGACACTTGGACACGGGACTCGAATCCGGGACTAAGCCAAAGGTCCCGGGTTCGATTCCCGTGTCTAGGTGTAATTTTTTCAATTTTCAGAATATGTATCTTTAGAGGTAAACAACTCGTGCGGCCACAACTCACCTTCAGCCGCCGCCGCCACAACAGACCGTGGGCGACATTCGCTTAGGGTGTTTTCCAAGACGCGACTCCAGCCGCAGTCGCCAGTCGATTTAAAGATGGACGAGAGAGTGATTCGAGTGACAGAACCTTTTAGAATATTTTGAGGGAGGGAGAAGACGACGAATGTCCTTGTACTTCAGATGTTTTAAATAGTATGAGCATGGATGTGGGGATACTGGCTCGCACAACACCAGTGGGTCATTAGCATCTTTAGTTTTTGTTTTTAAAATTTTTAAAAATAGCTTAACACACAAAACCGAATAACAAATAGGCAATGTCGCTAAAACACTCCACCAGTGCTGTGACCCGTACCGCTTGTATTATTATTATTATTATTAGCACCGCGTCTTACTACCCGTTCGGGTTATACGCTCTTACGCTAATGTGTAATGTTAGGGTGATTGTGAGATGAAATGAAGGACCTACAGTTTAACGTGGAATCCGAACCACGGTGGAGGCTTGGCATTCCCCACATTCACAAGATGTCTTGTCAAAGGTGAAGGAAGGGTTTGGTAATCAGATAAATTTGTGCCGGGACCGAGGATTGAACCCCAGACCCTAGCACAGAAGTCCGACACCTTACCCCTAGACCACCAAGTCACCATGTGCCGCTTGTAGACGTATAAACAAAGTTATAAGGTGTATTTTTTGTCCTAAAATCACAGAACGTTGGGCTTTATTACGGACTCTGTGGCTTAGACAAGAAAGAAAGTTGACTTTGGCAATTTCTCGCCTGGGTGCGTCGACTAATACCAAATACATTATGTGGAAAACCGGCAAGAACTATTTATTCGCTAGACTCGAGCGGCTAGAGAAATACACGTGGATTAGAAGAAAAAACGGAGACGCCATTAGGTTAGTTTTAGGGGCGTTTAGTATAATGCATCAATATATTTATTTTAATCCGATTATCTATATCAAAATTGTTAAGACCCACTTCAGTGGTCGCATGTTCTAAGGCGTCTTTCTCGTGTTATGGATATTGTTGAAGCTAAAGGTAGTATGAAAGGATGGGGAAGTGTGGAGAAAGTTCGTGAGAATAGATTAAGTACGGAGTGGTTTTTTTTATCTACTTATATGCACAGTTTCTTTCCTACCCCGTAAGGGAACGACGTGATTAGGTATATATGCATATTTCCCACTCTATTTCCACGAAAATGCGGGTAAATTACCTCTGAAATGATTCCTTCCTCATCCCTAATAATTAGAGTAATTATCATATATGTATAACTTGAATATTGATACAAAGACGCGGTGATTTAAAAAAAAAATCTTTTCGTAAAAAGTGAACTTTGGGGGCGTTCAATATTAAGTAAACACCTTTGGAGAGAGGGACGTTGAGGTTGACGAGGGGAGAGGGGGGAGGGGGGTCAGAATAATGATGTAAGAGAGAGAATGTAAGAATTACGTAGTAACCCAGCCACCCAAAATGAACACATAATAATTAAAAATGTCGAGAAGTGGCTTCAAGGACCTTGGTCATCAGATTAAAAGTAGTTAAAGTTTTTTATAAACCATAATAATTCATGTAGTCACTTTGTTATTATTTAAATTAAATATGATTAAAATATTTTACGTATTATTGTGTCACTTTTTAAAATTTTAATGTAGCATAACAAAGTCGGGAACGGGCGGCGTCACAAGGGGTAGGTGGGGTTGCTTAAAAAAAGATGCTTATCGTAATATTTTAACATTCTTCTTTTACTGTTGGTTGTTTAAGTTAGTGTATGGTTATTTTTAATTGCATGAGTTCATATTTATAATACACATTTATGTGATAAAAGGTAGCCTTGTGGTCTAGGGGTAAGGTGTCAGACTTCTGTGCTGGGGGTCAGGGGTTCAATACTCGGTCGCGGCACAGATTTATCCGATTGCCAAACCCTTCCTTCACCTCTGACAAGACGTGTATTAATCAAAGCTTGTGAATGTGGGGAATTGCTGGCCTCCACCGTGGTTCGGATCCCACGTTAAACTGTATGTCCTCCATTTCATCTCACAATCACCCTACCATTACACATTTAGCGTAAGTGCGTATAACCCGAACAGGTAGTAAGATGCTGTGCTAATAATAATAATAATAATAATAATAATAATATAATAATAATAATAATAATAATAATAATATGATAAAAACTTAAAAATAACCAATAGGAAAAACAATTAGACCTATATGCTATATAAGTAAAAGTGTGATTTAAACACGGCTGTACCCTTAAAAATGTAATTTTCGGGTGGGAAAGGTGTGAGGTGTGGGTTCTACATGCGGTGGTTCGTAGGTATAGGATATGGCGAGGAGTATTTTAAACTATCAATAGCGTTTGAAATAATAAATTAAAAAATATTTAAACTTAAATCATAATAATATTAATATAATAACATTCATACTAATTTAATTTAAAAGTTTCTAAAAACATAACTGGTGATATCGGTATCAAGTGAATTGTATTACTCCAATACGTAAGCTGATAACTTAGGAATTAAGGAGGATTACAAGAATAAATTACTAATCAAACTTCCGGAGTAGGTAGAGGGGTAGAGAGTCGACTCCAACCCTCCTTGCCCCCACAACTCCCTCCGACGGTACGGCCCTAAATTTAAATGTTTAGCGAGTAATCAGTGGGGTGATTTATTATACTTTTCAAATAATGTTCCTTTTTTTAAATAATACTTTCTAAATTAACTTAGTTTTATCAAAAAAACTTTTAAATTGCTTGATAAGCGAATCGTAAACTTTTTAAAATTAATTTTGTTTGGTTTATTTTCTTGAGATAATGAAGTTTTGAAATATTGTTTTGCTGCACAGGAATAATATTTAATGATGCTGCTAACGATCTTTTTCTTCTTAGTTTTGTGAAGGCAAAGGTTCGCAAAAATTATGAGAGATATTAGGATATAAAGGAACCGTAATGTTTCTGACAAAATAATCGTTAAATAGTAAACTAAAACGGAAAAAGAATTATTGAATCAAAAAATTAGCTTGAAAGCACCAATATTTCAACGTGATTTTCCCCACGGCTCTGAAAGACGTGGGCCTATTAAAAATGTAGGTCGTTTGGCCTTGCTCCTGAATAACAGCTGGTATCGATCTTGGCCCCTTAGTGGTAAGGCGCTCGACGCAATATAGGTGCATACTGCAGTGCATCGTTCAACTGACCATTCTTTCACATACATGTTTTGGTTTGGTTTTTTAATAGACTATCATAAGAAAATGTTTGTGTCTCTTTAGTCATTTGAGACTAAGATGACCAATTTTTTATTGATATTTCCGGGAACACCATTTTAAAATCACTGACGAGATCAAGAGAAGTATGGACCAATTTTCAAAGGAAGAACCTTATTTGACAGACAGAAAAGTTAAGTACATTCGCCATAGATGTTTTAGATTTTTTAATGCAAATATTTGTTGAAAGTCACTAACGTTGGCCTATGTGGAATTAATTATTTTCTTAATAAGACTATTATCAATCAAAAGTGTAAGTAAACGCTTCTAATAATATAATAAATAATAATAAATAATAATAATAATAATATAATAATAATAATAAAATAATAATAGGCTTTATCATGATTTATTGAAAGAACAAAATATATTAATAAAAACTATGTTTTTTGTTTCGCAGTTGTGGCAACAAGAGATATTGTAGTGCATGAAATAGTAAATTAAAAAGCAATATATTCACACTTGTATCTTCTTATAAACGGCCACCAAAATTAATAAATGTGTTTTATAACTTAGAGAGAGAGAGAGTCATTCAAATATTAGTTTCAAAATAAAACATTTTTATTTGGTAAACATATGCGCATTAACACGACCAAACATGGTAAGTAGACGTCATCAACCTTCCTTGTTTAGAATGGTTCGTCATCTTAATTTATGAAGAAAAGGGCAACCTTTTAGAAGTTCTCGTTTGTAAAGCATTCTTAAACCAACAACAGACGCCACTTCCACAAAAAAGAAAAATTCAAACGGTTTTCATAAATTCATATTACAATACTGTAAAAATAGTTAAAAGAAAAAAACATAATAATACATGTCAAACGTGACAACAAATAAACAGATCATATAGCCTAGTTTGGGGAATGGATACATGAGATTAAGTCTGGTAACTTTTAATAGCTGTCCCCACGACTCTTATTGTGAATGGACTAGGCATAGATCTACTTTCGCGTATTCATACGTCAAGTTATGCAATTTTCAGATGTCAATTTTGAAATAAATACTGGCCTTAACTCAAGTTTTCTTTAATCCCACCTTAAATACACAACATGACATTTAAAAAAGGCATCCATATCATTGTTTAGATAGAAGAATTTAATTAATTATTGTCAACTTATCGATTCATGGTTATTCTCATGTATTACAATACTTGTAAGAAATGTAAGATGTGAGATTTAGTTAGCCGTTAAAAGCATTTCCGGTCTGTGCTGGTTGACCGGAAGCTTGTCTCCGGATACGATCAACACGATAAATAATAATGTTGGTTACCAAGAAGCTCGCAACAGAACGGTCAAGCAATTTCTCATAGCCCGTGTTGTAGTGGTTTTTACCAAGGGTTGTCCACGGTTGGTAACACGGATAAAGGCGTCAGTCTCATCTAGTGTGGTTTGCGAGTGGCCGGTGTCAGAATCACGGCCGGATGTAATAGGGGGAACGGGGGGGGGGGGATTCATGGTGTTTGCCCGAATTATGTAAACCATATTTCACGAATATTTCGCGACTTGTACATAAGTATTCGTGACAAAAATAAAGAAAGAGGAATAAATAATGCCCAACCACACCCTTGACACTGCTATAGTGTTGTCCCCCCTTGCATTAATTATTTCGTACTCATTTTATTTTCTGTCCTTAACATTTACGCAAATTTTTAGCAAAGTAAGAAAAAATATTATTCTTACCTGCACAATGAACTTGGATCACAAAAATTCACTACCTAAATGCTAATTTAGTGGCATTATAATTACTTTCATGACAAAAATCTCATTTCTAGACTGGTAGACATTATGTTATGTAAGAAATATAATCAACATTCTATTTTGTATATTTGCAGAAAAGAGATGATACGATATTCAACCTTTCATCCTTTAATTTCTTTAATACAAATTACTAGAGAGGAAGGGAAAATTCACAAAAATGTAAGAAATATAATTAGAAAGCACAATAACTTGGTTCAAGCTTAAATTAATCAAACATGCGTATTTTTAAGTGTACGAAATAAAACTATAAAGGCGTGTGTTTATAAGTGAAATTCAGGTCTTCAAAAGAGATGTGTGTGTGTATTATGCAATTGTTTACATAACTAACTTTTGCGGTAAGTACCCATTTTGAATTTTAAATAGTTTCTTAATTTAATCGCTAGGTTGCAATGACTGAAATATATTTACAATCATAACCAACGATGTTTACATACATTCATTGACAAATCGAGAGAGATAGCAGATTGAAAAACATCAACATATTATACAGACATAAATACATTTATCCAAGGCCTTGTCAGTTATATTATCTATTAATTTTAATGTAAATAAGATCAAAAGGTTAGATAAAATATATTTTATTTACTGTTGATAAAAATTAAATAATTGATACATTTATTTCTCTTCAAATGAAGCACTTATTAAATTGTTTGTTTGTAATCGTTGAAAACCTGTGTATTTCTATTTTCTTTTGTGAAATCGTTTTGCTTAGTTATTGTATAGCGGAATGTAATAGTGGAATTATTATTCTCCTATAGTTATATTTCACATACTATCTTGCTAAAAATATCAAAAATATAATATTTGATGAAGGGAAAGAATTTTCAAGCGTTTAAAAAAAAATAGATATGATAAAAGTTGTAAAAAAAAAAATTGTGTAATTTTATTTTATTAAGGTAGGACTATGTGATGTTATACAAAAAGCTTTTTAAGATTAAATTTGTTTTTATTTGATAATTTTTAAAACAAAATTTATTGTTTTATAAGACTAAATTTCTAAGATTTATTTACCATATGTTATTTAATTAAATAAAGTCAGAATACCTTTGCACAAAAGAATGGAAATGATTCTATAATAAAATATGTCTGCATTCCCTTTGAGCTTAGAGATGGGCTCAAAAATAATCTACTCAATGTTATAAATATAAATAAAAGTTCTACTTCTTGGCATATGTACGAATATACATATCTGACCGCTAGAAACAGTTACCATATCTATTGTCACATATTCACACGTCGAGTTATGTGATCTGCCTGCGTTATCATTTGATGATACTTAAAATACTAATAGGCTAATATTGTAAAACATTACCAATGTTTAGCGCAGAACATGCGTTTGTGTTTTCTAAAAGGTGCTCCAAATTTGCTTTTATTGATAAGATAATTATTCAAATCATATTGCTTTTATTACCAAGGATATTATTCGAGTCATAGTGATTTTATGAACAGTTAAATTGTTCAAATCATAGTGCTTTTATTAACAAGACCATTATTCAAGTTATTGTGTTAATATAAAAAATGAAACTATTCAAGTTAATAGTGTTTTTATTTAAAATCCAATTATTTATGTCTCAGTGTTTATTTTTACCACCACAAGGAAATTATTAATATGGTTCTACTTTTATTCTTAGACGATACTTTCCATCCTATGTTAATATCTTCTAAAAGGTTTATTTGTTTGTCAAACTGACTATAATAAAGGCATTATTTTTTTTAGCAACACTTCTTACTACCTGTTCGGGTTATGCGCCTATGTACTAATTAATATAATGTGTTAGGGATGAGTAAGGTTGAATTTATCATAAGTGTACCCGCATTTGAGTAGAGAAGCGGAAAAAATCCCTCAGTACAGCCGACAGGGATTGAACCTCAATTTCCACGCCATCGGCGAGTATGACGCCTTAGACCGAGGCGGGTCATTTAAAATTAATGATTATCTCAAATCCGATTACATGTTTATGTGCCTTAATATTTGCACAATTTTAATTTAAATACAAGTGTGATGCAACATTGTACTCAGGGATTTATTTTAAAGATAATAGAGTTTTTGTGTGGGTTTCATAAGTCTATTATTTTATATAATACAACCTTTTTTTCATGTCCTACTATTTAAGAACACCTTCCCTCCCAACCCTTTTTTTCCCCCGTGGCCAGGTGTTTTTTTTTTTAATTTAAATAATCTTATATTTAGATGCGGCTATATCTGGCTGCTTACCAAACCCTTCCTTCACCTGACAAGACGTGTATTAATCACAACTTGTGAATGTGGGGAATGCCAGGCCTCTACCGTGGTTCGGATCTCACGTTAAACTGTAGGTCCTCCATTTCATCTCACAATCACCCTACCATTATACATTAGAGTAAGTTTGTATAACCCGAATGGGTAGTAAGACGCGGTGCTAATAAAATATAATAATAATAATAATAATAATAATAATAATAATAATAATAAATAATAATAATAATAATAATAATCCATACTTAACAACTATAGTAGCTTGTCTAATTAAACCATCAAGGAAATGTGTTCAGCCTAATTATTGATTATTCTTTTGCGGGTAGTTGCGGAAATCCCCGTCCCTTGTTAGGGTTCTGGTGTGATTAACTATCAAAACAGTCCAGATAACTTGGTTGAGCAATATCTTCCGTACTTTCTCGGTCACGCCACGGATCCGCTCCATGTCGTTCCGTGCCTGTTACCACTTAGTATTTAGGCTGTGACGTCACGACAGAGGAAATACGTCATCCGTTACCAGAGGAGCAGCTGGTAGTAAGTAATTATTTACCAGAGTCACCAAACACGCATGGAATGGATTATTCTAAAAAAACAACTAATTATTCGGACAATTACGTCGGTAAAAAACGTAGCTGAACGAAGCTGTTCGTTCCCAGAGTGGTTTATTTAATCTTATTAGTTTTGGGTCGAATCCAATATTTTACTATCTGAATCTTGGACAAATTTATGAACATAAGAGGTTATATATATGTATATATAATAGAACAATAGAACATATAAATAGTGGCAAATAAATGTTAACATTCAGTTAAGAGTTAAATTTCTGGTCTGGGGTCTGGTCGTTAAGTTTACCCTATAATTATAATTGGTTCTGAACCACTATTAAGCAGTATTATAACTCTAAAACAAATTTCACTTGAAAAAATTATATATATTTTTAAGAATTTGAGTCTCGAATTCTTGAATCTCCAATATTCTTAAGGATTCGAGGACATAGCCCTAATTTTTATGTATGTCTTCTTGAAGGAGTAATCAAATTCTGGATGATGAAAATTTACAGTCGATTTTCCTAGAAAGGGCCTTTTAGAAAATATAAACTTTTTTGCTGACAAAATTGATAGAATTTTACCTTTTTATTAATATTATTTTATAGGTATTGATAATATCATCAAAAAGTGACGGCTGCATATCACATGGCATGGCGTATGAACAAGTGAGAGTAGTAACTTCTCTAACAGTCCGATATATAAGTAACGTCATGTGACATATCCATGTTACTTTTCAGAGACAATAAATAACAATACATGAAATAGCACTAGTTATTAAGTAAAATGTTACAAATGTTGACCGTAAAGAAACATGTTTATATCTACCAAAAGTTCCTTCCTACCATAGTCGTACTATAGCTGTCAGTGCTAGAAGGATATTTTTTCACATTTCACTCGCGGACTAGGGAAACTATTTAGAATCATCTTCAGTACACCCGACCGGGATCCCAACCCCGAGCTCCCCATCATCAGGAGTCCCGTCTATTACGAGCATGACTTAGACCAGAGGTAGGCAACCTAAGGTCCACCGATTGATTTTATCTGGCCCGCAAAAGATTTATCACTCAAACATTTGTGTAGTCAACTTATTTTACAATAATATGAGAGATATGAAGTTTAAATTTCTCCCGTAATATTTTTTAAGCCGGTCCACCAAGTTAAAAAAAACACCATATGACCCACGATATCAAAAAGGATGCCGACCCCTGTGGGGTGGACTAATTGGATTGTTTAATGTGTTATATTATTTAATCATAAATTATATTCTTGCCTTGCTAAAATAACTCCCATTTCACAATTGTGTGAACTTGCTTCAGTGGCCGCATGGTTCAAGGCGCTACTCTCGCAATAGACTAGACTTCCGACGATGGGGATCTCGGGGTTCGAACCTCGGTCTGATGTACTGAGGTGGGTATTTACTAATTGAATTTCCAATCTCCCTCTTCACAAATGAGGGTACACTTGATCTAAATTCAACTTTTCTCCTTCTTGAATGATTAGCGTAGTATGGACGCGGTGCTAAAAAAGCAAACAAAAATAAAACTAGTGTTGAGCACCCAAATCAAAATAGTTTGTAAGAGAAGGCATTAATTAGCCAGTGCACTCAATATAAGTAAGCGACTTAACCTTTCTGTGTAAACGGGGTGTAAATCCAACTTTCATGAACAAAGCCTTAACTGAAAGCTAGAAAATATACGTCTATCTACTTTCAGGTATTAATAGTTCAAGTAATCTGATCTGCAGCTGTTATTTTTCATAGATATTATAAATACCTGTAAAGTAACACTAAAAATTTAGTAAAATGTTATCAGTGTTGACTGCAAAAAAAAAAGTTTATATTTTTCAAAAGTTTATTATTACCTCTTATCTAATAGCTTGGGACATTCTCGATAATATTCGCGAAAGTAATTTCCTGAGGATTTTGCAATCCCTACCTACAGCTCGGCTAATGTTGTTGGTAATTAGCTTGTTCTAAGTGGACGTTATTCCGGGCCACTTTAATTACTTTAATGTTAGATCTTGAGGGGTAAAGTTTGAGCGCCTCTAAAGACGCCTTCTTAAACTAATGTCAACCTGGACCCCAGTATGTGACGAAACTCACTACACATTCGTACCGGTGAAAGTACATATATTATATATTAGAAAACTTACAGAAATCCTGTAATACAGACAATTCCGTATAATTTCCCCAAAAAGCCTATCCCAATTTTGTAGATTTGATAATCAAACTGAATTAACTTTGAAATTTAGTTAATATGTGGCAACTATGGACACAGAAAGGTGTGGGTCGGGGAGGGGGGTTCGGACATCCTTTACAATTCAAGGGGTTCATTTAAAAAATGTTCC
This sequence comes from Timema cristinae, assembly GCA_039000515.1. Classification (NCBI taxonomy): domain Eukaryota; kingdom Metazoa; phylum Arthropoda; class Insecta; order Phasmatodea; family Timematidae; genus Timema; species Timema cristinae. The sequence continues at coordinate 43,336,894 of JBCFYV010011164.1, forward strand.
AACTGACATTAGACAATTCTTTCACAAAAGGGGGGAGGAAGTTATGCTCATAACATTGATAAAAATTTTCTTACCATTTTTGCTCGAAACCTTTAATACAAAAGGATTTAAAAAAATCAGCCCACAGATGTTACTAGATGACAAGACATGACAGACCAGATCACAATTTTTTTCACCGAAACATAGCTTATTGAAGATTTGTCAGTTGGAATTTTTTTAAAGTGACCCCTTTAATTGATGACCCCCCCCCCTTGATTGACTAATAGCTTTCCCTCAAAGTGGAAAATCTGCATAGATGTATAAAAAGGTAAGTATTTAAGGTAAAGTATTTTTAGTTTGGAGTGTAGTTAATAGAAAATGAACCCGCATCAGCAGAGAAGGATGAGAAAACCACATGTGAACAACCACCCTCAATGAATTTAGTCGGGATCTGTACTCCGACTACCTCGTTCACAGTGATTCAGTCCACGCTGCCTTAACGCCTTAGACCACTAGACCACTGGTGTAGGTTGTTAAAAACTGTGAAAGACGAGTAGGCTACTATTAACTTCAAATACAATATTCCATAAAATTGGTTTAAATGTCTTATCTCAATATAAATACAATTTTAATGATAATTTTAAAAAAAGAGCGCAGAGGTCACAGATTCGATCCCCGGCGCTTCCAAAATTTATCTATGAAGCTGTGGATCTGGAATACGCTCAAACTCCGCCTCGTTAGGATAAATGAGGAGATACTTGAATATAGAAGTGGCAGCTCTGGTTTAGAAAGCTGAGATTAACAGCCGGAGAGAGGGCTCATTTCGGTTACCACATGACACACTCTATCCGTAATCTAACAGCGGCGGCCGCTCGGTTGGTATAACTTGCTCGCAGGCTCACACTATGGGATTTTTTTTATTATTAATAAAATAATAAAAATGTAGGACATGTGTATTGGCCTACACATGATGCATTTTATCTCGCAATGTATGGTAAATGTACTACACAGGGTGTCCACTGTACTGAAGTGAATGTGCTTAAAATGTTGGAGTCTCAAGGTATATTGGGTTGATTCAGTCCACCAACTAAGAATACACCTGTCATTTGGCCCGCTTATAATTTAAGTTAGGGTGGGATGAAAGGGGGCGCGAGAAAATTTCAGTGTTTTTGCAGTTTTTATAGCAAAACCTTTTTTTGACCAAAATAAATCAAATATTGCTCTAGTATAGACATATAGTTTAATTTTCTTCACATGGTGATATCAACATTTCTTGAATATCTGTCAAAGATGTCCTGGAATATGATGACAACTTTTTTTCTTCATTTAAAACGTTTCTCATCTAATGCCGCTATGCTCATGACAGATATTCATTCAATAACTGTTGATATCACCAAGTGAAGAAACTTAAACTATATGTCTATACAAGAGTAATATTTGATTTATTTTGGTCAAAAAGAGGTTTTGATCTAAAAACAGCAAAAATACTTACCTTTTCTAAGTCCCCTTCGACCTTACCTCAATCATCACAGTTTTATTTCACAAACTGTTCGATTGACATAATAAATATACGAATAACTTAATTGTCTATCTAACAGTCTATGTCAATAGCCCCCTTTTAATTGTAATAGTTGAATAAATTAATTATTTACAAACAGAACGGGTAGTAAGAAACAACGCCAAAAGAAATTCTTTACATAGCTATGTGTCAAGAAAGATAAGCATATATTATATTATACTAATAGATAGCATTACTGGAAAAGTAGATGTTTTGTTTGCTCTTAATGTAAGTTATAATTCAACATTAAAACATACTAAACTTTGGCCAAAAGGAGCGCGCGCGCGCGCGCGCGTGTGTGTGTAAATGCATGTAAAATATTTTGAATGCAAAATTCTACCAAACCAATTTTTTAATATTCAATGGTCACGTTTAATTTTGTACATTTAATATTTTAGTCCACCCCGAACCCCTTTTTCATCACACACACACACACACACATCCCCCCCACCCCCTAAATCCCCTGCCCCAATATGGAATTTATCAACACATGATCAAACCGGCTTCGGTGGCCGCATTGTCTAAGTCATCATTCTCGAGTTAGACTAGACTGCCGATGACAGGGAGACTAGGGGTTCGAATCCCGATAGTATGCACACAGTGGTTTTCCACGCTTCCTCCATGAAAGTGCGGGTACACTTTAAAGAATTCAACCTTCTTTATCCCTAACTCAATAGTGTCATTATTACAAATGCGTATAATCTAAACAAGTAGTAGGGCGGGGTGCTAAAAAAAACCCAAAACATTTCATTTATAGATTTTTTTATCAAAAAATTATTTAAAAAAACACTTCTTACTGAAAATAAACTTAAATACATAGGGGGGGAAAATGTTGCATTCAATATAAAGTTAACGAAATAATAACTGACTGATGGTTTTATAATTCTTTGATGAGAGAAACAACTGGAAAGCATTTACATGCCAAATAGTTATTACTCTAAGACAAGGCCTTAAGTGTCATGGAAACTCTAGATAATGTGGTTGATAGTGTAAAGGGGCCGTCCTTGAGTTACGTTAGACTTTTTTTTAAACCTCCCACCTCTTCTCTACGTAAAGGATCGTACGATTTTATAAATAAGATTATTTTAAATTATTTGAGTATTATTTCTAGACATAAGGATTGAACTAAAACGAGGGATAATACATTTTAGAATACTTTGATTGCCGTAAGTAGTAAATTAAAAATGAAATTTTATAATTTCTATATATATTTTATATTTTTCATTTTATATAATCATAAATATTAATAAAAAACTTTATGTGAGTTGAATTGTGATGACCCCCCCCCCCCCCTCACACCATCCCCGGTAAGAAAACGTAAGAAAATACAGAGCCCCCTTCCCCCCTTCCTACGTAATTTAAGACTCCAACGCATAGGCCTATTTATAAGGAAACAGTGGCGTACTCAGAGGTTGTAAGCAGTGAGTTCGCCACCCTCCAAACAAACCCAAGACCATTAATAATTATAATAAAAACTTAATATATTATAGTAAATAGAACTAAATTATAAAACAATGAAAAGGAGTTGAATGTTTAAGAGATATTTTAAAACCAGGCTTACAACTTGATACCCAAAAGGCGTATTAAAAGTTCCTCTAAAATTACCATTTGTGGGGGAAAGTACAGAAATAAAAACTTTAGGAAAGTGCACGCCCTCCTTCCACCACCTTAAAAAATGTGTTGGCGCCATCGTAAGGAAGAAACAGTGTTGTTAGTGTCAAACAGAAGTCTAAAAATACTCTAAAATATTATTTTGATATAATTTTATCAATGTTGGTCATCAAGTAGTTCAGAGTGTACGTATATTTACTGACTACGCTAACGTTTTAGAGAGGAATTTAAAATTGAGAGAAAGTGCGTCATCATTTGTGTGGAGGGAGAGAGTAAGTCCAGTCAGAAATTTTAAGTATTTTTTTATACTGTTGAAGTTTGAAACTCGAAATAAAAGAGAAAAGGAAATATAGTCATATCCCCAAATGAAGAACATTTGGAACTTTCTTACATCACGTTTTACTACCGTACAAATTACGATAGTGGTTTTAGGGACTAGGAAAGCTATATTTAGACGATGTGTGCCCGCAGTTGCGTGGAGATAAAGTAGGAAACAATTTTTTTTAACTCGGTACACCCGGCCGAGGTTCGAATCTCATTTTCCCAGTCATCGGCAGTCTAGTCTACTGCGAGAGTAGCGCCTTAGATCATACAGCCACCCAATCGGGTAATACGTTTTAAAAACAAAGGTAAAGTACCTATCAATGACAAAAGGTAGCTTTATTTATTTAACAAAAGTTAAAAAGGGCAGCTGCCGAACACATAAAAGCAGGTATATTTTGTAGTTTAAGGAATTGTCAGATAAGGTTCTTCCTATAACGATACAACTATAGGAAAACCTCACATCGCTAGATTATGTTGAGAAGGTTAACTGATAAGCGCTATCACGTGTGGAAACATCAGGCTTACTATGAACAACAAAACCTTATCAATTACCTAACCGGTCTATCTCTAGTATTCATTGACAAGTTGCAAAACTTTGGAAACAAAAGCCATGCACCGCTAGACATGAAATGCACTTTTTAATATTTTATCATTTCAGATAAAAAACAGGTATTGTAAAAATCTTGTGAGAGTGAAGAAATCGATTTCTGGCATCTTAACGAATAAGCACGTTTATAGCATACCACGTTTGTAATATATTATTATAAGAAGGTGTACTTTCTGAACCATTTGACTAAACTAATTAACATAATACTAGAACAGGCACAAGAGTCTGTCTGCTCGCCAGTTCGTTTCAACGAAACAGGATATTAATTAAGAATACGATTTTATAGACATTTGTTAAAACTATTTTGATGAAATTTGATTCATTTACAAGGTGTGTAACCAAAAAATAATACTGTATACTTTAAGTTTAATCCATTACAATAACAATATGACGTCAAGGATTTTATTTTGCAACTTATATCATAATTTGTAGTTGTTAAATAGTATTATATTATATAAATGCTAATGAAAATAAATTTAGGGTTGCCACAAAAGTTCAAGAAATAGTATCCTTACTTTTACCTGGCAAAAAACAACAACTATCAAAATGTTCTCAGTCAAGACTCCTATTAGTAGGCCTACTGGTAATTATATTAAAGAAAGCTTTTGCACCTTTTTTCCAGGTCTATAATGCTATTTTTTTTTATAAACATATATATTTTATATTAATTATATTCATAGTGATATAGTAAGGAGAAATATATATACAAATTAATTATCTAAGGAACACCCAAAACCAGTACAAAAGATTAATTCTAAATTAATATATATAATTGAAATGAAATAAAAGGAATAAATGAAGATAGAATTTTAATTAGCAAAAGACAACTGGGATTATCATAGTTAAAGGAATGTATAGCACAATCTGAATAAATATACATTACTTAAAAGAAAATTATGAATATAATAATGTTAAATCATTATGAAAAACCCTAACCTTGAATTTCATTAAATTATAATCTCAAGTAAAATAGAACAAGATATATGATAGGTTAAAATACAAAAAACATATTAAAATTAGACAATAATAAGATAAAAATTATGCTTCAAGGTTATATGTCAGAAAGTAAACATTATTAAGTAAGATAATGATTAATTAAACCAGATAAATTAAGTTAAATTATGACATATCCAGAATTGTCAAGAATAAGAATTAAATTACAATATGGTAGTAACAGGGAAATTAAGTTAAGAGTTGAAAAATATAAGCAAGAGACAAAACTTCAAGGTGAGGCCTAGAACAGTCTATTTATTTATAATATGAAAATTGATAGAAAAAATTGATTAAACATAAGTGTTCCTTAGCTGGTTTTAATTCCTCTCCTTAAGCCTTGGATGCCAGAGGGCCGGTAGACTGACTACATGTTTCGACGTGCAAACGCCATCATCAGGTCTGAGGAAAACCATTGAAATATTAGAATATAAGACGAGAAAATAAGAATAAAGAACATAGGTGAAATGGAAGAATTACTCAATAGAATCAAGAAGGAAGATGAAGTTAACTAACAGACAAGATAATAATATAAAAGGGAGAGAATATAAATTATTATAATATCTAAGCTTGACAGTTTAGTGGTTATCTACATATTATAATAATTTATATTCTCTCCCTTTATAATTTCTTATCTTGTCTGTTAGGTTAACTTCATCTTCCTTCTTGATTCTATTGAGTAATTCTTCCATTTCACCTATGTTCTTTATTCTTATTTTCTCGTCTTATATTCTAATATTTCAATGGTTTTCCTCAGACCTGATGATGGCGTTTGCACGTCGAAACATGTAGTCAGTCTACCGGCCCTCTGGCATCCAAGGCTTAAGGAGAGGAATTAAAACCAGCTAAGGAACACTTATGTTTAATCAATTTTTTCTATCAATTTTCATATTATAAATAAATAGACTGTTCTAGGCCTCACCTTGAAATTTTGTCTCTCGCTTATATTTTTCAACTCTTAACTTAATTTCCCTGTTACTACCATATTGTAATTTAATTCTTATTCTTGACAACTCTGGATCTGTCATAATCTAACTTAATTTATCTGGTTTAATTAATCATTATCTTACTTAATAATGTTTACTTTCTGACATATAACCTTGAAGCATGATTTTTATCTTATTATTGTCTAATTTTAATATGTTTTTTGTATTTTAACCTATCATATATCTTGTTCTATTTTACTTGAGGTTATAATTTAATGAAATTCAAGGTTAGGGTTTTTCATAATGATTTAACATTATTATATTCATAATTTTCTTTTAAGTAATGTATTATATTTATTCAGATTGTGCTATACATTCATTTAACTATGATAATCCCAGTTGTCTTTTGCTAATTAAAATTCTATCTTCATTTATTCCTTTTATTTCATTTCAATTATATATATTCATTTAGAATTAATCTTTTGTACTGGTTTTGGGTGTTCCTTAGATAATTAATTTGTATATATATTTTAAATGCGCAATCCAAAACTAATTGATAATTTATTTTAAAAACTATTTGTGCACGAAATACCAAAGTAACAGCCAAATATACAATTTTCCCTGATCAAATATATAATCCTCATAAAATTTAAATTGTCAAATTTCTGCCAGTTTTTACTAAACGTGTACACCCCATAACGGGATTTAAAGATATTCCTTGTCTTATTTCGTAGGTCTGGTTTGAATGCAGGCGCATGCGCGGTAGAAAGACACTGAAATTTATGCTAGATTCTTTTGAGCATACACTGGGCTATACCAAGTTTTACACTAAATAAACAGAGGTATAATTTGATAATAAATGTAGCTGAATTTTCAGGTTCAAAGGGTCGGAAACAATGAATGAAAACTACCCTTAGTGCATGCGGTTGGAATTCGATCCTCGCCCACCCCGTCAACGGTCGGTAAAGCAAGACTAGTCGAAGCTTACAACGCCCTAGTCCATGTGCCAGCGATCCTTGTTAGCTAAGTGCGTTATCTACAATATAGAGACAAGTGATAAACAAAACATGTTTATTTACAGAAAAGATAAGTGTGCCCTTTGTTTATTTGTTTGTGTTCTTTAATAAGTATAAAGCCTTACGGAAAACTCAAAAGACCCATTTCTTGGCTGATTAACCGGGCACACGCTTAACAATATGATCATGTTTTTACACTGACAACATTTTATAAATCGCCTATAAAGGAAGCCTACTACAGCAATTAGAAATGTCCCACTCAAACTTGATTTTCTCTTTGTCAACTAACCGGTCCCCCTCAATAAATCACGGGACCCTGTGTGGCCACACCGTACGCTCACCCCCCAAGGGTGGGCCTAATCTAATTGACAAAAGTGAAATTGGGACTAAAATAAGTATTTATTTGTTAAATAATTAATTTTAAACTTTGCCTTGTTTAAAAAACAGAGGATAAAATGGTATCTGTGGTCTCAAAGACTGGGCTACCATATAACCAACCACACGACTCGAAGCGACATCTGGCTCGAGCTAGTAGAGACGTCAGATGAAACATTTACCTACCGAAACAAATCTCCTTAATTTATACAGTAACAACTTTCATTAATTTTTTTAACGGGAAAATTGTATTTAATTTTTTTCTGGGAAATTTTCCTTATTTTTTTAATTTTTCTTCTGTTTTTTAGTCTTGGAAAATTTTCAATAGTTTATTTCTTGAAAAAATTCCCAGCCATTTTAGTAGAACTAATGTAGTCGATTTATTTCCCAGTTAAGTTTCCACTTTATTTTATCCCAAGTACAGTAAAACCATAAATATTAACAAAATAGTTCCAATAAAGTAAAAAGTTATATTCTCCCACTCACTTATTAACTATATTGCCCGCTTCGGTGGCCGCATGGTCTAAGACGCTACTTTCACAATAGACCTGCTACCGATGACGGAAAGATCGGGGTTATATCCCGGTCGGGTGCACTGAGTGGTTTTTTCATAATGATTTCCCACTCGCCCTCCATGCAAATGTGTGTGACCTTCATCTAAATTAAACCTTCCTTATCTTTGACATACTATAGTAATTAATATATAAGCGTATGCCTATAGCCCTATAGGGTAGTAAGATTACATATTACATCCATTACTGTTTCCAGGCTAATGAGACGCTGTTCTAAATAAACTGCGGCTCTTGGTGGTTGAATGCGGCACTAATGTCGGGTCTGCTGTAGACCAGATAATGGTATTATTACTTTATTATAATTAATGCTTTTATAAAAATCCTCTTACCCTAGGATTCAATGATCTGTAGAAATGTAACCTCTAAAAATTATCATTATTTGTTTGGATTATATTTTAAGTTTATCATTGATGCGATAATTAAAATAATATTAAGGTTTGCCAAAGTATTTGCTAACCCTTTTGCACCCTACCCCCACTCAATCCCTCACAATATTTGAATGGTTTTAAGTGCCACCTTCCCCAACTTAGCCCCATCCCTTATTTAATAGGCCGCAAGCCATCAATGCGAAAAATTTACTGATATATTCTATTTAAATTTTTCGTATCCAAAATTTAGTGGAAAAGTTGATCTCTGACCTATTTAATGGGTCATCATTGAATTACGTTAGATTTTAATCGTTTAGTTATTTTCACCTAAGGAATGCCATTATTATTATTATTATTAGCATTGTGTCTTAATACCCGTTCGGTTTGTACGCACTTACGCTAATGTGTAATGGTAGGGTGATTGTGAGATGAAATGGAGGACCTACAGTTTAACGTGAGATCCGAACCACGGCGGAGGCCTGGCATTCCTCACATAGAATGGTAATAAAGTGAGTAATATGAAATATTATGATGCATTAATTGCAGTAAAATTAGGTGTAACACATAAGTAAATGAAATAAGTGTAAGAATGAGTGCAAGAAAAAAAAGTACTGTATATACAAGCGAAATTTTATCATTAAGCTACTATATTTATTTTCCGACAGTTTTTTTTTTTTTAGATTTTGTCTCATAAACATTGTTAAAGACCTTACATAATATGGATTCTGACCAAATCGTAAATAATATTTAACCCCTTCCACCCCGTACATTTATTTTAGGGCGGCCCCTAAGTTGCGTTCCATCCGTGGGGCAGACGATATATGTTTCACTGGCATAGAGAGCTTGCTGATTCAGCTTGTAAAACGATAGGGCAAGAACTCAGGACTGATGTTTTAGCACCGTCGGTGATACCGATACCAGTATAAATACTACATGTAAGTAACAATGACGCTAATGATGTCCTAATTTCTAGCACTCTGTTTCCAAGGTCATGTTGGTTTTCAAGGGCTAACAAACCTGCAGGCTGCCATTATTTCATCAAGTCAGCCATTAAAATGAAGGGGTGGACTGATTTGTGATTTACATGCATGGGGTCAACATAGAACGCTGTCAGCTTATAGGCAACACATCAGACGATGTTTAGTAATAGGCTTGTTTGAATCTAGAATGGAGAAATGCTTGAGACACCAATTTAAACGGCATTCACGATAGGTTTTTACCTGGATGACAGTTTGAAAATCATATGTTTAGGTTTTGGGTTGCCAACACTTGTAAAAGATCACAGTTTTGTTATAAATGTAAAAATCTTTAATTACCTGTTATATATTACATTTAGAATAACGTAAACTTAAGTTTTCTTATACTATTTTATTTTTTTAAATAATTTTTTTTTATCCAACTCGAAACAATATTTTAAACATAATTAAAAGTACTTATTTTTCGTTTTGTAACGTTACTGATTTTTGTGTAATATAGTGCACACATTAATATCTTTTAATCGTATTTACTTGGAAAAGAGAAAATTGTTGTCATTTTTTCACATACAATAAATGATTTTATGATTATTTTATCGTATTTTGAAATATTGAACTGAATAAAATATTTTCATCAACTGCGTGTCTGCATCATTGTAAAAAACTTGTTTACCGTTATGTTCAATCATATGGTTTAGATTCGTCAGCCGCCATTTTGAAGCTATGTTCGTTTAGAAGTTTTTGTGAAAGTGTTGTTGATATTTTTTTTAAGGGGAATAAAACTATAAATAAACTTTGTGTCCGTCCTCAAATAAATATATAAATGATATTGGCCTAAATTACTGTGGTTAACGATCACATTCATACATTACCATACGTTTTCATTACAGTGATCCAAAGTGATAGATGTCAGCTGTTGGCGTAGTGATATATTAGGATTACTCCTAGTAACATTTCGAGCTGTCATCCAGGTAAACTTAGCTCGTGAATGCCTTATACCTATACCTTCATTTGTATGTGTCAGTGCTGGTGAAATCCTTTGGATGCGTGCCTAATACGTCAATTATTTTCTGAGATTTTTTGTTTGTTTGCCCGCTCATAAGAAGTTCTAGCAGAAAAACTAGTGACTTGGAAATTTCGTTATAATTATACACATATTAAATTGCTAGTTTATTCTGTTTGTAAAAAAACAACTATTTTCAATTTTCGCTTTTTTATTATTAGGTGTGTTTTTCGACAGGTTCGTTGCCTTATCCGAAACGAGTCCTCCAGCATATCCTTTCAGTAGCTTCCTTTTTTATATCATGAAACTTAATCTTATTTTCTTGTTTGAGGTCATCAATCAGTTTCATTCGTGGTCTTTCTTGTCCCCCTTTTCCTAACAAAATACATAGTAAAAAGTTTGAAAAGAGCTTATCGATAAGTTCTATCACTTCCCGAATACTAATTTCATCAAGGTTTTCTCAGATTGCGTAGTAATGCGAAGCGGGGATTTCCAAAATAAGGGTATGTTAACTTGCTTTCTACACAGTGCACGTGGCTACCCCTAACCACAACTGTGTGTTGGTTCATCAAAAGAGACACAGGCCGCGCAGAATTATGGATCGGTCCACATGCGGCCCACGGGCCCCAAGTTTGACATGCCTGGTCTTTAACATTCTAATCTACTACATTGGCTACATCAATAACACAGTTCAATGACACGAGAACGGTCGCGACGGAGATTGGACCTCGAGAACTGACAAACACGAGTTCGACTCTGCGCGGTTTGTCTATCACATCCACTCGTCGATAGTTGTTTTATGAGAGAGGCCATATCTTAGAGAAGTTCTTCTCTTCAAATGGGGTGAAGCTCTGACCCTACTACTTGCTGATCTCGATCTTGCCATCAAGAAAGCAAGGTCAATCGGTCGTACAAGGCTCACTCGTCAACAAGAACACGCAACAGGATGGTAGCCCGACACTGTTTTACTTCCAAGGAAATGCGCAAGCGTGGCTTGACATCTTTCCAGAATAAACTTTAAAATAGTGTGTTCTCCCAGGTAATCTATTTTGTTTGAAATTTGGATGGATGCAAATGACACTGTACATATCTCAACACCCTACTCTTGCGCTACTGGCTGTCCTCAACTTACGATTTTATTTTTTTAGCACCAATCTTACTACATATTCAGGTTATACGCTTGTATACTAAAATCTAATGGGTTAGGGATAGGAAAAGGTTGGATTTAGAGAAAGTATATTCGCATTTGCGTGGAGAGAAAAAGAGTGGGAAACCAGTCAGGGGAAAATCACCTTCAGTACACCCGATCGGGATCGAGCTACGATCTCCCCATCATTCTAGTATATTGCGAGAGTAGCACCTTAGGCCATGCGGGCATCGAAGCGGGTAGGTCTGATTATGAAACTGGTCCTAAGTACATAGCAAATCAAGTACATATCAAATTCCCCGCTTTACTCCTTCCCTGGGTGCATTATTGGTGCAGATATTAAAGTGTAAATTTTAATTCAAAAGATTTCTTTTCGGAAACGTCATTGGCGGATGGACTTGATACGCTCAAAGAGCCGATGCTAAACAGCGAGAAGTAGCATAATGAAGTCTCTCTTGAAGAGGGGGGGGGGGCGGGGAGGAGGTACATCTACGTCATACTTTTGAAGTGTTGCTCTGGATAAGGAAAGAAAGAGTATTGAAGGAAGATAGAAGACACACAAAGAAGGAGGCTAGTGGATAACTGCCCCCCCCTCCCCACAGAGTCCAACATCTTCGTTCCGGAGGCTAACGTGGCGCAGAAACCATTGATAGAGAGGTTGCCGTAATTGTGTTTCTCAAGCAACCTTGCCAACTGTAGGATGAAAATTCTCTCGCCTGTAAAATGGTACAAACCAATATCCGGAGATGAAGCTAAATGTAATATCCAAGGTCTCTGGTTTTAGTAACAATGTAATCCGATAGTGATTAATTTGTTATATAAAATTAAACCGAGTACTCAATATTGTCAGGGATTAGTGTTTTAAATCTAACCTTTTTTTAATGATAATGATTACGATAGTCTCCTAATTAATTTACAAGAAACTTTTGTTTGGATCCCATTAGGTTCAGAATAAATGGTCATGTTGTGTGATTGATTTTTACTTTCTCATCAAGAGAGAAGGTGCTGTGTTATTAATATTATTTATCACCGCGTCTTACTACCCGTTCGGGTTATACACTCTAAGTACTAATTACGCTAATGGATTAGGAATTGGGAAGGTTGAATTCGAGGAAGTGAACCCGCATTTGCGTGGAGGGAGAGTGGAAAACCATTTAGGAAACCCCCCTCCCAGCTCACCCGACCGAGATTCGAACCTCAATCTCCCTGTCCTCAGCAGTCGAGATCAACACGACTAGCGCGTTAGCTAACTACGCCACCGAGGCGGGTAGAAAGAAGGTGCTGTGATCGTGAAAAGTTTCGAACTCGATATTATGATGAATCTTTAGGATTGATGTGCCCCCGAAACCTGAAAATGTTGATTTTACCTTACATATTTTTAATGATAAGTAATTTCATATAGGTACCAAAGAGTTACGGAAATATGGTAACAAAAATTAGAAATTACGCATCAGAGCTGGACCCTTAAAGTCATTTTAATGAAAATTTTGAGAGCAGCCATTTTGTTTGTAATATTGATCAATGCTTCGAAATGAAATGTAATCAAAATTGTAGAGCCGATCTTAATAAAATCGTTTTTTTTTTCTTTTCACTCTTAAAGAAACTACCCTTAATTTTCTAATTGGATATCCAATTCCAAAAAAACTCCTCGGGGCAACCTTATGAAAACTCTAGATACCAAATTTGAGCCCGATTGGTAAAATAGTTTAGGTTCTACTTCGGGGTACAGACAGACGGCATTGCAAAAACCACTTTTTCAGATTCGGGGGGCCATGAAACGTCGACATTTATCAAAATTTCAAGTTCAATTTTTTTTTACGATAACAATACTTTCTCTACATCTAAGGTAGCGAGAAAGTAAAAATAATATTTAAGGGTAGTTTAATTAAGACATATTTGATAAAATGTGAAATATTCTAAAAAATAGCCCGTAGCTTCAGTTCAAATGGTACCTTGAAATTGGTTTTGATGATAAATATTTTTACAAATAAATAATTTGAGGATTGTATACAAATTAATGATTTTTGAAAATTTGAGATTTAACAAAATTTGTGTAAGCCATTTTGTTTAGCAATTATATATATTTGAAGAGTGTTAATTGTTATGAATAAGAAGATATACTACTGTTTCTAATAAAAACATTTTAAAGTTAATTTACAAAAAAAAACAAAAAAAACAGCTTTTGAAAATTTAGTTCCGCGCTATAATTTACTGAATGAGAAAGTTTGTACCGTTGTGTCGTACCATTTATTTAAGATTTTATAATCGTGGACCAACACCACTTGTGCAATAAGGACCTGTTTTTCTAGTAGCAATCCTAGATACAAAAGTAGTCCCTACCCGGGTACAACACAATCCATTTCAAATCCAATGTACACGTTTGAGACTAGAAAGTTGGCAACTGTGCGGTTTTTTAAGTTTGCCGCAGTCTACTCCAACAGCTCATTCATCAATCAGTTCAAGAGTTTTATAGAGCAAAAACTAGACTACCGAAGGGGGAGGAAATAGTGTTGCTGATGAAAAGGGGAAAGGGGAAAAAAGGTGAGCACAAGAGCCCGAAACCAACTCAATACCAAATTCACACCCACAGCAATTGCCGTATTGATTTCTAGATTAGAAATCCTTTACCTACCTCTGTAAATACTGTTTTATTCGAATCGCCATAGATACAGTGATGGGGTTCCCAAATCTTTGGGTAGAAATTTGTCCAGACAAATTATATTTTAAAATTCCTTTATGTTTCCAAATCCAAAATGTTTTTCCAAACAAATACTCACTAATATAAAGTATATACAAACATTATTTTTTTATGTTTGCAACTTTATGTATTTTTATATAGGAAGCCCAATTTTGATCACAGACATAATTATATTGAAAGTCATTTGGCAGCATTGTAGAAATGTTTTATTTGATTTATTAGTAAAAAAGTTATCAAAAGCTTCCAATAATACTTTCTAATGGATTACTGTATAATTTATCTTTAAATCATTAATTAAATAGACTAATAATATAACTACAATTGTGTTAATTATACTACCCGCTTCGGTGGCCGCGTGGTCTAACGCGCTACTCTCGCAGTAGACTACTGCCGATAGCGGGGAGATCGAGGTTCGAGTCTTGGCCGGGTGCACTGAGGGTGGTTTTCCTAAAAAAAAAAAAAATCCACCCACCCTCCACGCAAGTGAGGATGCATTCCCTCAAAATTAAGCCTCCCTAACCCCCAATTAATTAGTTAACAGGTAGTAAAACGCGGCGCTAAAAATTATTATATTGATATAGTTTTTATTCACATTATTGTAGTAATATGAGTTTCCAGTTTTCAAATAATTGGCTTACCATTTTGTGTCCACTCAAATTAAAAATTCCAGATTTTTACCCGATTTCCCCTGACCATTTCATAAAATTCTTGAATAAAAAATAAGTCACACCCTTCTAACCCCCCCCCCCCCCAATTTACACACACTGTTTTTGTTAATATTTTTTATGAATAATATTAATGTTTTAATATACAGAATACTGAAATTGTGTCAATCTATGAAGAGTTTAAAGGATATCAGTCTGAAGTGAAGGGCTATTGGGTAGTGCGAACAGTGGTGTAACTAGGATTAGGCAGGTGGGGCACGTGCCCTAGGCGCCAAATTTATCAACAATAATATAAATTTCTATTTTTTAACAATAAATATTAATTTTATTGTTTTGTAGCCGGTATTAAAACTACTTTATATAATGAGTACCATTTTTAGAATTCAGCCAAATTTTAAAGAAGTTTTCAAGGGGAGCCATTTGTTTTGCCCTGAGCATCATCGGATCTAGTTACGCCTATGAGTGCGAAGTTAAATATCAGTGAGACTATTATTGAGATCGGACCCAACTCGGTGGCATAGTTGGCTAACGCGCTAGTTTCGTGGTGCACTCGATTGCTGAGGACAGGGAAATCGAGGTTCGAATCTTAGTCGGATGAAATAGGGTGGTTTTTCCTAAACTATTTCCCACCCTTCCTCCACGCAATATGTTATTATTATTTTATTATTATTATTATTATTATTATTATTAGCACCGCGTCTTACTACCCGTTCGGGTTATACGCACTTACGGTAATGTGTAATGGTAGGGTGATTGTGAGATGAAATTGAGGACCTACAGTTTAACGTGGAATCCGAACCACGGTGGAGGCCTGGCATTCCCCACATTCACAAGATCACGCAAATATGGGTTCACTTTCTTTAAATTCAACCTCCCTAATTCCTAAGCCTTTAGCGTAATTAGTACTTAAGCGTATAACCCGAACGGGTAGTAAGCCGTATGCATAACTATGACTCGGCCGATTAAAGGCGTGCGATAGAGGGTTGGAAAGATGACAGGTAAATCACATGTTGGTTTTGAGAATTAAGAATAGTATGTTAAACTGGGACAACTGTGTCAAAAGAAATTCACAGTGAGTATTAATTATTGGAAAAAATTACTATTTTCAATAAAAGTTGCATATTAAAAAAAAATTAAACATCCCTGTTTTCCAAGTCGTTGGACATTCAATAATAGTTTACAGCAAATCTCTTAACTTCCAATATTTTTTGTTACAATTATTGGGGGTGGGGGAGGGGGGTGGATGGTAGCTCATACTTGTGATTATTTGAAATATCAGCCAGTTAAATGGAAACATATTTTTTATAAGGTATACATTTTAAACTGAGAAACAATCCAGGTGCAAAATTCACGAGCTTTTGTGGCTAACGTCCTTCGCTGCCCTCTATTGATTAATCAGCAAACATTTTGGCTTTAATGAGTAACCAGAGTTATTTATTCGTTATTAGAGCTCGGATTTTGATATTGCTTTATTTTGTGCATCATAGAGCTCATGTGTACGTCATGAACTGGTTGCAATTTTTTTTTTATAAATCATTTATTAGCCATTTTTTTTTTACCATTTTGGATTTTTAGGTCATCTTTTCTTGGTTTGTGTTATTCTTAGACATTTATGTTAAGTAACTTTATTTTTAAATACTATCGATATTTTGAAAATGCTTAAATACTCGGAGATTTATGTTTGAGTTTTTATACCATAACGAGATGAATGTATGACAACGGGATTGGTACGCTGTTCTCTCTATCACCCTCCTCGTTTAGCATATATGTAGCCGGTCTCACTGCCAGTACAATTAGAGGATACATGGGGGAGGAAAAGGACACGCCTGGAAGGGTCTTGGGCTCATTTATATACACGTTGGGCGGTCAGCGGAGGATCTCCAGTCCGAGTTGTGAACAGTAAAGTGAGTGGAGTGTCCAGAAGTGGACCAGCGAATCCAGCGTTCGTGCGTGAGGACAAGTGGCGGAAGTGAATTATATGGATTATGTACACATTGATTATTTATTATGTGAACTGTGTTAATAATTAACATAATTATTAATTTGTTTATTTTATTTTATTCCATGTAAATGTGTTTTCATTTTCTTATTAACTTAGAGACCTAATAATAACTCGTATTAGTATTTTTTTTAATAATCAAAACCTTGAACATTCCATGTGTATTTTCAATCTTGTTTAGTCAGTAAAGTACCCCAATATCCTCAAAAGAACTCACGGTGGTGTGTGAACGGCCTGCGACCCCCCGGTAACCTGTTAAAAAACTGAGAATATATGTTTAAAAATAAACTTATTCTGACTTAATGTTGTTTAATGTAGGCAAAGTGGTTGAAAAACCCACATTCCTGCTGAGACAATGCAACTATGCTATAAAGGGGTTCGTTGGGAGGGGATAGCTATTGCTGTACTGTTGACGCAGATATTTGTATAGCTCAACTATAATAATTAACCGTTCCTTGTCCAACATAAAAAATGTCGAAACTCAAAAGACCTAGCAAGTTTATATTTCGCAGGTATGTATCTCCTAACCCATAAGGGTGCAGGAATACTTGATGACAGACAACGAGGTCTCCCAAAATGGGTTGGGGGGTGGGGTGGGGGGATTAAATAAACCAAAGTCGAAATAATCTCTAATTTAAGAAGACCTTCGAAGCTGAAATTTTGCAGGCAGGTATCCCCAAATCAAAAGGGGAGCTTAGGCCCAGAATGAGATTCACTTTCTTTTTTTTTTCCACATGATTTGGTTGCTCGTCTAAGAAGAACAGAATTTCCATTAGTAATTATTTATATCAATGTAGAAATGTTTATGTTAAAAGTTTCGGCTTCGATTCTCGTGTCAAAATGTATGTTCTCAATAATTTTGTACATGTTCCAACGTTCATACTCATAGTTATCACGATATAAATTCTGCTATATGAGAATTTGCTAGAAAAAAATTACTTAGATCACATTTTCTAGAATAAAAAACTTAAAAACAACACAATGTTTCTTTCAACTATGGACATCCTAAATAAATTACTGAGTTTAAAACCAAGGTGAGAACATCTTGATCGATACATTAGGGGTGAGGAGGTTAGTTTAAAAGAAAGTGCACCAACATTAGTGTATAAAGAGGAAGGGGGTGAAAACCCGAAGGAATAAGTGGTAAGGGTAAAATGTACTTTAATACACTCAACCGAGATCAGGACCTCAACCTTACCGTCACAAGCATTTCAGTCTATTGCGAGCCACATGACCACAGACAGGTGCGTGTATTGACCACCTTGCCCAGGCGAGCCCGACTCCTTATAGCGCTATCACAGGTGAGGTGTAATTTAGGTGTGGAGCCCCACGAGGCTGACCAATAAGCCCTAAGTATTTCCAAGGCGGTGTTCTTGGCCTCACAGCTCGTTACCTCGAGTTATTTTTGGAACAAAACACAGATCCTGCGCGTGTGTTGTGTTCCACGTTACGCTAGGACAAGTTGCGAGTCCGTGACTCAAACAAATCCACACACGTCCATACCAATCTTGGCAGGATAACCAACATACTCATCAGGTGGTCCCGAAATAGTAGCCCGGACTTTGCACATCATATTCGTCTTTTGGGACAAATTTGACTAAGTTTGAACTTGTGGGTCAAATATAAATACATAAAGGGCAATAGCAATAATATATTCTATGACAAAAACTAATAATTTCAAGACAATATTTAAGTTTAAAAAATCAATAAATAACGAGTGTGGATAATATTGATACTAACTTTGAACTATTTTTTAGTATCACGTCTTACTACCCGTTCAGGTTATACGCCTATGTACTAATTACACTAATAGGTTAGCTAAGAGGACGATTGAATTTAGAGGAAGTGTACCCGCATGTGTATGGATAGAGGGTCGGAAACCATTTAGGTTAATTTCTCTCCACCCGTTAGTTCGATTTTCTTCCCCAACAGTCGCGGCTCGTGTATAGGCAATGCGGAACTGCAGCACCCCATATTTCCACTTGATATTATCGATAATATTTAATATAATGAGTCCCTTTTTTCTTTAATTCTTTCTTTACTTTGTAGTACAATATATATTCCTTAAGCTTAATGTCAGTACTTCAGTAGCCATCCCCCAGTTTATGAAAAAGGTACAAAAATCTTTGTATGGAACTGTGCGCTTCACAGAGCTTGCAGTACTTTCAATAAAGAGAAATTTCCTCAATTGTCATCCAGAGATCAAGGAGACATTTATTGAACTTTTTGCGCAAATTAAAGCAAGAAGAATGGATTTCATTTTTAAATGAATAGATCAAGCTTGAACTGTAACAATTTAAGTTAAAGTAAGTAAAAAATGTTTGTTTTGTTAAGATTTTATCAAGTTCCTGAATAAATTTTCTTTTTATACATGCTTTTTTTCCTTTTACACAATTTTAAAACAAAGGCTAAAAGTTTTCTGAAGCAGCACCCCCACTAGTTTTAGCTACGAGCCGCCATTGTTCCCTAATGAACTTAAAATGTATGAAGGTATAAAGAATAACTGTGGTAAGTTTTCATTTAAATTGGTTAATGCGTTCAAAAGGTATCGTGAGACATGTCCACCACAGATAGACAAACAGACAAATGCAAATCGGTTGAGTTGAGACTGAGAACTTGCTTCACTCGTTCAATAACCACATGATGTTTTTATTTGTTTTCACACTAGGACAATATTTATCCCAGCTTATTTTTTCCCATGTCACCTAAGCAAGCACCCCCCCCCCCCCCCCCCCCACACACACACACACACACATCGCGGGGCCCTGTGCGGCTGGAACGTTTGCACACCCCTAAGGGCGGCTCTACATGTGTTTTAAAATATACAATTTAATAAACTATTTTCGACTGATCTCTTTAAAGAAATATTTTAGATTCTATAAACAAGAGCAAAGAGGTTAGAATTTTTTTTTTAAACTCAATTTGAGTCAAATTTCGATCATTGTGAACGGTTGTATATTTACTGTAAACTGTGCACGGTAAACGATGTATTATTAGTTTAGTAACTATGCGGTAGGTCTATGCATGAATATAGACCCAGGCTAGCTTAAGAATGTATTAACTACGAAAGGCTCCAGATAGCAAGTATCTTGCACAAGTTGACCAGAGATAAAGTTCTTACTAACAACATCTTAAGGATATCTAATCATTGGTAAAAGATGATGTTGCCAATTAAATTATTGTTGTTTTGTCTACCATCCATTTAAGATCAATCGCGACAGCTCACCAAATGCCAGGAGTATTAACAGTTTACAAGCTATAAATCAACAAGGGAGTTTTTTTTAAAAGCAAGGGATTAACTCTGTTACTAGATAAGTTTTATCTGACAGCATCGTCATTTAGTTACATAAATTAATATAAAATAGCCTATGTTCCAGCCATTTTGTTAAATGTGGCATGCTTTTTCTCCGCGTTCCGTGTCTTACTACCCGTCCCGGCTATACATATCACATATCTACAATGGGGTAGGAATAAACCCTTAGCTAGATTTTCTTCACCAATGAATTTGATCTGTATAAAGTTACAAGGAACAACTGTGCCAAGTTTGAATTAAATCGGTTAATGCGTTCAAAAGTTATCATTAGACATACCCACCACATACAGACAAATGCAAATCTGTGGAGTTAAAACTGAGAACTTACTTCACTCGTTTAATAAATCAAACAATATGATGATAATGTTTTTATTTGTTTTTACATTCTGACAATATGTTTTAAATCGTTTGTACAGGAAGCGTACTAAACGAGCGCGCAAGAAAAAATTTCTCAGCCCAACTTGTTTTTTCCCCTGTCGCCTAAGCAAACGCAGGGGCCCCCAAATCACGATGCCCTGTGCGGCCGCACCGTTTATACATCCCTAAAGGCGGCCCTGAATAAAAGATGGAAAATTTGTCATTATTTTTTTATTCAAGTTATTTAAATTAAAGGAATGGCATCAAGATATTTAATGTATAAAAGTTTTCACTTATATTTAATTTATCGTAAGGACGTTAACACCCAAGGCCTCATCAAATGAATTCCAGTGAATCGAAAAGCGAATTCATTTCTCTTTTCACACTCACATATCGACCACAGCGCTTGGCGGTTAAATGTGTCACTAACGTCTGCTCTGCTGCTGATTAAATTTGTGATTATTTTTCCACCACCACCCCTACTACAGTAGCCCCATGGTTTCTTTGGTGTTGACTGACAGCTAACAGCTAGCTGACTTCTGACAGTCAACATTTAGGTATATACCTGAATTTTGACCGTCAGAAGTGACAGCTGCTAAACACATGTTTTTTGCAGATCATATGGTGCGGCGTAGGGATACATAATTTGGTCTGGTAAGTTTTTAAAGCCATCAGGTGTCAGTCAGCACCAGAGAAGCCATGGGGCTACTGTACCTGTTCGTATAGTATGCATATTATATACTGATATCACATTAATATGTTAATGATGAGTTGGGATGAATTTGAGGAAGAGTGGACAAAATATGTATAAAGAAACCATCCCACCCAACCGAGACTCGAACTCCAATCTCCCAGTCTATTGCGACAGTGACGCCTTAGACCACAAGGTTACTGAGGAGGTATCAGATATGTTAATATGGTAGTTCAATATTATAACCATCTTGTGAATGAGGAGAATGCCAGGCCGCCACCGTGGTTTGGATTCCACGTTAAACTGTAGGTCCTTCATTTCATCTCACAATCATCCTACTATTACACATTAGCGTAAGTGCGTATAACCCGAACGGGTAGTAAGACGCGGTGCTAATAATAATAATAATAATAATAATAATAATAATAATAATATAACAAAGCTTTACATACATCAAAATTTACCAAACATTTTTCATCTATAATTGCCCATTATTTGTTATGAATTTTTTTTCAGTTCAGTAGAACCTTGCTAATCCGAACTAATATGTACCAGGGGTGGTTCGGATTAGCAAGTAGGTGTTTTATTTTATAAACAATACAAATGGAATGAAATATAATAAGTTACAGTACAATAATTGTTTTTTTAATATTCTTATACCAATGTGGAGGATTAAAAAGCAAAACGATAGGCTGTGTAATATTTTTATTAAAAAAAATCACTAATTAATAGTACGAAACTAAAAAAAAACACTAATAAAATAGTCGTCGCAGTGAGCTCACGCGGTTTGCTCGCTAAAATGTTCATTTTAAATAGCGTTACTTCCTGTTTTCTACATATCATTTCATTTCATTCATCTTTATTTTGGCCTATTAAGGTGCTTTGGGATTACCAAACGTTCGGACTATCAATGTTCTACTGTATATCTTAATAATGTATAAAAATGAGTTGATGACTGTTACTCCATGCAAAAACCATTACAACGATTCGTTCTGAAATTTCGCGTGGCATAGCTCAGACGTCCGGTTTAACATATAGACCAATTAAAATTTATATCAGCGTCTGTTTCAATATGGCGGCTTCAAAACCAGTGGCGGATCGTGTATAGGCACTGCGGAACTGCAGCATCCCCAATTTCCACTTGATATTATCGATAACATTTAATATAATGAGTCCCTTTTTCTTTAGTTCTGTATTTATTTTTGTAGTACAATAAATATTCCTTAAGCTTAATGTCAGTACTTCAGTAGCCATCCCCCAGTTTATAAAATAGATACACAAATCTTTGTATGGAACTGTGCGCTTCACAGTGCCAGCGACGTGGTGTTTTACTGTTGTGCGCATGCGCACATAGGAGGGGAGTGGGGAGGAAAGTGGGACTGCCAAATAGAGAGAGCACAGCTCTCACAGTGCCGGCTCTGGCATGATTGTGGAAGGAAGTTTTTTTTTTACTCAGCGTGTGTTCTGCTTAAAAACCATATTCTTGAATGTGATAAAGTGTAGAAGAGTGTAGAATTAGATTATTATTCTGCTTCCAGCTATTTTATTTGATTAATTTTTTTTCGGTTCTTTTATTTAACACAAAGAATAAATGCGCTTGCAGTACTTTCAATGGAGAAAAATTTCCTCGATTGTCATCCAGAGATCAAGGAGAAAATTATTGAACTTTTTGCGCAAATTAAAACAAGAAGGATGGATTTCATTTTTAAATGAATAGATCAAGCTTGAACTATAACAATTTAAGTTAAAGTAAAAAATGTTTTTTTTGTTAAGATTTTATCAAGTTCCTGAATAAATTTTCTTTTTATACATGTTTTTTTCCTTTTACACAATTTTAAAACAAAGGCTAAAAATTTTCTGGAGCAGCACCCCCACAAATTTTAGCTACGAGCCGCCACTGTTCAAAACACTACTCTTTGGCCTTTTTTCAGCTTCTGCTATCGGATTTTCATCGGACAATCTTTAAAAGTTTCCGTGTGAATAACAGGTAATTAGCTACATTTAATAACTCCTGACAACACAAAGCAAGATTTAATAGCTTTAATACCTCATTGTATAAGAAGAGTTCTAAGAGTGGTCCAAGGTGTTAATAACCCTGTAAAGAAAAAATGAAGAGGCACAACCAAACACTGCGTGGACAGCTGAATGTGTGCAAGGTCGTGTTGTCTGTGTATGGCCTTGTATTTATATAGTCTGGAATATTTTATTAGTCACATGGTCTGTAGCAACACATGCCCCACTATCGAAACCAGGTCTACACACGATCTTCCGGTTTGAAAACCTTTTAATTGCTGCATTTCCTTTATTGGTAGAGATATTGTATTTTTATTCGTGAGAAGGGTCACTATAACAAATCTTATTTGTAAATTTAGCCATATGTTTATATGTTATAGTTATTTTATTTAGTTATATTTGGTTAAATTGTGATTACCAAAGACCCATGTAAAGTTCCCGGTTTTAGGATTTTGGTCTGAATTATTTATTTGAAATTTCGAAGATATGGTTTATTTCATGTAACGTACGTATATAATTTATTAGTCAGCTCAGGCTTAGTATATAAATAAGCTCTATTTGAATTGGAGTAAGTTTTAATTTGTGGGGTTTATGGTAAGATTTACTTTTTTACTAACCAGCCCCGTGGTGTAGTGGTCGGTGCACCTGCCTACGAGCCTAGGCGTCCTGGGTTCAATTCTCTTCTAGTAACTTGGGTATTTTTCTCGAAAGGGAGAACCACCCCAACGTTCACTAGGGTTTGGTTGGTTAGGTTTAAGTTATGCCGGGACATGGAAAGAGCCTCCACGGAACGTTTGTACTATTAGTACATTCGGGCGTCCCCTGGGCAACGTTACAATAGTACTGGCTTGTCTTTCCGCCACTGGGTCACGAGTGATGTAACCGAGACGCGAATTATTAGGATTCTTAGTTGTTTATCTACTAATGATTTACCACTTTTTTTTAGCACCTCATCTCATGTTATACGCATATTTATTCCGCTGGTGAGTTACGGACGAGTAGGGTCGTATGTAGAGGAAGTGTACCCACATTTGCGTAGAGTAAGTGTGGAAAGGAACTCGGTACACCCGACCGGCATTCAAACCCCCTATTTCCCTGTCAACGGCAGTATAGTCTATGGGAAGCATGACGATTTAGGCCATACGCCCAACGAAGCTGGTTTCCCAATCTTCCGCCACATAAATGCGGGTACGTTTCCTCTACAATTCTACCTTATTCACCCGTATTCAAATAGCATATTAATGTATGCGTATAATCCGAACGAGTGCTAGCACGTGGTGAGAAAAGGTGTACATCGGTTGTATTTAAAACAATTAGTCTACAATCTTTGGTTGCTCAAAAGGAATTGCTTGGGTGGAATTAATGACACGATCATATCCAGGTCAGTGCTCACGTGTCATTTTCAATTAATCTTCAAAAAATTCATTGAAAACTAATACAAAATGACCACCAGAGCACTAATTTAATTATATTGAATCAATATTTAAAGCTTTCATTAAACGTAAAAGGGAGGTCTAATTTCTTCATTTTTAATGATTATTGAAAAAAAAGGAAAACAAAATGGACGGTGAGAATAGAAGACGAAATGCTAATAATTTAGAAAGAAAACGAAGACGTGGTGTAGGTGTTGTACGAGGCACTGCGGTAATAAATTAATGCATCCAAGTGATGACGGAATGATACGCGCGGCGCGCCCTAGTGAGCTACAATATAACCCAGTGTCATTCCACGTGCTCTGCGCTGTTAGTATTTAATGGTTGTGTCAATCTTGACAGCTGTAAGACCTAGCCTTGAATCAATGATGGTTAATATTATATACTCGCCTATTCTTTCGTTGGATATTTTATATGCCTTTTATAAAATACAAATACATTTTATTGGCGGGCAATATTGATAACATTTTACTAGATTGTTAGTGTTATTGGTATTGATCGTATCTATCAAAAGTGAACCGCTTCAAATTACATAACGTACGAATAACCAGCTTCAATAGCCGCATGGTCTAAGGCGCTACTATTACAACATACAATAGCCTATACTGTCGACGAAGGGGAATTAATTGCAGGTTGGTTTTTTTCATATCGGTAAAGTAACTAATTTGTCAGCGCTCACCGGGCTGGGTGATGTCAAACTAATCGCCACTGATGCCAACAAGACACTCGGAGGATGTGTTTTCTGTAGTCTCTTTATCAGCCCGGCCGTCAACTTGGCTGTGGCATAGGTCGAGAACGTGATATTCTTGCTCCCGAGGAGTTTTATCTCCACGGAGCAGTTTCGTATCACGCGAACGTGCCAGTTTCAATATGTCTCTATCATTTGTTGTACCAGATACAACATGAGATAATATGTGAAAGAGCAAACGATGTTTGGTTATGCAGCCTAAAAGTCAAAAACATTACAAAACAAGTAAAACAGGTTTTTTTTTACTGTATACGTGTATTGTATTTATATTTGAATAATAATATACAGGATGATTCAAAACTCTCTGTGCAAACTTTAATAGAAGATAGAGAACACTAAATTAAACCTTTTCCGTCAGTAAATGTATGTCTGCAGACGTCACTTTTAGGCTCTTGATGACGCTGTTGGTACATAAATGAAAGTTAGAACATGCTACATGCTTGACAGCGTCGCCGCACATTTTCAAAGATTCCACGTAGGGCCCCATTAGCTAGATATACGTCCCCTAGCCGGATTTATTGCCGTACATTTTCAAAGATTCCACGTGGGGCCCATTGTAGATATACGTCCCCTTAGCGATTTATTGCCGCACATTTTCAAGATTCCACTAGGCCCCATTAGCTAGATACTCCCCTAGCCGGATTTATTGCCGTACATTTTCAAAGATTCCACGTAGGGCCCCATTAGCTAGATATAGTCCTTACCCGGATTATTGCGTAATTTCAAAGCTCCACGTGGGCCCCCATTAGCTAGATATCGTCCCCCTAGCGGATTATTGCCGTACATTTTCAATTTCACGTGAGGCCTATCAGCTAGATTAGTCCCCCTAGCCGATTTATGCGTACATTTTCAAGATTCCCAGCCCAAGGTAGTGCATGTAAGCATCTCAGAATACGCGAAATGCTCGTGTTGCTATCAAAGTCCGCGTTACGAATGACGACGGAGAAAAATTGCTAACTCACTCGCCACCTCACAGCGCCAAAGGGTGGCGTTTGTGGATATACATTCATTAAGGAAAAAAGGTTTATTTCCTATCTCCCATTAAAGTTTGTACAATGTGTTTTTTGGTGACCTGGTGGTCTAGGGGTAAGGTGTCAGACTTCTGTGCTGGGGTCCAGGGTTCAATCCTCGGTCCTGGCACAAATTTATCTGATTACCAAACCCTTCCTTCACCTCTGACAAGACATCTTGTGAATGTGTGGAATGCCAGGCCTCCACTGTGGTTCGGTTCCCATGTTAAACTGTAGGTCCTTCATTTAATCTCACAATCACCCTACCATTACACATTAGCGTAAGTGCGTATAAACCGAACGGGTAGTAAGACGCGGTGCTAATAATAATAATAACACAGTGTGTTTTAAAATCACTCCGTATACCGGGTGATCTTGCGGAAATTTTCAGTAAATCGCGTAAATGAATTATATCGTTATTAAAAGTCGATATTCAAGTCTTATAAGCTAACAAAGATATCAAGTACTTTCAAATAATATTTGAGTGTAGCAAAATAACCTTGATTGGTCATAATGGGTGATGTTAAAATAAAATAAAATAGCTTGGTACTAAAATGTACATTTTATTTACGAACTTTTTTTTTCTAGTAAGGTGGGTACGCCTGGGATTCGATCAACAACCTCCCGGTCATCGGTAAACCAGACTAGATTAGTTTGACATTTAAAAAGTTGAATTTTAGAGAAAAGATATGCGTGGAAGGAGAGTGGGAATTAAGAAAAAATGAGAAATTGTGTATAAAGAGGATGAAAAGTGCATTCAGCGAGTAATCTATAGAATGAATCAAGTTCTCCAGAATCCCAAGTCAGGTGCACGATCAACCCCGCGGACACCCGCTTCGGTAGCCGAAAGGTCTACGGCATCACTTTCGAAAGAGACCGGACTTCCGATGACGGGAACCTCGGGGTTCGAATCCCTGTAGGATGTAATAAGGTTTTTTTTTCCAAAATGGTTTTCCACTCTTCCTTCACGTAAATGCCAACACACTTCATCTAAATTCTGCATTCCTCACCTTCAACACATTAGCGAGATCAGAACATACACGTACAATCCGAACGGGTGGTAAAACGCGGCGTTAAATCTCTCTGACACACAATATGCTCATTACACGCACCAGTGTGGGGTGTTGGCGTCATCTAGTTAGGCTCCATTCGGAGCGAGAGCTGAAGGGAGCCTAACGAAGTCGCATCATAAACTACATACCTATATATATATTATCTGAGTAATGACACAACAGAGCAGGGAGCCACCTATAGAAGCGTTAAAGAAGTAAAGAAATGTCTCGTTATTTAAGGTCTAGTTCAAGCTAAAATGTATCAACATGTTTATGTAGGTCTAAGGTAAAAAACCTTTGATTCCAAGTTTTATAGTTTAAAAAAATTAATAAAAAAAGTAAAATTAGACAGAGCTGCCTTTCTTAGCAACTTGTTTTTTTTTCACCTCTCACCTAAGTAAAAGACCCCTCCCCCCTTCCCCAAATCGAGGGGCCCTATGCGGCCGCACCGTTCCAATACCCCTCCTAAGGGCGGCCCTGAAATTATCTCATTTTTAAAGACGTTTCACTTGAGATTTTTCAGCTCTGAGCTCAAAGTAAATGGTTACGAACATAAGATTTGAGCTTCCTCAGAGTCACTTTTTTAATAGGTCGACAACATTAAATTTTAAGATTGAGGATTATTTTAGTGGTTTTCAATTTCAAAGTGCCATCCCAATAAGAAACACAGCAGTGTGTGGATATTTATCTTCAAGTATGCATTCTAAACACTTAGTACTTTTTTTAGTATAGTCTTACTACCCGTTCGGAGTTAAACACCTATCATTGGTTACACTAAATTGTTAAGGATTAGGAAGGTTGAATTTAGAGGAAGTGTACCCCCATTTGCGCAGAGAGCTAGTGAAAAACCATTTAATAAAAACCAACCTTAGTACACTCAACTATTGCGAGAGTAGCGCCTTAGACCCCGCAGACACCAAAGCGGGTCTTAGTCCATAACGCGATCTTTACCAAATTTGTAGTGTATGGAAATATAAAATTACAACAAAAGTAGGCCACTGGAATTAGTTTGAAAGCTTAGTATTTATATGTACATACCAGTAAGCCCAAAGGAGTATAAGCGTAATTAAATGCTGACAGCCCGGATGAATAGTAAGATGCGTGGTGCAAAAAGAACACATCAATTTAGATAAGTGTTTTTTACATAATATATAAAAGTTTGACTCAACAAATGAAAGTAAAGCGTGACACAATGTCGACTTAAGCAAGGTGTGAGGTTTAAAATATTTGTGTCAAGGCCAAGTCGTCTTAAAAATGCGCTAGATGTTGCCAATATCGCATGCAAATATAAGAATTTAAGTTGTGTTCAGATAATCTTAACACAACAATAATTGTGTTTTTGTGCTTTGATTACTATTATCATTGGCAGCGCGTCTTACTACCCGTTTGGGTTGTACGTACTTACGCTATTGTGTAATGGTAGGGTGATTGTGAGATGAAATGGAAGACCTACAGTTTAACTTGGGATCCGAACCACGGTGGAGGCCTGGCATTCCACACATACACGTCTTGTCAGAGGTGAAATAAGGGTTTGGCCATTAGAAAAATCTGTACCGGGACCGAGGATTGAACCCTAGACCCACAGCACACAAGTCCTACACCTACCCACTAGACAGCCAGGTCACCCTTATGCTTAGATAATTTTAATACACCAATTATTGTGTTTAGAGAAGTTTAACACAAAAATTATTTTTGTGGGATTTTTCCAGAGAAACTTAACCATTATTGTGCGTTTTTGATTTGTTTAGAGAATTTTAACACAACAATAATTATTGTGTGTGTGTGTTTGGAGAAAATCTGCTTATACTATCTAGACACAGCCAAAACAATTGTGTTTTGAAATTTTAACAAGCACACATTGTGTTAAAATAATTTTAGTACAACACACGTTGCGTAAAATATATATATATTTTAACAAAACACGCATTATGTTAAAGAGGGTTTAAACACAACACAAATTGTATTGAACTCTTTACCACAACAAACATAGTGTTAAGAAATTTATAACATAATCATTGTGCTTAGAGATTGTTATCTCTAGTCTTGCGGCTCCGGGGTTAACTGGTTAATGTCTCTGGGCGACGGTGGGAGATAGGATGACGGTCCCGGCAACGTGAGTCGCGGTGGGAGATAGGATGACGGCCCGGGCAACGTTAGTCGCGGTGGGAGATAGGATGACGGTCCCGGCAACGTGAGTCACGGTGGGTATAGGATGACGGTCCCGGCAACGTGAGTCACGGTGGGAGATAGGATGACGGCCCCGGTAACGTGAGTCACGGTGGGAGATAGGATGACGGCCCCGGCAACGTTAGTCGCGGTGGGAGATAGGATGACGGTCCCGGCAACGTGAGTCGCGGTGGGAGATAGGATGACTGTCCCAGCAACGTGAGTCACGGTGGGAGATAGGATGACTGTCCCAGCAACGTGAGTCGCGGTGGGAGATAGGATGACTGTCCCGGCAACGTGAGTCGCGGTGGGAGATAGGATGACTGTCCCGGCAACGTGAGTCGCAGTGGGAGATAGGATGACGGTCTCGGCAACGTTAGTCGTGGTGGGAGGTAAAGGAGCGAGAGGATACTAGATAATATTGCTCTTTTTGACATTTGACCATTTACGTTTACTCCTTAGAACAGGTGGCACACCCGGGTTGGTAGCCACTAAAGTTTGACAGACAGACAGACAAAGGGCATGCTCCGATGCTTCCAGAAGGGGAGTACGAGAGCAAGTTCCAACACGTACCGACCAATTGGTCACACCGTGTGGTTTGCAAAAATTAAGAACGGGTTGTCGCGTTTCGCGAAGTTCTGAAACAAAGAAACAGAGATTACAAAATATTAGTAATATTGGGGTAAAAAAGGGGGGTAAGAAATTGAGAAACCGACTAAGGGTTTTTTAGAGTTACGTGCGGAGACACTACTCTATGGGGGGCTGGGTGAGAGCCTCCCAAACCACTGTTGACACATCTCGCTTATCCGAGCAGGGCTTTGGGACGTCGATGGCACCCACCAGGGTCGATGACGTAGTTCCCAAGCCCCTGGATAAGAGGATTGGTGGCACCGGGAAGTCTAGCGTAGAAAGACTGCGCCAGTTTCCGGAAGTGGTCCTTGATGGTAGGCATATCCAGGTCACGATGAAGAGTCTCATTCCGGACATACCAAGGTGCGCCCACAATGATCCTCAGACATACGCTCTGGAACGCCTGCATCCTCCTCATATACGTGTCCGCCAGGTGACCCCAAGCGGGACACGCATAGTCGAGGATCGGCCTGAGCAACTGCTTGTACAGCGTCAGACCGTTCCTTGTAGACAGGGCGCTACGCCTGTTAAGCAGTGGGCCTAGGACTCCCAGCCTTTGCCTCGCCTTGTTGAGTCTTTCGTTGCAGTGTAGTCTCCAGGTCAGTTTTGTGTCCAGCGTAAGTCCCAGGTACTTAACACTGTCCGCCCATCTGATCTGTTCTCCGAACAGCCGGAGTGGAGCCGGCCTGTAGTACTTTCTTTTCCATGTGAAGAGCATTGCAGTGCTCTTCTCCACGTTAATACTTGTTCTCCAGGTTGTCAGCCACCCCTCCAACTGCGTCAGGTGCGTCTGGAGTCGCCTCTCCACCAGCTGCCCTCGCCACGACTCCGCTACTAGAGCCGTGTCGTCCGCATACAGAGCCAACTCGGTGCCTGGGGATTTTGGAATGTCGTTCACATAGAGACTGAAGAGCAGCGGGCCCACCATGGAACCCTGCGGCACTCCAGCCCGGATGCTTCTGACTTGGGAGGTGGCGTTCCCAAAGGTAGTGGAAAAGGTGCGATGGGAAAGATAAGATTGAACAACCTTAACTAGGTAGAAGGGCAGGTTCAGGGAGAGGAGTTTGAAAAGGAGACCCTCGTGCCAAACACGGTCGAAGGCCTTTGCCACGTCAAGAAAGACAGCACCAGTCAGCCTGTTGATGTTGAAGTTTCTCGTAACCTGTTCCACGAGCCGGACAAGTTGATGAGACGTAGCGTGTCCCGCCCGAAAGCCGAACTGCTCGTCCACCAAGATGCCCCCCTCGCGAACATGTCGGGTCAGTCTCGTCATTATTAGTCTCTCGAACAACTTGCCCAGACAGTCGAGCAAGCTGATCGGTCGGTAGGACGAAGCTAGGGCCGGGTCCTTACCCGGTTTATGAAAGCAGAGGACGTTGGCATGCTTCCAGAGCTCGGGGAAGTGACTCAGGAACAGGACGGCGTTGAATAACTCCACAAGGAAGTTAATCGCCTCCAAGGGCAGCTTTCTGAGGACCGCGTTACTGATACCGTCGGATCCGGGGGCCTTGTTTTGTCTTAGAGCGGCTATCGCCCGTGACATTTCTGTCACCTCCGTGGGTTCGGGTTCATCCAAGGGTCTGTACGAGACCGCGCTGATGACCTGCGCCACGTGCGCAACGTGCACCGGGTCTGACGGGTTGTCAGTCGGTACAAATTGCGCCTCTAAGTGCTCAGCGAGAGCATCGGCCTTCTCCTGGTCGCTAAAGTTTGAGCAAGGAACCACCGTATTATACGAGTATAACCTCCACTGCTACCTTGCCTTGTCTAATGGGAAAGAAGGGAGCTTCCCATTGGCGCATGAGAACGGGAGAAAATGTCGATCAAGCGGGCCAATGGAAATAGAGAAGAGTTCTCATTGGCACAGAGTAAAAAGAACTCGTCACGGACGGCAACGAGAACATGATCTGTGGAGCGGTCCAGGCCGTAAAGAGGATGGTTGGCGAGGGACTGTGCAAGTGCGGAGGAAAGAGGCAAGGTTCGAACAGTGAGGCACAACAAGATTCTTAGTACAACAAAAATTGTGTTTTAAAGAGTCTTACAACTCACTACCTTCTTTCCCAAACATTTGGACTAATTTATTTTAAAACAAACTAATCAGAATGAACGCATAAAGTGATAAGAATAACTTGAAATTATTCTGGCTGAGATTATAATATTCCACTACACCTAACAAACATGCAAACATAGAGACAATGCTAAAACTTTAGATCGCAGAGAATTTCACATGAGGTCAATAGACATTCCATTTTTTGATCAAGTCATTTAAGAATAACGTTTTGGTGAATCACACTAGACTCTTGTCTAAGATTTAGAAAGTTATTCCAAAACCATGCACAAACTCTTTAAAACATTTCCCAAATTTCTCGTGATTTTGCTTTCAAATTTGAACTCTGCAAATTGAAGAGTGTAAGGTAAGCAAAAATGACCAGATTGGTCAAACAGCGATTCCGTAGTTACGGGCTACATTTTCACAAAATTTTCTAGCATAAAATAACAAAAATATAATTTTATTGTGAAGAGTTTAGCCTCAATTTTTCTCTTTATTATGTCCATTTTGGGATTACAAAATTAAATATTTAAACCTTACATTTAAGACTTTTAATGTTTGTTACGAGTGTGACAAATTTTAGACATTATCCTACAAATGTGTTTGTTTTTTCAATTTCTTGGTGAACTTTTTAATAATAATAGGAGTGAGCTTGATAATTACAACATAAATTGTCTCAGTTAAAACTTGTTATATTCTGTTGCGGGTGTGGCACAGTGCAAATATTACATGTTTGGACATTTACAATAAGTACTAGAAGTTTTAGTGGAAAGTTTTTATCGTGTATAAAAGAGGTACCATTAAAAACAATATATTCCATTAATAAATCATACATCAACACAGTTAAAATAATTAAATAGGCCTAACTATAATGTATGTACAGAGACAAAGGAAACATATTTTTTAAATTAATTTTAAATAAACGTTTGCCATGACACTTATTTAAAAACATAATTTAAATTTCTTCATCCTCTCCAGCTTCATTTTGGCAAATGTCAACCTAATCATGCATGTTATCCTTATTCTCTAAAAATTGTACCAAAACATATTTTCCTATTTTCAAGTCTGCACTGCTTGGTGTAGCAGAGTTTTGAGGTAAATATTTCTCCTTTTCCTCCTCTTTAACTTCAACAAGTTCTCCATCACACGAGTCTGTATAGATATCTTATCAAAAGGTATTTTGGCCAAAAAACCACAAAATTTTTGCATATTGGGTTTGGAAGTACGGCCTACAAGGCGAAAGTTTGTATCTGCTTTGATAAAGTAGTGTTTTGATTTGTAATCCTCTTATGGCGTTTACTCGTTCCCATCTATTAGTAAACAATTCTTCCTCCACTAATATATCTTCACTCATTACACATAATATTGTCACTTCATGAACAACTTTGGATGCCCAATCAAAAAATTACTTTACATTATTTACAATCATATACCTGGACCTCACTTAATTTCAAACTTTTCTCTCGACCGTCTCTCTAACCCCACCGACGGAACCTTTTTCATGAGATGTAACGAAAAAATACCATTCTCTTTGTATTCCAAAATCTTCTGTGAAAAAACACAAATCTTTGAGAGTATACTTATTTTTAAATTGTCCAGCACAACCATCAGAATAAACAAAAACTTTTTTTGTTTGCTCAAACTTGTCTTTCAAACATTGTAATTTTTTTTCCCACGAATGTGTAAACTGAGAATTTATTGGGTGCAATATGGCATCGCTAATAATTGCAAATTAGTGCACCACTTTGCTACTCAGCCAAGCACAGCATGTAAAAATGGTGACTTGATCATGGCTCCAGTGCGAGCGTTGTATTTCATCTTGTTAAGATTTTTAAGAGTAATCTAAATTTAACTAAATTAGTTAAATCACAGTGTCTTACTACTTAAATGGCACCTCTGACAAAGATTATACACCCTCAATGAAAATCACCACCCTTGTCACAGTTGGGACATTAAATGCATCCTAAAACTTCAGTAGAGACAAGAGTTTTCTTCTTGATACTGGTTTCTGTCATTACATTTTAATTTTAAGCAATGTGCACCTACTAGGTAGGCCTATATTATGACTATTTATTTAGCAAACTTAAAAAACTTTGCCTTCATAGCTAGAACTAGGTTGGACACACTTTTTGTCGAAGAAGTATCGTAATGTCCCTGATTTGACCCTAAAGAATATTTGAAAGCATTGGCAATATTCTCCTCTTAATTATATATAGATTTTATTTTTATATTTTATTACTTGGCGCTTAAAGCAAGTCTTCTCCTAAATTATTCATATATCATAGTTACCAGATTCTAACTAGGAAATTACTAGTTAGTTCTTGTTGATAAGTTCACACCCTGAAGTTAGGAAGCATCAGCTACTGTAACTAACTTCAGTGTGTGACGTAAAGTTGAGTTAAAATTAAAATATAAAAGTCTTTTAAAACTTAACTTCCTGCTCTGGAACAACCAGAACATCGTAGATATTCAATTTGAGGCAGTGTCCGGTTCTAGGCCATTCTGTATGCTTCTATACGTTTTCGCGCACTAAACATTCTAGTAAGTTCCATTGGACTGAAGTATATCACGAGTGGTATAATCTCGGAGCTTACTGTTATGTCAGTCATTGTCTCGGACGGACGTGTGTTAGGTGCTCGTCTAGCTTGTGTGCAACATGGTCATTTTTTATACAAGTATTAATAATTATCATTGAGTAAACAAATATCAAACTCTATCTGACGTTAGTTATTTCTATCATAAAAAGTGAGGCACAATGTAGGGGAGTGATAATAACTATTTTAAACGTAACAAATGACGAAACAACCGCGGGACAATCAAACAAGTAAAAATCCCGTAATGTTATAAATGACTTCCAAACGTGGGGCGTTTATCACAAAAAATATTACGTAAGGTGGCAATTGGCGGCCCAACGTGGACCAGCTATAAGAACATAATAATTGGCGTCCAAACGAGGAGCCAGTTATGAGAACGTAACAAGTG
The DNA here is from genome assembly GCA_039000515.1 of Timema cristinae. Classification (NCBI taxonomy): domain Eukaryota; kingdom Metazoa; phylum Arthropoda; class Insecta; order Phasmatodea; family Timematidae; genus Timema; species Timema cristinae. The sequence goes on from JBCFYV010011164.1 coordinate 43,372,151, forward strand.
GCGACCAACAGTGGGGTGTAACAATTGGCGTCCAAACGAGGGGCCCGTTATGAGAACGTAACAAATGGCGACCAACAGTGGAGTGTAACAATTAGCGTCCAAACGAGGGGCCCGTTATAAGAACGTAACAAATGGCGACCAACAGTGGGTGTAATAATTGGCGTCCAAACGAGGGGCCTGTTATGAGAGAGTAACAAATGGCGACCAACAGTGGGGTGTAACAATTGGAGTCCAAACGAGGGGCCCGTTATAAGAACGTAACAAATGGCGACCAACAGTGGGGTGTAATAATTGGCGTCCAAACGAGGGGCCTGTTATGAGAGAGTAACAAATGGCGACCAACAGTGGGGTGTAACAATTGAAGTCCAAACGAGGGGCCCGTTATAAGAGAAGTAACAAATGGCGACCAACAGTGGGGTGTAACAATTGGAGTCCAAACGAGGGGCCCGTTATAAGAACGTAACAAATGGCGACCAACAGTGGGGTGTAACAATTGGAGTCCAAACGAGGGGCCCGTTATAAGAACGTAACAAATAGCGACCAACAGTGGGTGTAACAATTGGAGTCCAAACGAGGGGCCCGTTATAAGAACGTAACAATGGCGTCCAAACGAGGGGCCTGTTATGAGAGAGTAACAAATGGCGACCAACAGTGGTGTGTAACAATTGGCGTCCAAACGAGGGGCCTGTTATGAGAGAGTAACAAATGGCGTCCAAACGTGGGGCCAGCTACGAGACCGTAACAATATGTTTGTCACAGACCTACATACATAGCACAGTGTCACACCTATACAATGTGTCATAGGTGTGACAGATTTTGGTTCATGTTTATTCACTTCATGTATTAAGATAAACATAAATTTAAGCATAAGCCTTGATAAGCTTCATCATAATCTCACTTCTGGAAAATAAAAATAAGTTCTGATCCTTATTTAGGTTTAGAAGTAAACTTTAGTGTATTTTTTGTTACGGGTGTGACACTGAGATAAACTTGCATAGGGGACAATTAAACTTCCGTTATTAATAAAATGTTAAAATTTGCCTGCTTCCCTCCAACCAAGACCCTAATTTCTAAACTAAGGTGTTTTTTTAGCATCTTAACCTGTTAGTGCTATACGCATTTGTACTAATTACGGTAATGTGTTAGGGATGAGGATGGGTGCATTTAGAGGAAGAGTATCCGCATCTGCGTGTAGCGGGGGTGAAAAACCACTGTGGAAAAATCAACCTCAGTACACCCGACCGGGTTTTAAGCCCCGATCCCTTCCTCCTCGGCAGTCTATTGTGAAAGTGACGCCTTAGCAGACCATTCGGCTATCAAAACGAGTCTAGTTTAGTTAAAATTCGTCTAATAGGTCAACAGGTGGCAAGATAACGCCATCTAAACGCATTAATATTTTAATGCTAGCCCGTGTGTAATTATTTTTATTGGAGGTTGATGCATAGCAGCTTTATTTGAATTTAAATCGAAGAATATTTCCCCTATACCGGTTATATTTCATGTATTGTGCACGCGGTCAATAGTATTGATTATTTAAAACCAAACTTACACTTTTTACTCTAGTGTGTACCAACCGAGTGAAGGTATATAAACAAATAAATGTTTCTCCGGGACTAGACACGCCAGTCACATAACAGGACATCGCCCTAACCTTCCCCAGGCAAACACTCACCGTCTCTGCCAACAACGACCTCCACGCTCGCGTCACACGATAATGGAAAAACACGGGTCAATGCAAGCTCAGCCAAGACTTCACTTGGACAGGTATGAAATAACACTTGGACAGTGGCGGCTCGAAGCTAAAATTAGTGAAGGTGCTGCTCCAGAAAATGTTTAGCCTTTGTTTTAAAAGTGTGTAAAAGGAAAAAAAACATGTATAAAAGAAAATTTATTCAGAAACTTGATAAAATCTTAACAAAACAAACAACATTTTTTTACTTACTTTAACTTAAATTGTTACATTTCAAGCTTGATCTATTCATTTAAAAATGAAATCCATTCTTCTTGTTTTATTATTATTATTATTATTATTATTATTATTATTATTAGCACCACGTCTTACTACCCGTTCGGGTTGTACGCACTTACACTAATGTGTAATGGTAGGGTGATTGTGAGATGAAATGAAGGACCTACAGTTTAACGTGGAATCCGAACCACGGTGGAGGCCTGGCATTCCCCACATTCACAAGATGTCTTGTCAGAGGTGAAGGAAGGGTTTGGTAATCAGATAAATCTGTACCGGGACCGAGGATTGAACCCCGGCCGCCAGCACAGAAGTCTGACACCTTACCCCTAGACCACCAGGTCACCTTCTTGTTTTAATTTGCGCGAAAAGTTCAATAATTTTCTCCTTGATCTCTGGATGACAAATGAGGAAATTTGTCTCCATTGAAAGTACTGCAAGCGCATTTAGTATTTCTGTTAAATAAAAGAACCTAAAAAAAAAATCAAATAGAATAGCTGGGAGCAGAATAATAATCTAACTCTACACTCTTATACACTTTAACATATTCAAGAATATGTTACACGGTTTTTAAGCACAACACATGCCGAGAAAAAACAACCCTTCCTTCCACCATCACGCCAGAGCCAGCACTGCAAGAGCAACAATGCTCTCTCTACCTGGCAGTCCCGCCTTCCTCCCCACCACCTCCTATGTACGCATAAGCACAACAGTCAAACACCACGTCGCTGGCACTGTGAAGCGCACAGTTCCATATAAAGATTTTGGTATCTTTTTCATAAACTGGGGGATGGCTACTGAAGTAGACATTAAGCTTAAGGAATTTATATTGTACTACAAAAATAAAGAAAAAAGGACTCATTATATTAAATGTTATTAATAATATCAAGTGGAAATAAGGGGTGCTGCAGTTCCGCAGTGCCTATACACAAGCCGCCACTGCCCTTGGACGTAAGATAATGTCAGTCAGGGGTGGACTGGGCCACTGAGAAATATCATGGTGGGTCGTTTGATTCGAGCTGCCGCAACTACTTTAAGCTAAAATAAATACATCCATTCAATTATAAATTATAGTTTTATAAAATGGTAACTAAAAGTACCAGTGAGTAAGTCTGAGGTTCCCAGAATACATAATGTGTGAACATGATAGCATTAAATTTAGAACCATTTCGTTTGTTGTTTCTTGGTGTTGTTCATAAACAAACGTAAAATCATCTGTTTAGTGATCTACACAAGTATCGAATGGAGGATAATTTAAAAAAAAACAATATATCAATAAACACACCCAGATATTGTGTTAACATTTAGAAACTGATCATATATAATGTAGCTGTAATGGCCTCGGGATTAAATTAACTAACAATAATAAAGATATAAATACTTCACCTTCCCACTTCAGCTTACACTGAAACATAGCTTCAGGGGTAGATATTAATATATGCTATGGGCCATCATATTTGTAGTCCCAGGCCACTTGGAATCTGACAGTACACCCTTGCAGACAGAGATAATTTTAAGACCCACTTTTTTTTAATCGAGGGGCACATAGAACGTGAAGATTCAACATAATCTCGGATTCTAAAGTTTTATGATTTCAATACTTTCTCTTTATAAGAGAGTAAGATTTCAAATTCGTGTAAACCATTGGTTAAAACAGAGGCATTACCTATTTCAAAATACAAATAAGTCCACCACGTCTTCCTACCCGTCAGGTCTATACACATATTTGCACTACTGGGATAGTGATGAGGAGGGTCAAATTCATAGGAAGTGTACTTGCATTTTCCTCGAGTGTGGGGGAAACCATTTAGGAAAAAAAAAACCTTTGTACACAAGGTCAAAATTAGGGAACCAACTTTCCCATCATCGACGAATCAATCTAGTACGAATCTATCGCCTTAGAACGTGTAAATACCAGCGCGAGTACTTATTGTTTCAAGCTTCAACAAGCCAACGCCCTATAAAAATGATATAATTGTTCAAGATAGCCTTGAATTTTAGTTTTAAACCACGTTTAACTAGAGTTCAATCGCCACTGAAGTGGTGGTAAATGACAGCTACACTGGATATCATATCTGAGAAAACTGCATACCAGAGATGTCATTATCTTGTTTGCGTGTAGTCAATCTACCCTTTAATATACAAGAGAAGTTTCACAACACTGGTTCGTAGATGTTGCCAATAGCTACTTCTTATACCAGCATACCACCGCCCGACATAACTGGAAGCTAGGAGGTTTGGCAACAGTTAATAGATAGAGCGTTAAAATAGAGCTTTTAGCCATAAAACCTGTAGTTCCTTCAGTATTGACTGTGGATGCAGTAAAAGTTACCAGCTCTACCTAATCTCGTGCATCCATTCATCCAATCATATGATCTGTGAGATCATGTGTTAAGCTGCCATCACTTTTGGCAGTCAAAACTTTCACAACAAGCAGTTCATTTGCTTTGAACTATTTTTTATTTTAACAGTTTTTATACTATTGAAAAACGAAATTATGATAATACCTGTTTGGATATTTCTATTTTGTGAAAGCGGGTGTGTGGTTCACACTTAAGTTTCTAAAAGGCTGCGTTCACTACATAAATCAAGATGGCGAACACGACGAAACGAGGTCAGTGCATGACGACACACAAATCGTGTTAAATTGTGTTTAGGCGCATCTTTTTACCATATTAAAACGTTTTATTTTGAAACTAATCTTTTGTATGGCTTCTCTTTGTTATAAAAACACATTTATTTATTTTGGTGACCAGTTCTAAGAAGATACAAGTGTGAATATGGTACTTCTTAACTTATTACTACATGCACTAGTTTCACTTTCTGCTACAACCACGAAAACCAAAACATAGTTAAGTTAGAAAAAAGCCAATTCTACAATAATCCTTTGGGTAGAATTATTAGACTCGTTATTAAAGTGGGGATTTAGGGTTCACGAGAAAAGGTCAGTATTTTTGAAGCATTAAAAAAAATAGAATATATAAACTTTTGTTTACATACAAACTTAGTTTAATTTTCTTCACATGGTGACCTAAACAGTTGTTGGATATCTGTCAAGGCTGCCCTGGAATTTCATAAAAACTTTTCTTTTTGTTTAAAAAAGTTTTCATCTAATGCCGCTATGATCGTGACCAATTAAAGAAGTTTTGAAGAAAATTAAAATCATATGTTTGTATAAAAGCAATATTTAATTTATTTTAACCAAAACAATGTGTTGCTATAAAAAGTGATAAAAACCCCTTTCTCGCGTCCGTTATATCCCCCACCTTAACGCTTTTACTTGATAATATATAACTTGGAAAATAATAATTATTTCCACATAGGATAACGTAGAAGCAGATGAGAGGGTACGATCAGAATCAAACTGAAAGAGATAAGATGTAATGATGTGGACTGGATAGAAGTAGCTCAAGATAGGAGTAATGATGTGGACTGGATAGAAGTAGTCAAGATAGGGAGTATGATGTGGACTGGATAGAAGTAGCTCAATAGGGAGTAATGATGTGGACTGGATAGAATAGCTCAAGATAGGGAGTAGTGATGTGGACTGGATAGAAGTAGCTCAAGATAGGGAGTAATGATGTGGACTGGATAGAACTAGCTCAAGATAGGGAGTATGATGTGGACTGGATAGAACTAGCTCAAGATAGGGAGTAGTGATGTGGACTGGATAGAACTAGCTCAAGATAGGGAGTAGTGATGTGGACTGGATAGAACTAGCTCAAGATAGGGAGTATGATGTGGACTGGATAAACTAGCTCAAGATAGGGAGTAGTGTGATGTGGACTGGATAGAACTAGCTCAAGATAGGGATATGGTGTATAAGATGGATGGAATAGAACTAGCTCAATATAGGGGTAAGTGTAATGAGGTGGACTGGATAGAACTAGCTCAAGTAAGGGTGAGATGGCGTACTTTTGTAAGTGCGGCAATGAGCTTTCAAGTTCCTAATTTCATAGAGTAAGTTAGGTTAACATTAGTGACTTTCAATCAATGTTCGTAATAAAAATCTTCTGCTAGGTGTCAGTTACCACTTAATTCAGTGTGGAGTGGACATGGAAAAATCGTTTGTAACCAAAACATCTTAGTCCACACGACCGGGACGTTACCGTCACCGTCAAACAAGACTAAACGAAAAGATACTGACGAGGTGACACCTTTGTTCTTGTGCGGATGGAAGGCCTTGCTGACTGACGGCCTTCACCATGCTCCCATTTTCAAGATCCGGGCGATAGATAAGGTCTTGCCTTGTTCCTAGGCACTCATCTTTCATCGCGCAGTTCCGAAGGGCACGCACAATCAACTTGACCTTACCCACTTTGCTGACGAAGGAACGAAAGACGGGTTCGCCAATTAAGAGGACAGAATCAAGACCACGCAGGGGTGGACTGGCAGGTTCCAAGCGGCCGGAACTAGTGCTATGAGATCTATAAATAATTTATTTCGATATTACGATTTGGGATGTGGCGATGCATCGTCCACCACGATATATCGTACGCCTGTACCTTTTTACGAGTGGGAATTTTATAAGTAGGCTACTTTTGATGTGCGTAACTGTGTTATCTTTGGAATCTAATCTAATCAATCTTTTGAATATAATGTAATCATAGTCTTAAAATATGGCTTATAGGCCTACATTTGACACATTTTCATGGCTCAATATTATTGTTTTACTTAATATGTCTCTTATATTTTATTAAAATGATAATACTTAGCACCGCGACTTATTACCCGTTCGGTTTATACGCTTAAGTACTAATCACGCTAATGGGTTAGAAATTGGGAAGGTTGAATTTAGAGGAAGTGAATCTGCGTTTGCGTGGAGGGAGAGTGGAAAATAATATAGGGAACCACCCAGTTCACCCGAGCGAAATTCGAACCTCGATTTCTCCATCCTAGACAGTTTAGCTCAACACGAAACTAGCGCGTTAGCTACGCCACCGAGGCGAGTTTTATTAAAATAACTCGCGATCTTGGGGAAAAAAAAACTCATTCTGGGTGCGCTACTGTTATAATAAATAATTGTTGGTGTTTAAATTTTAAAAGTGACTAACAAATAAATTGTAATCAAATTAAATGTGTCGATTATCTATCTTAAGACGCAGATAAAAAAAAGTTCAATACACATTTTCATGTGTCGTTCAAATATGCTGCGCTAATATAACTTGTTTATGTTTCAGAGAAAGATATAAAATGAGGTGTGTTTAAAACACCTTTATTCTTTTACGTGTTGAAAAAACGATTTCCTTTAACAACCTTAGTCACCTGGTTAGGTGACTCAAAAAGCTAGAGAAAATTATAATATACTTTATACTGATGAGTTATTGATGGAAAATAATGGTTACACCTGCTTCAGTGCCCGTATGGTTTAAGGCGTCACTCAAGCAATAGACTAGACTGCCGATGATGGGGAGACCGGGGTTCGAATCCCGGTCGGGTGTTTTTTCCTCCCTCCATATAAACACTTCCTCTAAATTCAACCTTACTCATCCCTAACTTATTAGTGTAATTTGTTCATATGCGTAAAACCTGAACTGATAGTAAGACGGTGCTAACAAGCCCAACAGCTGTTGAATATTTGTGATGGGTGGGTAGTGCATAATTTAGACAGGACCTTTCATCTTAGTTTAAAAAGCCATTATGACCATGTTCAAAAAATGTTCAGACTACTATGTAGAAAATCAAACTATAATGTATTTACAGAACAAAATTGTTAATGCTATTTTAAAATTTTAAAATATCAAACATAAGCAAACAAATCTTAAATATAAAATCTTATTTATTACATAAAACACCCCCTAATAATTTATTTTTAACTAATTCATTAAAGCCACTTTCGAAAAATTTCAATTTTCAAAAATGAGATATTAGTTAAATGCCCTTGCATGAATTTTCTATTCTAAAAACTAGTAAAGTGTGTTATTTAAAATGTGAAACACTCCATAGATAGCAACTTAGAACAAAATTGGAAGATACATTTTTGGAAAATTAAATCAATAATCTAACCTCAAGATGTGAACATGTAACATATAAATACGCGCCTCTGTGGCGTAGCTAGCTAACGCGCTAGTCGTGTTGAGCTCAACTGCTGATGATGGGGAGATCGAGGTTCAAATCTCGGTCGAGTGAACTGGGGGTGGTTTTTCATAAATGGTTTTCCACTCTCCCTCCACGCAAATGCGGGTTCACTTCCTCTAATTCAACCTTCCCAATTCCTAATCCTATAGCGTAATTAGTACTTCAAGTGTATAACCCGAACGGGTAGTAAGACGCGGTGCTAAATAATAATAATAATAATAATAATAATAATAAACATCTAAATATCAAGTTTTAACGAAACTCATCTAACAGTTTCAGCTGTAGAGCCGGCAAATATAAAGACAGACTGAAAGTTTAAAAACAAAATGAGTTTGGGGAGCACATCAAACCTTAAAATCCATCAAAGCCTCAAAGTCAAGTATTTTCAAAACTTTCTTTATTTGAAATGGTAAAAGTAAGTAATGATAATGGTAATAGACAACAAAGAGTATACAAGTTCAGTGTTTATTTAATTAAGATCTGCATAATTTGAACGATGTTTATTATTATTATTAGCACCGCGTCTTACTACCCGTTCGGGTTATACGCTCTTACGCTAATGTGTAATGGTAGGGTGATTGTAGATGAAATGAAGACCTACAGTTTAACGTGTTGAACGATGTTATGCCATATTTATTATTATTATATTACACTGCGTCTTACTACCGCTCGGCTATACGCACTTACGCTAATGTGTAATGGTAGGTGATTGTGAGATGAAATGAAGGACCTACAGTTTAACGTGGAATCCGAACCACGGTGGAGGCCTGGCATTCCCCACATTCACAAGATGTCTTGTCGAGAAATATTAGATTTATTTTGCCCAAATCAATGTTTTGCAATAAAAACTGGCCTTCCTCTAAACTCTCAACTTAAAAACCGAGTATTTAAAAAAATATTTCAATCAATACTGCCGCTTTCAAGGTCAGATGTTGAAACTCCATGCTCCACTTTCCATGGACGTTTATTTTCCTAGTTAACGCCTGCAAGCTAGTAATTATTGAGGTCTCTTAAAATACAGAGTACCTACAGTATCGACCATTCCATAACTTACTAAACTGTTTCAAATGATATGTTATGCTAAGAATATGTCAGGCAGTGGCGTAACTACAAACCAAAGACCTGGCCAGATGTGAACATTGACAAACACTCCCCCCCCCCCCCCACTTCCAAGGTAAAATTAAATATAATGCTGAAAAACACACTCATGTTTCTGAAAATACGTATATTTACATAATTTTACATTTTTTAAATGTCTCCTTCCGTGACTTGATAGAAGCAAAATCGTGAATTAAGGCGGAGATATCCATTTTTCCTGCCGTCTAGGCTTTGGTGTGCGATTCTGTTCCCTGATACTTCTTAGGTAATTCTTGATAATCTTCAACTTGCTGTTGCTATTGAAATATGAATTGTAAAAAAAAAAAAATTTTTTTTTTAAGTGAGCAAACATGAGAATAACAGGAAATCATTTTTGAAAACTTGACTAAAGCAAGTTCGGTGAGCTGTTGTATAATGCAGATTTTTTCAATTTCTGGCTTCAAAGTTTTGATAGAAAGCAACAACTGGAGAGATAGATTTTCTGACACGTCATTAAAATACTGCTGCCTTAGTTTGAGAGCATTTTTCTTTACTTCTTCATCAGACAAGTTCAGCAATACTGTTGATATGAGAAAAAGAAACTAGTCACACATGCATATTCCTACTTTGATGATTTTTTCTTTCCGGTCTGTTTATTGCTTCTTGCCCCTCCGGTACATTGGTGTCCGTATGGGGTCCTTTTGGCTAAGGGCCTTGATGAAGCTGCATCGGCTGCATTGCCGTAATTATGCCACCGATGTCAGGAGTATATTACCACAAGCTACCTCAATACAGGTAGGACCAAGTCTGACGTGTCAACCCTAGTTTCTGTAAACAATAAAAAATTGTGAGGCTATGCCCACAAGTTAATTTACCGAAGAAATACTCGCCTTGGTGGCCGTGTGGCCTAATGCGCTACTTTCGCAGTAGACTATACTGCCGATGAAGGGAAGATGAAGGTTCGAATCTCAGTGATGTTAAAAAACAATCTATACCTGATTTTTGGTAGGAATTCCTTTATGGAAGGCCTTTTACAGTAGGATTCTGTTACGAGATAAGGCCTTCTAGAACGGGCTTCCTACCTAAATCATGGTATACTAAGTCTAGAAATAGTAACTAACTTTAGAGAAAATAGCTGGCCATTGATTGAGACAAAGGTAGTTCTCATGATGACGTTGAAACACAAGTTAACTGTTCTAACCCACTTAAGATTTTTGAGTGTGTGTGTATATATAAAACAATAATCACAGCTTCACCCCATGCACTCCATTGAGTTTATACTATGTGCTTGCCACTTTAACCAGTGATTCAAGTCAGAATATCTCAGCGATGGGTCAAGGAAGAAAAAACGTGAACAAACTCTCCACAGTTCCAAAATAAGGTAGCAGAATTTGCAGGAACCGAAGCTGCATAAATACTCACCAAATTCTGCGTGTGATTTTAATAACTGAAAAATTCTGCTTTTCGATTACGTTCTTTGATACGTCTCTGAACACCACTATGTTGACCAACCATCAAATTAGCATTATCATATGCTTGTCTTCTACTATTTTGAATACCAATTCCGTTGTTTTCTAATTTTTTGCAAAATCATAGTTGAAATATTCTCAGCGGTTTATTTTACCTTTTGTTTCATTGAAATCAACAAAGGATTCTACTACCTTCACTTTATTTCCATCTACCATAACGCAGTGCAAAACTTGGCTCGTTTGATCCTTATGAGAAATATCAGGAGTGCTGTCGAATATCATGGAAAAGTACTTGGCTTCTTTTACTTGCTTGATAACTTTGCTTCTTACTTTTTCTCCCCAAATTTCTATAAACGCGTTCTGAATAATAGGCGAAATATAAGATTTAGCAAACTTTATCCCCATCTTGATTCATAGAACATGTTCACGTAGCACTGGTTCATATTTCACCAACAAATGAACTAATTCTAAAAAGATTCCTCTATTTCCCGTTGATTCAGATTCAGCATCAGTCTCATGATAAATTCCTTTTAGATGATCATGTAAGACTAAATTAAACATTCTTGAAAGTATTTCCCTTCACTTCGTTTTTAATTTCTTTTTCTTCCTTTTTATCAATTGTTGCCTCATGTCAGATTCTAATTTCTAACTCCTTCCATTGTGTGAAAGCCCAAACATGGTCTACACTGGATTCATGCTTGAAAATTTTAGGATCTAGTCTCCACCACATGTTGCGATATTATATAAATATATTTAAGGAATCAAAGTTGAGTTTTGTTTTATTTATAAGAATTTGAATGAAAGAGAAATTTAAGTGTTTGGTTATATATTTACATTTATTTCCTTTAAAGGAAATAATAGAAGTAAATGATAAAATTGCATCTGACGTCTTGTACTACCCCAGCAGAAAAAAACTTTAGTATTTGTTGCAGAAGACCAAAAGTGCAGCCCCCTGAAAAGGGATGCCCGGGGCAAACCCCCCTTCCCCCAGCTAAGCTGTGTATTGGTCTCATTTTCTTCTTGTGACAGATCAATCATGAAGAGTGAACTACATTATGTAAGCAGTAGCTGCTTATCTAAACAAGGTGAATTATAGCCATCCTTACACAGTCATTAAACAGTCGGTAAATAATTCAAATAGAAAGAAATGTATACAGAATGTATACACAGTGGATCTCTTCAGACTGTGATTCTGCATAGCAAAAAGTGCCGAAAATCAAACACCATACATGTAATTTGATGTTTAATTTATCCAGTCCATAGCCGGGAGGCCCCCCTTCAAAGGACCAAAATCAAGCTTTATCTAAAGCTATCAAGCCGATTTTAGACTTGACATTCCACTGCTACCCTTTCCATTTTGGGTGGTGATAAATTACTAGAGACCATCAACAAACCAGTTGATTCCCACTATAAGTTAAAAGTTTATTTATATATTTTTAAAAACAGTAGCTTGGTTGCAAAAGCTTAGTTGTGGAGTAAGTAAAATTATATTTTCATGTACACCTTGTTCCTCCTGAAATGTAGCAATCTTATCTTGCAAAGTTCCATTATGAAGGAGCATATAATGTAGTCTGTCAGAGTTAGATACTATGCCCCGATTTTAGCTGGAAAACATTTTAGTTATTTAAGTTTTATTTAGCACCGCATCTTACTATCCGTTCGAGTTATACACTTAAGTACTAATTATGCTATTGGATTAGGAATGGGGAAGGTTGAATTTAGAGGAAGTGGACCTACATTTTTGTGGAGGGGGAGTGGAACCCCCGCCCCCTCCCAGTTCACCCGACCAAGATTCAAACCTCAATCTTCCCATCCTCGGCAGTTTAGCTCAACTAGACTAGCGCGTTGGCTAACTATGCCACTGAGGCAGGTAAAATTTTAGTTTACTACTTCATTGTTTGCAATAATCCGCATCTCGAAGAGGAGTTAGAAGTATGTGGACTATTGCAAAGGATGAAGTATCAAAATAGGCAATGATGGCAGTTAATAAACTTGTGTTAACGCAAACATTGTTTCATGGATGTGAAGCATGGGTTTGTCCAGAGAAACACAAGAGCAAGGTGAATGTGGTTGTAATGATATCTAATAAATGTATGTGGCAAAACTTGTATGGTTGTTGAAGGAGTGCGGTTTGAAAAGGAATCCAATAGGTATTTGTAAAGAAGCGTCTTGCATTGGTTTCAGCATCTCGGGAGGATGACTGTGGATCGAGTGATGAAGCAAATAAATGAATGTAGAATATGTGAATCAAAAGCAAGGGGTAGGCCATGTTAGATGTGGATAAATGTGTGACAAAAAAACTATTAAGAGTGTTAAGAATAAAAGCACATGTATGAATGTTGTTGATGTGATGGAAGTATGCAAGAATAGGGAAGTGTGGATAAAGTTGGCGAGGATAGATTAAGTACACAGTTGTTTTTAAGCTATATTCACAAATTCTTGTCTACCCCATAAGAGAACAGCGTGATTAGGTATGTAAGACCTATTTACATAATATTAAAACATAATTCACCACAAAATACAAGTTATTCAAGAGATTGATGTTTGCACAATTTAGTCATAATCCAGGGTACCATTTGAACACATTTTATTTTATTTGTTTGCCAGAACTCTAAAGAATAATAAAAAGGGGTAGTTCTTGAAAATAATTTCTTTATATTTTCAAATTAATATACAAAAAACTTTATTTTACTTATGCATATTTTCAATTGAAAAACAGTAAATATATTAAACTATCTGATGATGTTTTGATGCTGTCAACCAACTACTTAAATCATGTCAGGAACAAAAGGAAATAGTGTTGACCTACCCTTATTATTTTTGTTTATTTGTTCAAACATTTTTAAATAAGCTATACATAATCTGTCTATTTTTTACGTACAAAACCTTATTTTATAAGTTTCATGAATAGGCTATTAAAACAATGTTACAGCAACATTTTCAATTACAATTCAAATATATTAATTTAAAATGTTAGTACTTACTTGAATTCCTTAATATGTAAACACACAAAATAAGAAATGAGTTTGCAAGGTTTCAATATATAAACTTTATATGTCAACTCACTCTTTCCTTAAGATAAAGAAATTCCACACAGAGCAATATTTATTTCCCTTAAACTATAAAATAATTTAAATAATCAATTATTAATAAAGCTATAAAACACTTCTGAACTACTACACACAATGAACAGAAACTTACGACTACCAGTACTTCTTACTCTATATATGAAGGTAGAGTGAAAAGATTTACAATTTTCGACTCCCCTCCTCCACTCCAAGCAAAATGGCCATACAACAACAACAACAACCACAACATAAAATTTGTTTAACTTTTAGGAATACTACTTTTGAATTCATTTCTTCGTATTTAGGACTTTTATACAACTGGGCCAGTTCCCATTTCTTAGTTCTCACCCTTCTTAGACATGTTTGCAGTCACTCAAAGCTAAATACATCTCTTAAGCTTAAAGAATAAAATGAAAAAACCCTACACAATATGACAATAATCATTCCTCTAAAATGTGATCTCATTTATGCCTACTGCTATAAACTCATTTATACTTTTATAATTATCTTGGAAAATAACTATATTCTACCCTCACCAAAATTCCTGAGAAATGGAAACATTTTATTTTTTAAATAAAATAAAGTTTCAGAAAGATGGGCATAAAATACGATTATAAATAATTTTTTACAAAAATCTAAAACCTTAACAACCAATGAGAATTTTTATGAGCCTAAGAATATAGGTAACGATTCTGGTTCTTAAGAAATTTACATTTTGTATTCCTGTTCTGGTAGCCTAAAAAAACTTAATTTTGGTTAATGGTTCTAGTTCCAGTTCGATATTGTTGGTACCTGAAAGATCAGGTTTTGTTAGAATAGAATGGAATAGTTAATAGGAATAACAATGCAAACTAGAATGGAATAGTTAATAACAATAACAATGTAAACTAAACTAGAATGGAATAGTTAATAACAATATAAACTAGGTAGTTCATTTATCATTTTTGTAGTATGGTGTGACAATGCCATTCATTTATATATTCATATTCTTCTCTAATTTTAGTTGAGCTTTGTTTTAATTTGATAATTAGGTAAATATAATTTTTTTTACAATTTGTTTTTATTGGAAATTTGCTTTTGTTGTTTGTATACGATAATACACTTTATTTTTGCAATTACGACAGTGAAAAAGTTTAAAAAATTCATAATAGTGGATAGTTTTTTAAATTATAAAGCCTAACCTGACAAAATCTAAGCTTTTCGAATATTATCAAAATTTTATTATTTTTTCTTTTTTTTAGATTGTGTATTGAAGGCTGTTGATTCTATTTTAAGTGTCATGTTAAATTAACTAGGCTATCTTTTGTTTTTATTTGATTCTATTTTTTATGTGTTTCTGTTTAGTGGCGAGAAAAGTATAGGTTGAGATCTAATTTTGTAGTCCCTAATATTTTTTATAAATTATCAGCCTCCTTTAATCATCCCCCTCCCATCGAGTGTCAATGTATTTTAAGGCTACTAAGCTACCTTTAACTTGCCTTCAGTTCTAATTGTAAAAATTACTTCTCAATAAGTAGTCTACTTTACTTAATATTGTCCTTTTATAACCAAGTTGTGAATTTGTTATGTGACCTAGTTTCGAATACGGACCTATCAAGCTAATAGTTCAATAAACAATTTTAAATTAAATAAAATGAGCATTATGAGGCAATGGAAATATGTTTGAAAGCTTTTATTTTTATATAGCCTGTTTACAAAATATAAAACACTAAATTTTATGGCTATCATCGCTATAATTACTTTTAAGCATATTATTTTGATATATATAATTGTCAATGAATGCATAACGTGTGACTTGGTTATACTGGCCCAGGTCAGTGAATACAAAATACTCTTCAAAAGACAGCTGTATTGTGAAGAATGGAACTGTCAAATTAGTGCCCTAAAACAAACAGTAAATTAAATATAATACTTACAACCATCACCAATTCAAATGGATATTTGTACACACGTACTGGAGATTGGTACTTTTGTACCATTATGAGTGAATGTAACTATTCAACTTCCGAATTAAATCAAAATAAAATAATACTAATTTAGAAAAGAACCGCACAAAGAGCAAATTTGCGGAAGACTAATAATTAAAAAATATAGTTCGAGGCTTAAGCAAACATCTAAAAGAGAGCGTTGAGATCAGTAAATCATATTTTACCGAATTAAAAAAAACTATTATAAAGGCACAATATACTATGTAATTAATATTATTCTATATTAATATTGGTTTGGTTTAGTTTATAATGAATATATTAATATAATATACAAAAATATATCTTTTCCTGAGAATATTTTATTTAATGATATTTGGCTACACTGTAAAAAGGTATTTAGACTTCATGACTTGACAATTGACATACGAAATAGAGTAAAGCTAACTTTATTATCTATACAGTAAAAATGGCGATTCCATATTCTGGTACATTTACAAGATCTGGTGGGGTTTTCAGTGCCATTACTAAACAACTGAAAAGTGTAACACTAAAACCGGTAAAGAAGATTCAGTTTATGTTCGACCCATTTAACGATAATGTGAAACATACGAGAGATTTTATGTTTCACATTTCTTCTACCAAAATTGTTTTAACCAACCCTAGCTGCATAATGAAAACTGAAGTATTGTGTAGTCGTGCTGACCCATCTGTAACTTTCAGTTTGATAAATGGTGATACTGTTGTATTCAAAAGTGGTAATCTGACAACTTTGGAACTATTTCAATTATTTAACAAATACATCACACCTCATGCACCTGTGGAGCAAATTAAGCCCGAGATAGCTACAAAGTCTTCAAAAAAAAGTATTATCAAAAAAAGAAAATGATCTTAAGAGTTTAGGTTTAGCACACTGAGAAATGACTGAGAAGTTAGAGGAAAAGCTCAAAACTAGTCTTAAGACCCATTCATACATTAAAGTGTATATGTTTGTTAACTTTATTAAATAAAATTTAAGTTTGATCAACGTTTATTCAATGTGTATTTACATACGGAAATAGTATGCAAAAAGAGCAGGATTTAAATTTTTTGTTATGGAATTTTTTTTTACCATCCATAGACACAACTAATACAAATATCAATCAATAACAAAATTAATATTGTAAGATAATTCCAAATATTTTAAAAATCACTTTAATCGGTAAAGAAAATTAATATTTAGAATGTAAATATTTAAAAGACTGTTACAACATGTCACCCAAAGTAGGCTATTTTAAATACAAACCAATTAATTTTATAAACTATCTCAACAGAACAAAATGTAATCTTTGAGGAGTCAACCAAGATTTATAGAGTATAAGGTTGGCTTCTTCCCTATACTGGCCTGCAGTCAAGATTTTCCCCAGCACACAGCGCTGCTGTGATGTCAGCTCGTGACCTCTACTTGACTAACGCCGGCCTGCTCAGTTTGGTTTTCAGTACTACACATGGTCTTGTGGAACTCGTTACTTATTATTCATGTCAAGTATGCTACCAAATTCACTTTGAATAGTAAATGTTTTTATCTGTTTATTGTATCCTTAATGCTTATTTAGGCGTGAGCTGTGAAGTGTTACAAAAAGTATTGTAGCGCCACTAGAAAATGTTGGGAAAGTATTGCACCGTTCCCGTGTGCAATAGTAGCCATCAGATAACTAAGGGTCCTGGTGTTTTATAGCACAACTTCCCTAAATATCCTAGTGCTAGACGAAGATGTATTCATCTTTATAAAGTAATAGTAAATGGAATCCTGATTCATGTTCTCTTTACTCAGAACATTTTTTACCTGATGATTATGAATGCAACCTTCAGGCTGAACTGCTGCACTTGCCTAAGAAAAAACCAAATTAAAATCGTCTGATGTTTCCTCCCTTAAACCAAGTATTGAACCTCCTTGTAGTGTCTTCAAAAATGTTATATAAGGGAAAAATATTACCCATGAAGTTAGGCATGAAAATAGATTGAAAAAACAAATAGTAAGTGCATCTTTTATCAATATGCAGAGAAAGGAAAGTCAAGTAGAGGGTGTAGTTAATTGTAGCTCTAAAAACCTAAGCGACGAAACAAGTCAAACCAATGTGAATAAGACTGAAATGGTTACAAAATATATTCAATTACAAAAGGAAAACAAAATATCGAGATACAAACTAGTGAAACCATAAAGTGTGTTGAAACAAAAATATTTGGAAATTTGTAGGTTCAGGAGCAAACTTATTTCACTGAAAAAAAAAAAAAAAAATCCAGAATTAGTTGAATCAATATTCGAGGAAAACTAGATAGTGTTTTACTAGTAATGAGTTGGATTTAGTGCTTTGTAATAATCGCAAAGTTCACTGTACAAAAGGAAGAAATTGTAGTTGCCTTGACTCGATATTTAGCTAAACAAATGTGTGTATTTACAGCAAAAAAAATGTTACTATCCACTACCAGGTTTGTTGATTCTAAAGAAAATTTAAAAAAAATTAGCCTCTACCCTTGGTATCTGTCAAGGATTTCTAGAAGACATGATGCACATGCTGAAGATAGCCAGGGAAAATAAAGAAACACATGAAAAAGTTGCAGTTTCTACTATACTTTTTATTTTTAGCTCCGCGTCTTATTACTCATTCCAATTATACACCAATTTACTAATTACTCTAATGTGTTGGGAATGAAGAAGATTGAATTTAGAGGTGTGCCTGCATTTGCGAGAATAAAGTGGGGAAACCATTTTGGAATAACCACCCTTAGTACACCCGGCCAATATCAAACTAATTATCCCGTCATCGGCAGTCTAGTCTATGCCTTAGACCATGCAGCCATCAAAGCTAGTTTTAATATTATAGCTTTAACAAGTCTTAGCATATTAGTTTAGAAATCTCTATATTTTAAATCTAAGATTATTCTGAAGAGTAATTTTAAAATTTCCTGTTCCCATCCCGAATCCCGATTTTTTGACTCATTTCCCGTCTCGAAATAAAAAGTCATTCCCGTCCATCTCTACTTTTTATACCTTCTTTGTTTTAAACCAAGATTTTATCAACAGTTGTCATCGAAATAGCCACTCACACAAAAACAAAAGAAAGTATCTACAAACTTTAACCAAATATAAATGACAAGTTTTCCATATCGTTTCATGAGCAGTAAGGCTGGCAAGAGGCTACCAATGATGTCACACCTTCGTCTCTAGCTGTCTGCACAGGCCTTATGGTAACCAGGCAACCCAACCTCCTTTAAACTAACCATGGTTATAGAATACCTTTCAACTTTAATTTAATATTAATATTGTGAGTATTTCACAATTTTAAAATTATTATAAATACTTGCAAAGTATCCCAAAATTAAGCTTGTTTAGTCCTTTTTTTAAAAAAAAAAAATACCTATTAGCAAAATTTCAAAGTTAACTATCATGGTTTGTATTAGGAGGGATAGCCAGCACACTTACCTTGGTGATGCTGATGTAGAAACTGTTTACTTATAACACTAAAAAAAACCTTTATGTTATAGCTAAATAGTTTCTACTGCTTTCATTTCAAATATTTAAATATCATTAACTTTTAATTCAGCTTTTTTATTTATTTATAAATAAGAATATTGGAATAATCTATGAATGCTTTACTACCAATACATGTATGTTTTGAGAAAAATATTTTAAAATAAAAACCAACTTACACAATTCCTGAATTGAAAAGTTTTTTTTATGTTAGATACAATTTTATAAGTAAATAGGATGTATTAAAGTCAGTCACATTTCCACATGACTAGCAGAATAGGTTGTGAGAATATACAAATGCCACAGATATATGGTTGTGAGAATTATACAAAATGCCCACTAATTTTTGATTTTATTGAAATCTTTTATTATTATTAGCACCGCGTCTTACTACCCATTCGGGTTATACGCACTTACGCTAATGTGTGATGATAGGGTGATTGCGAGATGAAATGGAGGACCTACAGTTTAACGTGGAATCCGAACCACGGTGGAGACCTGGCATTCCCCACATTCAAAAGTTGTGATTGATACACGTCAGAGGTGAAGGAAAGGTTTGGCAATCAGATAAATTTGTGCCGAGACCAAGGATTAAACCTCGGACCACCAACATTGAAGATTAAAATTAATGATATAAGCTTTATCAAAAGTGACAACTACAAATCACATGTGTTGGTGTACAACTATATTAAAGTAGTTTAATTAACTTTTATAACTATCAAGCCTACTGTTATTCCTACCAGAATACTATAAATGCCCAACTATAGTGTAAATAATAAGTAAAATATAATCCAAACAAGCAATCATTTTAATGTGGGATACCTACCTCTAGATTCCTTTGTAAATTACATATGAAGTCACATATTCTTGAAATTTCACTACCCCATCTCTTTGGACTTTACTGTAACGAGTCAACCAATGAATGGTACATCTTGTGCCGTTTGTTTTCTTCCTCTGCTTCTCCATACACACAACACTTATAAAATTATTCTTTTGAATTAAGAAATGACAACTGGAAACAGGAATCGAACCCAGGACATTTGGCATGGTACTAAAATCCTCTAACCACCGAGTTATCTAGAAGTTGTCCGATGCCCAGGGTCATTCTTCACTCATATTTTAAGGAAGTTTGTGATAGACATGCTAAATTCATCAGCTACATAAGAGTGTTCATTAGCTCAGTCAGTATTGTGTCTGCCTACTGAGCTAAGGGTCTCGAGTTTGATTGCCTGCATGGCCAAAAATTATATCATTGATGAAATGTGGGTTTACTCTTTCATATTAATAAATTAACGATAGAAGACTGGATGTTGTGCCTGTCTTAGTCTTAAGTTAGATTATAAGGCATATGAAGCTACGATAGGCCTAGCAAGCCAGTAGTGGAAAATATATGTCTTGAATATAAACCTGATCCAGACCACAGGCTGGAAACAGTAATGGATGTAAAGTAAACATATGCTTGTTCAATTAAGATCAAGAGTTATCAGATAACACAGTCAACTTAGACTCAGGTGGACTTTTATGCTGCCAATGGTATAATAACTTTACGAATACACATATCATGATGGATTAAATAGCCAAGCTATTATAATATTTGTTAATTATGGGTATAGCCCCATCTAACTATATATTCTTTAAATTAAAAAATGACACAAAAATCAAACCCGGAGCCAAAGGTTTATAACACTGATGGCGACACTGACTGTTTATTCACTTCTTGTTTGTATCGTTCAGTGTAAATGTGGATGTCTGGTCAGTTCAACAATCTTCTATTAAATATAGGCAACTAGGACATTTGTAACTAAAAACATAACTTAACTCCACGAACCTCTAATAATAGCTGTAACAATAAAATAAGAGGGCTAATAGAAATGTTTTTATTAAAAAATTATATTAATACTTCAACAAATTAAGTCCAAATTCATTGAGATTTTTTTTTTCTGTTGGTGTAGCGACTAGTGAGGCCAAATTCAACAAGGGTTGAGACTAAATTCGTGTAGCTAGATCTGGTATCATTATTGCAAATATAAATGTGTTTTTTATGGTTGGTTTTTAACACTACTCATCTTACTAGTCATTCAGGCAATCCACAAATGCACTTAACTAATCCAAGGACAAAGGGTGTGTTTTTATTCTTCACCTCAAGAGAAGATGAAAAACCTATGTTATGAACCTAGTTGCAAAATTTGTGACCTACTTAAGTATTCCTACTTGGCAGTTTGGATCCTAAATATTGCTTGTCGAGTTTCTTAACTGCAAGCAGGCAATTAATTGGGAGTAGTGCTATTGGATCGTGAAGCTTCCCCACCTTTTACTAGAAAATAGTGAGTAAAAAGGAGGAGGCAGTTGATATAAACAGAAAATGGAATGATTATTTTCCCACAATCTGTGCTACACACAACCTTTTCATTGAATTGGGCCACATTTTAGAAGCATTTTTGTTTTGTTTTGAAAGGCCTACAGTGCCCTGTGACAGATAAAAAGATATTCATATTAAGGAAAAGGAAAAGTTTATTACTCTTCTCTAAGTTTATTACAATGACATGTTGGTGCTATTGATGAAGCTGTTCATAAATTAAACATTAACTCAGAATGAGAAATTTGTACATGAAAAAACAGCATAGTTTTGAAAGGGTTAGCAAGTTCATATATGAATAAAACAAAGCAAGGGGAAAAAATGCTCATTTTACTATTATATTTTATAAATTAGTCTTCAACATTATATATTTTTATTAATAATATTATAACAGGAATCTTTTCTTCTTAAAGACAGAATTAAACATAAAAAAAATCTTAGTTGAATTCCATAACATACAATTGCCTATTTTAATTACTTTAGCACAAATTTAATACATTTTAAAAATCTGTGAAATATTCTCATCTAGCTAGTGTAAAGTTCTGTTAAATACTTTTTCATTTGTGCATTTTTCTGTTTTGCCGCCTCCAGCACTTTCTCAGCTATGGCAATATCTGCTGGCAATCCTTGAAACTCTTTTAGTTCCATGGTGATTTGAGCTTCTTCTTTCTTCAAGACATCCAAATTTTCCAGCTCTTTTAGACATGTTTCTGGATTAGAGTCACCCAAATTCAGTTCGTCATGCTTCCTCTAAAATCAATAGTTAGAGAATTGTGTTTATTTCACCAGGAACATATTTTCAGTCTTTCCAAGGTTATGAGCATATTTACACTAACAGGGTATAGGTAAGAAAAGCATTATATATAGGATGTGTGTCCAAATTTTCAAGAAAGGAGAGGGGGAAACTATTCAAGACAAACCCTCCTTAGAATATCTGACAGATTCAAACTCCAATCTCAAGATTTGGATTTGATTCAAAGGCTCAAATCCCAATATTAAGAAGATTTGAATTTGATTTGAAATTTCAAATAGGTAAATAAATCCTCGATTCGGATTCAATGGGTTTAGTAAAATTAGAATCTATAATTCAAAGTTGCTTAGAAAATTAATTTATTTAGACCAGAAACTAGTTGAGAAAATAGAGAATTTAACTTGTACTCTGGGTGGTAAAGGAATTATCCAAGGGACTGATTTTTATGACGATAAATATTTTGTATTTAAAAAAAAAAAAAGTAGCCAGACCCACCATTTTGTAAATATTAATCAATCATTGCACTATGATTAAAATAGTGATGTGCTTTCAAAATTTAGGGAATCAAAAAATGTTTATAAAAGTGGTAATCAAAATCTAATTAAATATTGTACTATTGGATTGTATTCCAAACTTAGCATTTTATAATATTCAACACAAATTCAATTTAAAAAACTATCACAGGAAGCTTAAAATAAATGTTTTGATGTGAAATTATTTTTAAACTAAAATACTAAACCCAATTTTATTCAAGTATTAGATTTGATTTATATATACTGTACATATATTTAAGATTTGATTCAGATTCAAATCTAAATTTCATTTAGCATGAGATTTGATTTGGATTCATTACCAGATTTCTTTTAAGTATGAGACTTGATTTGAGTCAAGCCAAGATTTTAATTTAAATCGAAATTGAAAATCTCGGATTCGCTCAGGCTTAACTTAAAGGTTGGTCAGCTTGTCTATACTAAGCTCAGCCTCGGTGTTAAATTTCATGTTACAAATTCAAAGCATTGCAACAAGTGTATATAAAGAAAAGTGTAACACTTCACTTACAACACTAAAAACATGTGTTTATGCTTACCTCAAGTGCAGTAATTGTCTTTTCTTTCAATGGCACTTTAGTAATGTCAGAAGTAACTCTAGAAGTTGACTTTTCTAGCAATTTTCTTATCCACTCCACTTCATTATGAGCTGCCCTTAGAGCCCTGTAATTTTACAGTCATATAATGTCAGATAAGTATTTTAAATGATAAGCCTAAAATGTATAAGCTCAGTGTCTTATAAATAGGTTGGTTGGTTAGTAGTTGTGAATAAAAATCAGAGTCTACACTCAAACTCGAGAATAAAATTCCAGCATGATTAATGATTTTTCTGGCAGAAAAATAATAATAATAAATTAATAGAAAATTTTTAAAATGCATTTCCTCCGGTTGTAAGACTTTGAACAATCAGTGATTCAAAATGAAAATGTTTTGTAAGATGTGTGTTGAACATGCAATCTACACATCACATACCACTTACAACCTCAATAATATGTCTTAAAACACTTAAAAATTATTTCAAGCTGGGTCTTTGTAAAAAAAGTTCGGTCGAATCCACTATTTTATGAATCCGAATCTCCAATTTACCTTCGAGTCCTGAATCCAAATCTTAGAATAATTGTGAGCGTAAGAGAAAATATAAATAGAATAAAATATAAGTACAAATAACTTGTGTTATATTTTTTCCTAATATTCCTTTCGTTATAACATTCATACATTCAGTTTTGTGTTAAATTACTCATCTGGGGACTGGTTGTTAAGTTCATCCTTTTAGGTTATGAAACACCAATAAGCAGTATTAGAGCTCTAAGACAAATTTCACTGGGGGAGGAAGGGGATTAAGTCTCAAATCTGAAATTTTCTCGAATATCCTTAAGGATTTGAGGATCCATTCCTATTCAAATTTCATGTTCGGAGACTTTGCTACAAGCCAAAAAAGATAGGACCCCCTCCCTTCCTCCTCAAAATAAATCAGGGTACAACCATGAAATTAGCTCGTCCATCAGTAGAGAGTAGAAAAGTTAAACAGTAGTTTGTTTATAAATGTTCTACATCCAGTGGAAGCAGAACAATATTTGTGTAACAGGAGCTGTAGAAGAAAAAAAAGTAAAATAAACCAAACAAACTTTTATTCAAATCAAAGAGGCTCCAGGGACTCAACCCCGGGGACAGTTTTTGAAAAATTGACCACCCCTAAAAGTTATTTTGAGAGGTCTGGGACTGAAAACATTTTGAAAATTATACTTTTGTCCAAGATATTTATAGAGTGGTCCTGCCACAGATAAGTAAGAACTTAAATTCAATAATCATCAATAAAATAATATGGTCAAATAAGGATTGAAACACTATAATTGATATTTCATGTTTTAAATTCTAAGTATAAATAAACTTTGCTAAAAATAAAACAAATACTGTTATTAATGCAACTCCCAATTAGTGATGGACTCTCGAATCCTTCAAATCCTTAAGATTATTTGAGGATTTTAGAAAATTTCAGAGTAAAGACTCAAATTCTTAAAAATAAATTTTTCCCTTCTTTTTTAACTTTCAAGTGAAATTTGTCTTAGAGCTCTAGTACTGCTTATTGGTGATTTAAAACCAACTATAGGATGAACAGCTATTTAACACAAATATATGAATGTTATAATGAATGGATTATTTATAAGAAAAATTTTTAACATTCAATTATTTCTATTTTTATATTATTCTATTCTACTTATATTTCTTCTTATGTTAATAATTTTCCCAGACTTTTGATTCAAATTTGAGATTTGGGATTTAAACATAAATTGGAAATTCAAATTCATAAAATAGTGGATTCGACCCAATTCTACTTGCAATAATCATCCCACTAGTTCAAGGGTCCTCAAACTTTTTATGTCCAGTGACTAACGTTTCTGTCACTTGGCTCGCGGGCCACAATACTGTACACAAAATATTAATATTGATTGCCGATGTCTGATGCGTATGATGCGGACCAGTGGACACAATCTCATTAAAAATATTGTAAAGATTTAAAAAATTATATGTGTGCATTTGGACCAGTGGACGCTCACCTTAACGCGCCGTCATAATATGATATGCGAACCAGGCATGGAATAATCAGTTGACGTACATAAGCCCGAGGATAACCGAAAGCTTCCGAGTGTATTGTATCACCATTCGAGATTAAACATGTGTTTTTATTTCAATATTGCATAACTGTAGTTCAATATTGGCGTGAATAGAAAACACAGCCCTAAATAAGTGTGGGGGAAACCACTAAAGAAGGAAAAGGATTATAACCTGGTGTGGTTGACTCGGGAATTACAGAGATTTTTTTAAATTTTCCCAGACTTTTCCCTGACCCCCTCAAAATTTCCCAACTTTTCACGGTTTTCTATACCTGTAAAAACCCCGATTTTAAGGGGTT
The DNA here is from genome assembly GCA_039000515.1 of Timema cristinae. Lineage (NCBI taxonomy): Eukaryota > Metazoa > Arthropoda > Insecta > Phasmatodea > Timematidae > Timema > Timema cristinae. Next base: position 43,397,811 of record JBCFYV010011164.1, read on the forward strand.
ATCCTCAGGTAATGGTTTGAAAATTGGATGCATCTTAAAGTTATTGAGAGTGGTTCATCCCCAGAAAATTTTTGAAATTTGTATGCCCTAAAAGCTATTTAGAGTATTCTTCACCTTTAAGTTCCCAGGTTTTTCCTGAAGCACAAAATTCAAGCCTAATTCCAAATGTTACAAGGAGTAAAAATGTATGTGCAGGTAGTGGGGAATATAATACATGTATTTGTATCAGTGTATTTATTTCTTCGGTGGGCTTTTGATTCCATAAATGGCCTTGATTTAAAGCTTGCAGTTTAATTTCCCAAATATTCAAGTAGTTTTTTTCTTTCTTTTTTTTCCTGGTTGATCCCAGTTTTCTAGGTGCATGGCAACCCTGATATCAGATCGAATAGTCTTAAGGGTCATTGTGTAAAAGTCTAAGCTTAATCAGCCTAGAGCAGAGGTGGGAAAAACATTTTTCAATGCAGCCACAGGTTAGTAGTGTTTCAAATTCAATACTTCAGCTGGTCTACTAAGTATTTTTTTAAATATCAAGATGGATTTTTTTATAATTATAGATTTACTGTGTGGAAAGAGCTCAACAAACATTATGATCATTGGATTAAAAAAATATAACCTTTTTGAAATTTCTCTCAACTACAAGGATCACGATAAAATAAATTAAGTTAAAACATTTCTAGAGAGAGAAAACAACATATTTCTCCAAGAGTTTGTTGTACCAATATTTTGTAAAAACCATTTACTATTTATGATTTAAATTTACTAGACTATTATTATTATTATATTATTATATCAGAATCATAAAATCAAAATATTTAAAGTATTTAGAAAGAATCCAGCAATTCGCAATTTCTAAAAGGGTTGTGAAACCATAATAACATTCATGTAGGCCTATTATGTTGGTATTTTAGTTCCTAATATTATTGTTATATTTTTACTGTGTTTTCGTGTTGTACTCTACAAATTTAACTTTGTAACATTTTTTAAATAATAACTTGTTTAATTATGTACATATTATGATATTTGTATTTTACATAAAAACCAACTATAAATTTTACAGCTAACCATAAGAAATTAAGCAAGTTACATTTTATGAAAATTTAAGCTTGTAATTATAAAATAATCTCCTTAGGTAAATTTTAATTCTGACAGAATTTAATAGTGTGTTTGTTTTTAAACTAATGTTATTTATATGTTTGATAAACTTTTAATAATATACCTTATTCTCATGGGTGAATCTATTATAATAATTACTCTTAGCAAATTTAAATTGAATATAAATATATTTATGTTTCTTAAATGGGTGTATTCTTGATTTTTTATTGCTAGCTACTCTGTTAAATATTTTAAAATTCTAGGAAATTTTGAAATTGTCGATAATTCTAATACAAAGTGTGAATGTAAGCTAAAACTAACTAGGGATATGGACAAGTTGAGATGTTTGCATTATTTTTCATCCACTCAAAATATATTTAATTAAGAAGAAAATCATTAACTTTATATCTATGGCAAATCATTCCGACCTACGACAGGTTCAGGAGTGACACGTCAAACGAAGGCAATGGATAAGCTACATTTATAATATTACAATAATATTCTGTTTTAGAACAGTTTGTTGAAAAAAATTGTTTTAAATGCGTGAATTTAGACTTTGCAAACTTAGTATAGGCCCTTGAGTTTTTTATTTTTTCAAAATAGAGTGAGTTTCATTACTATTTTTTATATTTTGAATTTGGTATAGGTTTTCAAAATCACTCATGTAAAGATAATGAGCATGTAACTATTTTAATCTTTAGTATATAAACCTTGTCCCCTATATCATGCGGTTTATGTAAAATTGTGAATTACTGTGGGATTTCTGAAGCTCTCATTATTTTCTACCTTTTTTTTTTTTGACCATAACATAAATAAACACTCCTTCTAAAATTCACAATGTAATGATCTGGTGTAATTTTCTATACCATTACTTCACATCTTGTCACACATCCGGGATATCCACCTAACTTAACACCGCTCTTACTACCCGTTCGGTGTACAATTACGCTATGTTCTTAAATCAAGTACAAACACAACACCCTCCAGCCCCTAACCATTAACTCATCACTATGAAAGGGTAAACCCACATTTAACAAATTATAAATTTTTTGACTATGCCGGGAATTGAATCCAAGACTCTTTGCTCAGTAGGCAGACACGGTAACGACTGAGCTAAGGCGTCAACAAGACTCCACCTGACTAATTGTGGAGGCAAGTAAAGGTACATTTTTCGAAAATATATTACATTTGCATAGAGGTAGAACCGAACACCTAATTAATCCTGCAGCGATTCTAACCTTGATCTCCTTGTCACTGGCAAACAAATAAGATGAGAATTACGACTCTACCCTCGTTACGGGTGCAGGCAAACTGATAAATCACAAACTGGCCGACATGGGAGGACCAAGGGGAAGAAATACAAGTGATCTACAGCAGGAGCACAGGTGACCTGGTGGTCTTGGGGTAAGGTGTCGGACTTCTGTGCTGGCGGCCGGGGTTCAATCCTCGGTCCCGGCACAGATTTATCTGATTACCAAACCCTTCCATCACCTCTGACAAGACATCTTGTGAATGTGGGGATTGCCAGGCCTCCACCGTGGTTCGGATTCCATGTTAAACTGTATGTCCTTCATTTCATCTCACAATCAACCTACCATTACACATTAGCGTAAGTGCGTATAACCCAAACGAGTAGTAAGACGCTGGTGCTAATAATAATAATAATAATAATACAGCAGGAGCAATGTGAATCAAGTGGCCGACACAAGTAGGACATGACTTGTACCAACTGGTTGAACAAATGCATATGCAAACAAAATGATTGACAGCCAACTGATTGACCCAAAAAACCAACTTAGAAAATTGATTCCTTACTAATGATGATTTTAGTCCACAAAATTAGTGTATAACCCGAATGGGTAGTAAGACGAGATGCTAAAAAAAAACCCACTAACTTGGTACTTTTTGCCTTGGCTTCTCACTCCCAGTTTGAGCTATACACCGGATAAGCAATTAGAAAGGTAAAATTTAAGGAAATATGCACTCATTTGCGTGGAAGGATAGTGAATAAGCTTTTAGGGGGTAAATACCTCTACTTATGGCCGGAATTCTAACCCCAATCTTCTCAACACTAGTAATCCAGTTCAATGTGATATTGACGCATTGGACCATGTGACCACAAATTAATTTATTTATTTGACTAATTAGCGTAATTAGTACATATAAGTATACCACAAATGGATAGTAAGACTCGTGCTAAAAGAATAATAAAAGAACCCTTAAACTTTTATCACTCAAATTATTTCATTAAATTGCTTAGTAATACCGGTACTTGTTTTCTTCTTCTAAAAACACATTTTATAAATATGGGCTTAGTAGTATTCGGTACAATAAATACTTTGTGACACGTGTAATAAGTTCATTATTTTAAATTATTAATATTGTATGAATCTTAGTAACCAGGATTCAAATTCAAGCCACAACTCCCGGGTGAGCCATGCGGTGACATTTATTTTCTATCAGTGAAGTTTCTTAGCGGAAAAAAAAAAGAGGTAGTGTTATGACAACACTGTTGTGAACAAAGAGCAAGCATTCTCGCCTTACTTTCCAACTCCGCCTGCCCATCCCTCCCCCTACTCCCTTCACAACACAACACCCCTCCTTCAACCATGTTAAAAATTCCGTGTCAAAATGATATAGCCAATCCATTCTAGGAGAAGCTTACTGGTCGAATCACCTTAATGTATTCTTAATTCTGAGTATTGTTCAGTGTAATATCACCTGTACAGGTCTTGAGTATGCTGCATCTCTTGTTGTTGAATGTTGCTCAGTTCTTGTTCTCTCTTCATCCATCTCTGGTCTCTTAACGCCAATTTGGCTTTCTGCAATTTCTCAACCGTTTCTCTCAGCGCTCTTCTAGTTTGGCTCTGATCTCCCTAAAACATTTTTAATGCTTGTTTTACAAAGGTATTATGAGCCAGATAATTCATGAAAAGCAGCACAGAAATATTTTTTGTTTGGAAAAGGGGTGTGTGTGAAGAAAAGCAGTTTAATGGAGTCAAAATAAGATTGTGGCTCCCGCATAAATGGAGTGTTTTTCTCCCTTTTTTTTTTTAGCTTAGGGTACGATGCCTAAATGCACAAGTCAAGGTAATTTGAAGTCGGTTGTTCCCAAGAAGAAATTCTCAGCACAAAAAATAGTGTTTTTGGGGGTTGATAGCCCATTAAGCTCCCTCCTCCTGTTCCTATGCCCCTGGAGTCGCCACCTAGACACCTTTTTGCCCTCTGTCTTAATACTCATTCAGGTTGTCCACATAGTTACACTAATGGGTTAGGGTTAAGGAAGAGTGAAGTGAGGAAATGTATTCACATTCGCATGGAGGGAGAGTGCAAGAGCATATAGAAAAATCCAACCCAAATATTCCTGATCGGGATTCAAACCCCGATCTCTCCATCATTGGCAATCTTTCTATTACGAAGAATGACACCTTAGCCTATTCGACCACCAAAGCGGATTCAAGAGAGACTAATATTCAACAAACCGCAAATTAAAAAGTCTTAGGTTTAGTGAACAATTAAAGTAACTAATATTAATAACAATAATAATGCATTTAGTTTTTCAATCAGTCTTTGGTTTTTTTTTTGACTGTTTTTAAATGAAATTATTTACATTTTTATATGTATTATATATGTATATATTTATTATAAGGTCTGTCAAGAAGAAAATAATAGTGTGGAGAATAATAAAATTGCAGTTTTAAAAATAACCCGCCTCTGTGGCATAGATGGATAACGCGCTTGTCGTGTTGAGCCTGACTGCTGAGGACGGGAAGATCAAGGTTGAATCTCGGTCGGGTGAACTGGGGGTGGTTTTTCCTAAATGGTTTTCCACTCTCCCTCCACCCAAATGCGGATTCACTTCCTTTAATTCAACCTTCCCAATTCACAACTTGTGAATGGGGGAATGCCAGGCCTCCACCGTGGTTCGGATTCCAGTTAAACTGTAGGTCCTTCATTTTATCTCACAATCACCCTACCATTACACATTAGCGTAAGTGCGTATAACCCGAACGGTAGTAAGACGCGGTGCTAATAATAATAATAATACCTTCCCAATTCCTAATCCATTATTGTAATTAGTACTTAAGCGTATAACCCGAACGGGTAGTAAGACATGGTGCTAAATAATAATAAAAAAAAAAATTATAAAAATGAGGAAAGAAACCAACATTCTATTATATTATGACAATAAAATTAAAATAACATAGTTTTAAATCATATCTGATCTTTACTTTGTGTGTGAGTGGCATAGTTTCCAAGGCCTATCTGTAATATAATCTTAAGTAACTTACTTCTTTGGATGGGAGCTTGCCATAGTTTTGGTGTATAAGATTGTCATTTGTTAAGAGCTGTATTATGTTTTGGTGAATTATTAATCTTATGAGATTATTAAAATTGTTTATGCTACATGCTCTCCTAATCTCCAAGGCTAAAGTAAGATTTGATTGGACATTCTGGACCAGGATTATTTTGAGAAAATTAGCAAGTGAGGTTGGTGTATCAAATTTTTACTCTTTACTCAGCAAAGCTCGATTCCAAAATTTGTTAAATTTGTGCCACAAATATGTGCAAACATTTTTTCCCTAATGAAAAGGAACAAATATCAGAGAGATTGCAGCTAACAGAAATACATTTTGTAATCAGTTATAAAAGTGACGTCAACACAAGATTTAAAGTCTAAAACTAACACACCATTGCTGAAGATAAATGATTTAATAAATTGTGTTTACAATCTTAGTTTTCCTTTTATAACAATAAGGATTGTACCTGAAGGAGGGGGGGGGGGGGGGGTTAAGTTACTTTCTATTTTGGTCAGAAAGGGTAGAGGGAGTTATTCTGATTTGTTTCCTCTTCTGACACTCATCCCTTCTTTTTTTTTATTTGATTGGGATCGAACCAGCCGAGTCTGCCCCTGGCTCTCTTTACTTGGTCCCTCGATCCCTACATTTGGATCCCTTTATCAGGGATATTTTGTCACAATGTGGGTCTCAACTTTCTTTCATTTCTACATAGAGTGGAATCGTGATAGCACGGGTTGTTATGCCTAAACAATATGTTTAAAACATGTTTAAACTAAATACTTGTTTGAAAGAGATTTGTTTAAAAACATTTTAAACAATTGTTTTAAACATGTTTTTTTAATATCTTCAACTAAGCAAGTGTTTATTTATTACAATATGTAAAATACCTTTAACAAAACATCTAAAGAATAAGTTGTCAATATTACAACTTATAATTAGAAGAAATTTATGTCTATTTTTATTTAGTAACCAGGCCTAGAACTCAAAGTTAAGAATGAAACTTTACATAAGCTAATAGATAGATTGTTTTAAACATTTTTCTACAGTTAAAATATTTTGAATTACTTAAAAATATAAACTGAATTTAACCAAATATTTTATTTTTATAAAATTGTTGAGGCTCTACTTTAAATATTATATCAAAAGGTAATTTGTCTATTTACTATTTAGTGCTCGAAAAACTGCCACAAGTTTAGATGCTTTTTACCTAATCTATTTCTAATTTTCAAATGTATGAAGCCAAAGGAAGGAAAAGCCATTCAATTCCTGCAGCAGATACTACTGCACTGCGCAATTGCTTGACAAGGTCCATTATTTTTGGGCTCACACTATTTTCTAGTGCTAGCCTAGCGACCATGTTATTGGTTTTACATATTATAGAACATATTTTGAAAACTGCTAATCTTTTAAAGGAGCATATTTTGCCTGATATTTTATTATTTCTGGCATAAAAATTGGGCGATATGAATTTATATACTCCTATAGTTGACTCATTTTTATTCCTCAGTTTAACTCCTGGCTTCAATTCTCCCGTGGTGAAAATATTTGCAGCTCTCATGTTTGTCTCTCCTCATGGCCTCATTTTGAGACCATTCTCGGCCTTTGCAGAAGTCGAACTGACCTCAACTTTAGTCTTTGGCCCTCGCCATAATCAGACTGTCTCGACTCCTACATGTTCTTTTATAACAATATTTGCTTGCCAGGTCACATGTAATTTGTGGATACTCGGATAACTTAAGGTGTTTTATATGATAAAATTACCTAGCCTCGGTGCATCAGTCATCACAGGGTTTTTAAATTGATTTTTTAAATTTATTAATTATGCTGACAACATCCACTTTTCGGCCCTCTCAATATTTTCAAAATTTAAAGCGGCCCTTTTGATCAAACAAATTTTACACATTTGTTCTAGACTGCAATTAATCAAACCATAACTTTTACTATAACAATTTGTAAAAATGTCCCAAATAAAACTTGCAACACACCACTTGTGATGCAAAAATTTCCAATAGATCCTTTAGTGCATCCTTTGAGAGCTGATGATGTCCCACACCTAATTTCTCCAACAGTCTTGTTCTATTTTTACCTGAAATAATGCAAGAATGTTAAATATGTACCAAACAAGTTAATAAATATAATTATGATCAAATAACATTATTGATTGAAATGTAGGGTAAAAACCCTCAATGATCCAACTAACAACACGGGAGGTTTTTTTTTTTTTTGAGGCTGGGTACCTATATAGTATATATTTAAAAAAAAATATTTGATCTTATGTTGCATGGTATTACTTAGCATCATAAATCAAAAACAATCCTTTAAAAGATACTTAATAAAGTGTATCAGGGGTATTAAAACTAAATGTTTTGTTACCACTCCCATTTCTATCCTTTATCCCTAATCTGTCAGGTTGCTTGAGAAGAAGAGTATTGAGGGCGGCCATTACAGGTGACTACACACACGGTTAGACAGTTTGCTAGTCAGTTTACTGCCATTAAGCTGGTAAGAGGTGGGTTATCTGAATAAAATATAATGCATGTTCTTGTTATACTCAGAGTCGTACACAAGTTATTGACTACTTAGCAAATAATAATAATAATAGGCCTACTTACTTAATTCCTTGTATTCGTCTCGTATTTTGGTTAGAATTGTTATGAGCTCATCTTTCATAGACTCATCCATATCATGGTCCGACTGTCCCAGAGTTTGCTCAAGTTGAGATTTTGGTGTGGATGTGCATGGCACATCCAACTGATCAAATGGTTTAGGTAAGCCAAACTGAAACAAACAAATAATTCCTCTAAAAATAATTATGTTTATGACATAATTTATATTCAAGTAGTTTAGTAGGTTTGCAATATGCAAATGCTTAAATGTTGTCTTAAAGGGGCCGCCTCTGTGGTTTAGTGGACAGAATTACTAGCTACAGATACAGAGGTCCCAGGTTTGCTATTTTCTGTAAAGCAGTGGGTCTGGAACAAGGTCAAAATCAGCCTCGTTAGGACAAATGAGGAGTTTCTCGAATAAAGTGGTAGCGGTTCCGGTCTAAAATCTAAGATTAACGGCCAGAAAGGTTTGAGGTGCTAAACACATGACACCTACTTTTCACAAAAGATGGCACTATTATTGCACTATTATCGCCAACAGCGGCCTCTCAGACAATATGGCTTGAATGCGAGTTGACACCCTGTAGTCTTTTTTAATGTAATTTGAAGTGATGTTTCCACGGCAACCGCTCCTAGTGTTCTTTATGAAGATGATAAGCATATGTATCTATGGGTGCACAGCAAAACTGCTATGAAAATATATTCTGGTTTACCTGTGGCAAGGAGATTAGTGTTCATATCCCTGATGGGTGTACTAAGGAAATTTTTCTTAATTGTTTCTCACTCTTATTTGCAACAACTGTAGGCCCATTCCTTATAAGCTCTACCTAGCTAATACCCACTAGTTTAATGTAATTAAATGTGAATAGATCAGATGGGTAGTCAGATATGGTGTAAAAAAAAAAAGACCTACATTTCTTACAATAAAATGTCACCACGCAAAATAATCCTTCATTTTTCAGAATTATTATTTATCAGTAAATATGTAAATGCTAGCCTTGCATTGAACATAAAGATGAAACTAGTGTGTTGCTAGTGTTGGGAAATAAAATAAATCATTGTAACCTTCCCTGGCCTATCACCATTGAACATTAAGGTGAAACTAAAGTGTTGCTCGAGTAAACAGTGGTTGTTATTGTTGGGGACTACACCACTTTAACTTTCGCCAGCTTATCACCAGTGAACACTACTATGGTAAGAACACAGTAGGAATAAGAGTATCATAATGCTACAAAGGTCGCTATCAAAATTACTAACATACTCATATGTCAAGTTGTTGTATATTTAGCCATCACCTTTGATAGATAGATGCAGGTATACTCCCTCCAAATTACATCTTATATCCAACATATTAGTGATTAGTAGTTATCAATTCTTTGAAGCTACTTTTATTAAAATAAGGTTCTAAATTGTCCTTCCAACCACATTCTTACTGTATAGCCGCATGTGAGGTATCTACAGGCTGTCTAACAACGTGTTCCAAATATTCAGGACTTTTCCAGTGTTAAAACCAGTTTATAGTGTCTTTAAAATGACTTTTTAAGTATCATAATAATTAATAATGACCCAATTAAAAAATTGCTGTAAATTTAAACTAAGCCACAAACCGAGACAATACCATACTGGTTTTTACATTTATTAATAATTAAAATCAAATTTAAAAAAAATCCTTTAGCTTGTTTATCCAGTTTAGTTTGGCCATTTTTTACCACATAGCAGACACTAGAGTTGACATATTTTGATGTTCACAAAAACTTAAATATCTCTAAAAGATTTAGAGACTTGCGATTGGAATAATTTTTCTGTTCTTAAAGTGGACTACATTTTATACCATTGTAAGTTTAAATAGAGCCAACTCAGCATTGGTTTTGTTTAAAAATGAAGTTCAAGCCTTTTGAAAGGTACAAGGCTCATAGAGGGTAATAAATAATTGAAGAGTGACCAAATAGTGACTTTTTCTCCATATTTTTAGGATTGTGTAGCATTTTTTCTTGTATGCAGTTGAAATGATAAATATATATAGATACATCCACACACACACATACAATTAAAATTACAAAAAAAGGGGCTGAGAAACATGTGTAGTTTATAATTATAAGTAATGTATACTTTTTTCACTAGTAAAGATATGATTTGCAATTTATTTTTTGTTATTTTTTCCCAACCAAATTATGGCCGGTTGAATTAAAATGGAAGCATTGACTAACTATAACTGTCAAAATGCCATTCTTATGATGGGAAAATCAATTTCAGCATCTTCTACTGTAAACATTTGAGAACACATAAACCATATAAGTTTTGGGCCTACAAACGATGTCACAATCTAGTTGGTTAGCTGGTGGCATTTGAAAAATCTATTTCATTTATTGAATGCTTAAGCATTGTTTTTAATGAGGTCTAGCTTTTTTTAGGGGATGTTAATTGCTGATACAAAAGATTTTTTAATAACTAATACAAAAAATATTCATACAAAGACTTTTGACTAAAAGAAGAAAAAAATTATACTATTAAAAATTTAAATACATCATAGTCATATTTCTTCTACTTTTCCTTCACAAGGAACTGACACTAGTTTTCTTTCTATCAATTTTAGTTTGAATCCTCTCAGTCTTTATGCAACATTTTCAGCCCTTCAACCATCCCTTGCTGTAAATGTACATTAGCCATATCAGTGTGTTAATTGCAGTTCACTTATGACAAAAGGTTATCTTCTTTCCTTATCACAATTTCTTCACTCTCTTTTTTTTTTTAAAGATCCTTTTTCAATATAGCCAGTTTCTCTTCCAGTTTTTACTTTTCCTCTTATTCAGTTTATTTTTCTTTTCCAAGTATGCTTTATAATTATGACCAGCACATCTTGCTTGTTTGAGGAGCTCAATGGTTATGGGATCAGTTCTGATTTGTTCTCATATTTTTTCAAACATGACAAGATGGTCAACTTGCCATCTAGTGTTCATTAACTTATTACAGCACAATCTTCTGTCAGAAAATGGCCAGATAAGAAAAACCCTCGCTCAACATCTGCACTGTCATGACTTAAAGACAAGTATGCCTTAACTTCTTTGTCTATGCTTTAGAACTTTGAGAAAAACTGTCTCCTGTAGTGGTCAAAGCATTGATCTTCTGTCAGTGCTGAGATTTTTGATTCTATCCCCTAACAATTATCATTCATCAAGCAGTAAGCTTATCTCAGGATTGATGTTGTACATACTACTTTTACTTGACTTAGGACCAGGATGAAGGCAAGTCATGTACTTCAAAATATCCTTAAGAGATAGTAGTAGTCATGTCTGTGGAGTTGGTACGCCAAGCCTTCAACTCTGACTCCTTCAGAAGTGGCTAATGTATATTAAAACATAATTAAAAATTTATTCAGTAAAATTCTCCAATACAGATTACTTCATGGGAAGGTCGACCTTGGTAGTCTCGGGTTAAATACTCGCCTAAGGACCTGATGTTTATGGGTCAAAACTCAGCCAAGGTAGACAGATTTTTCTTGAGCAATAAAAATTTGTGCACAGGTTTCTTTGAGGTGGAGTGGGGTAAAACCGTCAATCCCATGTCGATTGTGGGATGTAATAGAACCCAGAAGGTATGTGAAAATATCTATCCCAGCAAAATTAGTAGGCCCTTTCGCTCTCTCAATCATATAAATTCTTGTGTGCTGATATGATCAGTAGCTTGCCCTAAAGAACATAAGGACATGTGCCCTCTCACCCAAACACCATGTTATACATAGAAACAATTAATATAAGTTATATAAACAAGGGAAATAATAAAATAACACTTTTTCTAGTTTAAAAAAAATAATTATGAAGTTTAAAATTGTTGAGCAAGAGCCTTGAAACAGAACTATATTCTCAATAATAGCATAATATTGAATGTTCCCCAAGTTCACGGTGGAATATGGGAAGGAGAGGGGAGGCTTTGATGTGCAGAACACTGTCCGCAGGGCTAAAGCAGACACATGCTGTGATGTTCCCTTCCTGTAACACAATAAATAGTGAGTATGGTCGAGTCGCTTGCAAATGGGAGATGTAAAGTTGCACATATACTATTATAATTATATTAGTGCAGCATTTGCATTTCATTGTTATCTTCATTCAAAAGTTTGAGTGTTATAAAAATGAATCATGAAATTAATTCTGTCTGGTACATTATTAATAAAAGACTTAATTTTGATGAAAAGTTTTAATCAAGATTAAAGGCTGGCTACTGCCAATTTTAAATATAGATTGTTATTTGAATAAATCATGTAGCCTACCTACCATAGACATTTTAATAAAAACAGTATGATAAATATAAGTGGATGTGCGGTTGTGAACTGACTAACAAATTATTTTGTTTGCTTTCAAAGGAAGAATCATCTAAAACATTTACCAAAAAGCGCAAAGAAAGATGAGTTATCATTAATCATATAAATTAATCGGTGGACTCTATGTGTTGGCCAAAAGAGATATTTGCGAACAATTAAGTAGTGCACATTTGCAACAAAATTGTTAACAAAAAATTCATATTATGCTCCTTATTTATGTTTATTAAATTGTTTGGGGCTTTTGAAATAGCTTTACGTGGTCATGATGAAAGGGTTTACTTCTGATAATCATGGTATTAGTTATTTTTAATCGATTTTGAAGCATAATTGGACTCCGCTCTTGCATTGCATTTGAGATAATCAAATATATCTAAAGGTACCACCAAAACTATTCCAAATTAACTTTCGGATTCAATGTCTCAAGTTTATCAAACTGAAGTAAAGACTCAAATAAATTCAGCAAATTTTATTGCGGTAGAAGCAGATGAGACTACTGATTTTTCCAATCAACAACAAAAAGTAGACTAATTATAATTAGATGATTTTCAATGGGCAAATTTGTGAACAATTTTGGTATTTTATTCAACTATCTGGATATAGTCTACAGCATAAAATGTATCCAATATATTTGAAGAGCCTCAAAATAAATTAAATATTCCAGCACACAAATTAATTGCACAGAGTTATGATTATAGTGGTGCAGCTGTAATGAGTGGGAAAAAAAAATTGTGTTCATCAATAAGAAAAGTATATCCAAATAGCTATTTTGTACATTGCTATGTACATCAATTTAACATAATTATGGAAGGAGAAGCGCAATAGGGCTATAAAAAAAATATATTTCTCACCAATTTAAAAGCGTTCTCATTTTTTCCCCGTTCACCTAAAAGATTAGTCTTCCTTGACAGAATTGTCAAGAAAAGGCTACCTACCACGAGGTGTTTCAACTTGATGGAATTTTAAAAACAGAACATTCAATACTTTGACTACAAAGATTAATCTAAGTAATGCTTAGGAAAAAGATTCATACACTCTGATAAATTAAAGCACTAAATTAAGCAAGTGGCCTACTGAACCACTTAAATAATTCAAAATTCATTAAGGGTGTGGTATTGCTAGCTTATATTTGGAGAAGTTATAATAATTTGAGATACCAATTTCAAAAACTAGAAACTGTCCTAATGATATTATTAGAGATAGAGTTGAAGAACCCGATGAAAAATGAAATAAAATTGCATTAACTGATAGAGATAATAGAAATATAGCTGCAAAAGAAGTTTGTGACACTAATTTAACCCAGATTAAAGATTCACTTGATTTTAAAATTCACCTAAGTGCAGCAAAATTGTTGCATCTTATTCTATGTTAAACACTATGAAACTAAAGAATGATCAAATCTAATCTATAATCATGATTATATGTGTGAAGTTGAGGGTGTGTTATATTTATTAATGTTTAGTTCACTAAATTACTTCAGGTTTTATCTGAAAATTTTAAACTGAACTAGACATTATTTGCACAACAATGACAACAAGTTCAAGTGAAAGGTATTTTTCTACCCTAAAAAAGATTAAGACTTTTTTAAGGAATACAATAACAGAAAATAGACTAAATGCTTTTAGCAGTTCTATCAGTCAAAAATAAATTTTTAAGGCCTACCAGTACTTCAATTTCTGATTTTTACAACAAAGTGATTGACATATTTTCAAATACCAAGTCTAAGAGGATGGAAATCCATTACAAAATATATTTAGCAGGTAAGTTCATATTTTTATCAAGGTTTTTTATTTTAACTAAGTCACGAGCTGCCATAGATCAGTACCTGGTCATAATTGCACATTAAGGACCCCAAATAAATGTAAGTTAATTTTAATACTGGTTGTGTTGTAAAGTTGTGTTGGATAATCTGTCATGTCCAGTGAAAAGAAGCCACCAAAAATCGTCCTATGCTAATTCAGACTGATAGATGGTGTTTAAAATAGTTTCTAAGATCATTGGCAAATATCCGGAATAGTACATTATAAATCGAGTATAGCTTGTTTATCCAGTAGAGAAGACTTTTATAATTAATATTTGACACAGGGAAAGTGAGCTTTCTATGTACTAAGATTAATTGATAAATTAGAAATTTTAGTTATAATTATTTGATAAAAATATTGATGTATTAATAATTTAAAAAAGTTAAACTACGTAATGTTTTTCAAATAAAAAAAAAGTGCTTTTATTTGATATTAAGCCTAAGATATCAACTATCCACATTTAAATTCTACCATACCTCGAAAGAGTCGGACATTCTAGATAATGCAAAGAGTGACAGGAAATATACACTATTTCAAATATAATAAATCACTTGTCTTTGATGAGCACGACTTTGATACACTGAGAATAATTTCATTATATCAAGCATTTGGGGAAAAGGATTTTCCCGCTTTTTTGTTATTTTTGTTACATGTACACCAACAAATGAGATTGGAATGTCCTTAGCAGGGTGTAATATATACGGGTCTAGCTTATAGACCTCTGTAAAATACCTAAATGGACATCTTTGGCTGAAAATTTCGAGTAGTCTTTTACATACAAAATATGAGAAAGACGGAGATATTCGGGTATCTCTTTCTCTTCTACATACATACATACATACAAGGCAATATGACATTTGAAATAGGCCATTAATTTGATTGAATATATTAGATAGATTGATGTATGATTAGTTAAATGAAAGAAATATTTATTAAAAGGTTTGAAGAGCATAACCAAGTTCGGGACTTGTGACTTACTTCTTTAAATAGGTTAATGCAGACTAATAAGATAGAAATACTTCCAACAAGCCTATTATACTTGTATATTACCTAAATTAGTGTTTTAACGTAATTCTTCTACACAAAGTTTGTCATTAAAACACATGTAATACACTTTTTAGCTACTTTGTTTCTTTATAACAATCGAACTTTCAGCATAATATGTTTTTTGAAAGCAATATACAATCTAAGACGTGTGGAAATCGTTGGCTACAAATGTGTGATTTATTAAGATCACGAGCTACCAGATAACTCAACCACCTTTGACTCGGTAGTTGGCTTATTGCTGCCACTAGTAGCTACTATAAATCAAGAATATATCTAAATGCGAGTAAATCCTCATTAAAAATATTTTAATAGTTTTGGTTATTTGGTTATTAAATATGCGATCCCTTACAATTATAAACATTATTTGATAGCTGTGATCTTAATAAATCACACATTTGTAACTGATGATTTCCGCACGTCTATCATAGACACTGCCTCAAATATGAGTGAAGAATGACCCTAGAAACGGACGATTCCTGGATAGTTCAGTGTTTATAGCATTGGCGTAATAAATCAAAGGTCTTGGGTTCGGTTCCCGTGTTCAGGTGTCAATTTTCAGAATATAATGCTTTATTGCTAATAGTACATGCACTAACCCTTTCATGGTATACAAAAGGTGGTTAATGCTGTTTTTTGTGCTGAGAATAGGTTTATGGAACAAAATGCTCAGACTCACGGGTCGGGGATATCAGGTTTAAGGCCTGTTGACACGGTGTTAGTGGACTAATGCATAATTAGTGTTATTAGTTTACTAACATGCTAGTTGTGTTGACACACATTTTTCACTTGTATTAGTATCACTTCTAAAACATGGCTAAAAATGAAGTTGTGCTAACTGATCTTTCTATTGGTGCAATTTTTTTTATCACTCCATCTCATTTCTGTTCGGGTTATTTTTAAGTATATTTTAATAACGATTATGTGTTAGGATCTAGAAAGGGTGGATATAGAATAAGAATGGGTGCCAAATAAATTAAATTTTTTCAGTAAACGCAATGTATCATAATTAGTTGACCTGTTTTAAAAAAAATTGTTTTCTATAAACAACATAAAAAAGTTAGTGATTAGTATGTCTCATATTTTTTAATTCCTTAATAGTTTAAGATTTATTTCAGTTGATCCCAAATAATTATTATATTATTTTTATTGATTTGTTAACTCACTTAGTATACATAATAAATTAAATTCAAATAAGCTCAATAAATCCCAATACAACCCTCTGTTGAGAATTTTTTTAAATAGACCTAACGCAGGTTTTTTAAACCCTGTTTTAAATTTTGGTATACTAATAACAAGATATTTTTTTAAATGTTAAAATATTCCTTAAAAATAATAATTCATTAATTTGTATATTGGTTTAATATATTATATATTATTATTATTATTTATTAGTACCGCGTCTTACTACCCATTCGGGTTATACACACTTATGCTAATGTGTAATGGTAGGGTGATTGTGAGATGAAATGGAGGACCTACAGTTTAACGTGGAATCCGAACCACGGTGGAGTGGTTTGATATGCGATAATAATATTATGTTATGTATCTACTCAAGTTTCCAAAGCATTACTACAAAGTGTTTGAAGTGTGTGGGCTGAACATTATTAATTAAAACTTAAAAACGCGTGAAAGCCGCCGGCCATTCATACCTTACTTGCCGATAACACGAATATTATGTTGCCGAAACTAATCTCGGTACTACAATGTTGTATTTTATTTTGAGATTGTATATAAAAAAAAATTACACATGCCATGTTGATTGGTAGGAAATAATGGTTTGATAAAATTATTGATAAAATTTGTTTACCGATATTAAATAATATCTCTCACAAGGCACATTTGCAATATTTACGTAGGCCTAACATTTTATTTTGGAAACTTCTAGAGAATATGTACACCTGATATAACTTTACAATATCCTCTAGTACAATATCCCTAGCATTCTTATCTTTATAAATTCGGTGCTTAAAATTACACAAAAACTCATTCTTTTCATAACATTCCACAAATAAGTGTCCCCCGCACAACCAATTCTTTATTTGCCGCCATTTTGAATTGTCTACTTGCATTAGTAAAGTTGGAAGGTGACCAACTTTTTCACTTGCAAGTGGACTTGTTTGTTAGTAGCTTGCTTGTCTGTTTACACGGAGAAAGCTGTGCGCGCGCAGCCAAATTAGTGTACTTGCATTAGTCAACTAATACCGTGTCAACGGGCCTTTACTGGTAGCCTTGAGTAGCTGTGATGAACAGTTGCGCATGCATTACCCTCCATAGCTTCTTGCAGACCTGATTCTTCGGGTGCATTATTAGGAAAGGTATCAGCTTATCTTACCAAAAGAAAATGACAAATTCGTTTCGCGCGCTTGCTAACATGTCACTACGCTTTTAAAAAAAAACATTAAAATTTCAATTTCACATATTATGTTTTATGTAAAGGGATGTTTTCTCTCCCTTTTCAAAACCTTTTTGGGATGGCTGAGCTTATCCTGCTTACCCTGACGCTTTTCTACTAAAAATAGTAACCATTCATAGTGTCTTCAACGTATCAGAACAAAGATTTAGAATTCAATTGCTCCACGCAATATAAACAGAAATAAAAACCCAACAACAACTAAAATTGGAAATGCAAAGTCCTGAGTTTGTTAAATACTTTTATTTAATTTGTATTTTAATCTCCACCTTCTAGATAGTTAATGTAACCATTTTAACATTTGACAATATATACAAAAATGCTACTGAAATAATATTTGACGCACCAAAAGGGGAGAGGGGGGCTGGAAAAAAAAAGTGAAGATCAAGGCCGTCAAATGCCTTAAAATAGTATACCACTTAAATTTCCCCTTAATTAAATTAAATTGAATTAATTAAATAGAGTGTATTATATAACTGATTTTAGAAATCATACAAACACTACAAACTTTCAAAGACTATTGTTGCTAGCTCTTTGAAAACAGGTGAACGTCAGACCACTCCAGTTTATTTTTCCGAAGTAAATGGATGATAAATCGAAAATCTGACCACATAATATTATTATTGAAGTTATACTTCTTTAGGCGCGTTATGAAAAAATGATGAGAGTGAAATTTTAAGATGCACGCGCATCACTGTAACACAAAGTACAGGTTGAGCTAAACCCCTCATTAAGTCCGAAAAAAACTTAGCGGTTATGAAAAATGATGAGAGTGAATTTTAAGATGGCGCGCATCACTGTAACACAAAAGTAACAGTGAGCTAACGCTCATTAAGTCTCGAAAAAAAACTTTAGGCGCGTTATGAAAAAATGATGAGAGTGAAATTTTAAGATGCGCGCGCATCACTTTTAACACAAAAGTAACAGGTTGAAGCTAAACCGCTCATTAAGTCTCGAAAAAAAAAGCTACCAAGAAAATAGAAATAGAACCTCTGTTAGTCGCGCATGTTGGTACGCTCGTCGCCTCTGATCACTGTTTTCATATATATAATATTTATCCACATGTTTCTAGTTTCTACATTCACAACAAGTGTTTTAGTTTCATACAAGTGCGATTTATATATGTGCTAATAAATTATATTCAGTAGTGATTTAAATTTAATATTTTGATTAATATTATTTACTATTCGTAAATATTAGTTAAAAAAATTGTACTTATAGACTTTTTCAAGTGCTCCAATATAATTGAGGTTAACTATCCGTATCTATTATTTATTGATATAAATTAAAATATTATTATTTAACATAATTAATACTAAATATTATTTAATGATGCCAAAGAAGTATAACTTCTCACGCGCGTGCATAACTACACACACCCATTTATTATTATTATTATTATTATTATTATTATTATTATTATTATTATTATTATTATTATTATTAGCACCGCGTCTTACTACCCGTTCGAGTTATACGCACTTACGCTAATGTGTAATGGTAGGGTGGTTGTGAGATGAAATAGAGTACCTACAGTTTAACGTGGAATCCGAACCACGGCGGAGGCCTGGCATTCCCCACATTCACAAGTGCCCGACCACATAGTATCAAGTAATAATTAAAAAAGTAAATTGATCTTATTTGTGATTTATTACCGAGAATATATTGGCTTCCATTTGCTCAGTTAAAATAAATTGATATCCGCACCGGTGGCCACGGGTTTTAAGGCTCGGAATAAACCGGATTGCCGATGACTGAGAGGCTGAGGTTTAATTCTCGGCCGGGTAAGCCGAGGTTGGCATTACATACGTGATTTATCAATTTAGGCCTCATTTCTTTAGAAAAACAGATTTTTGTTCTCAAATAAATATTTTGGGAGACCCTGACTATACGTTTTCAGTGTTATAAAAATAACTTAAATTTTATCTAATGAAGTTTTTTTGGGGTTTTATTTAAGTCTCATGAAAAATTAAATAAATATTGAGCTATTTTAATCTAGTGATGAAAATAATAAAGAAAATCCCCAACTATTTCTATTTTATGACAACAGTTTATTAATAAAGAAAGTATAAATGGTTCACTCCTTCCTCCATTTTTTTTTCTTTCTTTTCTTGAAGTACTTGAAACTTGCTTGAAGCCCCTAATACTCCCGGTTGGCAATGAAACCCGGCCTCTAGACTCGATCACGCCCTGACCTCGTGCAAATAAATGGTCGGGAGGAAGGAAATGTTTGGCGGCTCGGCTCGGACAGAGCTAATGGCAGACTTCCCTAAAGGGGAGCCGTGTTTTACTTGCTGTGTTATAGTTCCCAGATCGCTCGGAGACTGTATTGCCTGCGCTCCTAGGGCGGGAATAGGACACATTCAATCTTGATTCATACGTTTGTCAACAATAGACATGTGCGTTGGTTGACCCATGACTATTCTGATTGATGACAATATAAAAAATCAGCAAAAACAAACTATTTCCAACATGCCATATATAATTGTGTATGTTATCAAAGAAAGATAGGAAAAAATAGAGTAGATAAGGGAAGAATAATAAAGGGATTGAGGGGGAGAGAAAAACTAGTTGAAAGTTAAAACACAAAACTATGTCAATGAATATCAACAGATAGGTTGCAGATTATTGCAATTATGGCACTGTCCGTATGGAGGGGACCTTAATTCGATTCCCGTATCACGATGTCATTTTTCAATTTAATTGCGGTTATAACCGTAATTAACAAATGTAATAGCTTGATTAATTAATCCATCATAATTTGAACTAGTCGAAAAATGACACCTGGACGCGGGAATTAAACCCGGGACCTTTGGCTCAGCGCACCAATGCTCTAGCACTGAGTCATCAAGGATTCATTCCTTGCTCAGGGTCATTCTTCACTCAGAGTTCTGTGATGGACGTGTGGAATCGTCAGCTACCTCGGGACTATGCGTGAAGAAATGACCCTGTACAAGGAACGAATCCCGGATAACTCATGAACTGTAATGATTTGAAAGGATTGAATCATTATTTATAGATTATAATTAGGCTACACATTTTGTTAAAACTTTGCAACACTGGTTTGATGGTCGAACGAAAGTTCATTAAAAATACTATGTCTTATTAATGTTTTTAAACGTATATGTGGATTCGCCACTTTGAGAAGATCATTAATTCCAAAGGGATCCAACCATTTTTAGTGGGGGTCCGGCCCCCTGACCCTCCAAATTCATGCTTCTGAAGCCCCCCCCCCCCCCCTCCATGGGATGAACCGGCTCTGAGACGACCGTGTTAGAACATCGACTGAACAATTCGGGAGCGGAGTCTTCCAGTATTTTGTTTGTTTGTTTGTTTGAAAGGGTTTTATTTAATTCTTGTAACACATATAACAGATTATAACATTAATAAAACATGTGAAACATAGAGGACAGACAGTTAACACCAGCCCCGAAGGGCTCTCGGAAACGAACACGACATAGACGTACAACACAAAACTCAACGAGAAAAACAATGGCGCCCTGGCGGGCTGAATTTTGCTATCTATGGGTTAGGGGTGGGAAAATTTATAAAAAAACCCACCCCATAGCCCATGTAAGGTCGCCAGGACCGTAAAAATAAATACATTCAGTACACAGGAAAGAGAGGGAGCAGGGGCAGAAACAAAGGAGGGAGAAAAAGAAACATGGGAATAGGAAATGAATAGCGGAGGAGGAGTGGCCCGGTCGGGTGAGCCGCCGGGGTCGGTCGGTGAAAAACGTTAGTACTCCGCCAGGGCTACGCAGATATTTCATACGTAGCCCTGGAGGGAAAATAAAATAAACTCTCCCCTGTGGGCGATTTTTGCCACACAGGGTGTGAGAAACAAAAGAGGGGGATAAATAAAAATTATTGGGCTGGTTAGAGTGAAAGTTCCCCCCGCGGGACGCGGGAGGCGACAGGAAATGTGAAAAGGGCTTTGGAGTGAAAACGGGGCGAGAGAGAGAGGGGAAACGCAGTGAGGAGGGTCGGGAGACGGCTGTAGAGTAGGAAGAAACCAAAAAAGAGGGAAGGATTCGGTACCGACCTATCCCGGTTCGACGACCGGACATGGCACGCTCATGTACCGATCGAGTCTCCGGGGTCGGTTCGGGGGGACGATTAGTACTCCGCCAGGATTACATATGAAATTCATACGTAACCCTGACGGGAATTGAATTTGGACTTTTCCCAGGGGGCAATTTTGCCCGAACTGGTGTAGGATTCAGGAGGAGGGGGGGAAATAAA
The DNA here is from genome assembly GCA_039000515.1 of Timema cristinae. Lineage (NCBI taxonomy): Eukaryota > Metazoa > Arthropoda > Insecta > Phasmatodea > Timematidae > Timema > Timema cristinae. Next base: position 43,419,626 of record JBCFYV010011164.1, read on the forward strand.
AATTATTGAGATGGAAATCGGGAGTGGAATACTACCCACTCCCTCGGGCGGGCTATAGGGAATTATGGGGAATTATGGGGATTTCTGGGGAAATGCAGGCTGGGGACTGTCCCGGGGTTGGCAGAACTGGTAGGACAGGCAGTGGAGAGGTCAGTTTGTAACCCAGTATTTTGAGATCACATCTTTTTTTAGCACTGCATCTTACTACCTGTTCGGGTTTGTACCCATATGTACTAATCCCACTAATTAGATAGGGGGTAAGTTTGATTTAAAGGAAATGTGCCCACATTTGCGTGGAGCCAGAGTGGAAAATAATTTTGGAATAAGACCTCAGTATACCTGACCAGAATTCAATCCTCTTTATCCCTGTAATCGCCAGTCTAGTCTAGCACGAAAGTGACGCCTTAGACCATGCGACCATTGAAGCAGGTGGAATCATAATTTGAGAAATCCTAAATGTCATCAGCCAACCGTGTCCGATGTTTGAAAGAGCTTCTGATTTATCTTGGAGGGATAACCGCACTGTTAGTGTGCCTGACTCCAATTTGAGAGTCCAGGAATTAGTTGGGATAATAAGGGGTGGGAGTTAAGGGCAGCATTTTTGCAGTTTTTATATCAAACTGATGTGTTCGTCAAAATAGTAAAATACCTCTCCAGTGAGAATATAGAGAATTTTCTTCACATGTTGAAAAGTGACAACAGATCTTTAATGCATGTCAAGGGTGTCCAAGAATTTGAAGATAACTTTTTATCTTTAATTTAAAAAGTTGTTTATCATAATACTAGTATGTTCGTGAGAGATATTCAAAAACTGTTGAAACCCATTTGCAGAAAATTTAAACTCTATTGTTCTATTGAATACATTTTTGAGTTATTTTACCGAACAAAGTTGTTTGCTATGGAAAACCGCAAAAACATTTACCTCAACCTGAGTCCCCTTTCATTTATCCTTCAATTCTAAATTATTTATGGTGCTAAAATATTTTCACCACATTACGATTTAATATCCTCCCTCCAACTGGATGCGGGTGTACAAAATATCTCAAACTATTTACAACCTCTCATTTTGAGTAATTTCAAGAATGTAAAGTCATAAGACATCAGATCACGGGCATGAACGAGAAACTATATTTTTTTTTGGTGATGTAAGGAATAGGGGAGTTGAGGGGCCCCTAATGAAGCCTGTTGAAGTAATTATCTTTGTGGTGTAAGGGTTAGGGTGGTTGAGGAGCCCCTAATGAGCCTGTTGAAGTAATTATCTTTGTGGTGTAAGGGTTAGGGTGGTTGAGGAGCCCCTAATGAAGTCTGTTAAAGTAATTATCTTTGGTGGTGTAAGGTAGAAGGGGGATGAGGGCCACCTAAGTGAAGTCTGTTGAAGTAATTATCTTTGGTGATGTGAGGAATAGGGGAGTTGAGGGGCACCTAATAATAAAGCCTGTTGAAGTAATTATCTTTGGTGATGTAAGGAATAGGGGAGTTGAGGGGCACCTAATAAAGCCTGTTGAAGTAATTATCTTTGGTGATGTAAGGTAGGGGGTTGAGGGCCACCTAATGAAGCCTGTTGAAGTAATTATCTTGATGTAATGTATTGCCATATTAGGCAAGACATTATAAGGGGCACTTTTAATGTGTGTAGCCATATACCCTTTGAAAATCAAGTTATGGATGTTTTACACGATTGGTAACCTTTCAGAGACTAAGGTAAGAAGTACAGAACATTTTTATCACCACTAATACCCGTTCTAGATATACCGATACCTATGTACTGGGTTACAATATTATGTTAGGGACGAGGAAGGCTGAATTTAGAGGTGTACCAGCATTTGCGTGGAGGTAAAGTTGGAAACCATTAGGGGGGAAAACCTAGATAAACACAACCGTAATTCTAACCACTTTCTCCCCATCACCGGCAGTCAATTTTATTACGAGAGTGACGCCTTAAGCCATTTGACCACCAAAGTGGACTACAGATATTTAAATACAGCCCTCCATTAACAAATGGTCACACCAGAAACTACTGGGTAATTTGAGGACAATTTTTGTGTTTTTACTGCTTCATATATGCCATTTTCATTTTTTTAAATGCTGTTTAAAAATTTTTTTCCCCCAAGTAATCTGTGTCCTAAATTATAAAACTATTTCTCATTTCCTATGATTATAAATATGATATGAATAAATACTTAGACTATAGAAACACGAAAGTTTCACGTTTTGTTTGGTTTTAGTCCTCTCTAAAAAAAACCACTTGTTTTAACATTCTTGATGTAATAATAACGGCACTTTATGTGATTTGTAAAAGTTTGGCGCATCCAAGCGAAGAAAGCGGTAGTGTCTGCAACAAACGGAAATCCTGCGATAAGACGGACGCTCTGGCCGAGTTCCTCCGATACCAGTAACCTTGCTTTCAAAACCCTATAGATGCGACTCTAAAACCACTTGCTAGCTACGACTCTCAAACCACTTGCTAGATACGACTCTCAAAACACTTGATAGCTACGACTCTCAAACCACTTGCTAGATACAACTCTCAAACCACTTGCTAGATACGACTCTCAAAACACTTGATAGATGCGACTCTAAAACCACTTGCTAGCTACGACTCTCAAACCACTTGCTAGATACGACTCTCAAAACACTTGATAGCTGCGACTCTAAAACCACTTGCTAGATACGACTCTCAAAACACTTGCTAGATACGACTCTCAAAACACTTGATAGCTGAGACTCTCAAACCACTTGCTAGATACGACTCTCAAAACACTTGATAGCTGCGACTCTAAAACCACTTGCTAGATACGACTCTCAAAACACTTGCTGGCTGCGACTCTCAAACCACTTGCTAGATACGACTCTCAAAACACTTGATAGCTGCGACTCTAAAACCACTTGCTAGATACGACTCTCAAAACACTTGCTAGATACGACTCTCAAAACACTTGATAGCTGCGACTCTCAAACCACTTGCTAGCTACGACTCTCAAAACACTTGCTGGCTGCGACTCTCAAACCACTTGATAGCTGCGACTCTAAAACCACTTGCTAGATACGACTCTCAAAACACTTGCTGGCTGCGACTCTCAAACCACTTGCCAGATACGACTCTCAAAACACTTGCTAGATACGACTCTCAAAACACTTGATAGCTGCGACTCTAAAACCACTTGCTAGATACGACTCTCAAACCACTTGCTAGCTACGACTCTCAAACCACTTGCTAGATACGACTCTCAAACCACTTGCTAGATACGACTCTCAAACCACTTGCTAGATACGACTCTCTAACCACTTGCTAGATACGACTCTCAAAACACTTGATAGCTGCGACTCTATTATTATTATTATTATTATTATTATTATTAGCACCGCGTCTTACTACCCGTTCGGGTTATACGCACTTACGCTAATGTGTAATGGTAGGGTGATTGTGAGATGAAATGAAGGACCTACAGTTTAACGTGGAATCCGAACCACGGTGGCGACCTGGTATTCCACACATTCACAAGATGTCTTGTCAGAGGTGTAGGAAGGGTTTGGAAATCAGATAAATCTGTGCCGGGACCGAGGATCGAACCCCGGCCGCCAGCATAGAAGTCTGACACCGTACCCCTAGACCACCAGGTCACCCTAGCTGCGACTCTAAAACCACTTGCTAGATACGACTCTCAAACCACTTGCTAGATACGACTCTCAAACCACTTGCTAGATACGACTCTCAAAACACTTGATAGCTGCGACTCTAAAACCACTTGCTAGATACGACTCTCAAACCACTTGCTAGCTACGACTCTCAAACCACTTGCTAGATACGACTCTCAAAACACTTGATAGCTGCGACTCTAAAACCACTTGCTAGATACGACTCTCAAACCACTTGCTAGATACGACTCTAAAACCACTCGCTAGCTACGACTCTCAAACCACTTGCTAGATACGACTCTCAAACCACTTGCTAGATACGACTCTAAAACCACTTGCTAGATACGACTCTCAAACCACTTGCTAGATACGACTCTCAAAACACTTGCTAGCTACGACTCTCAAACCACTTGCTAGATACGACTCTCAAAACACTTGCTGGCTGCGACTCTCAAACCATTTGCTAGCTGTTACTCTCAAAACACCTACTAGCTGTGATTCTCAAAACACTTTTCTGCTGTGACTCTCAAAACACTTGCTGGCTGCAACTCTCAAAACACTTGCTGGCTGCAACTCTCAAACCATTTGCTAGCTGTTACTCTCAAAACACTTACTAGCTGTGATTCTCAAAACACTTGCTAGCTGTGATTCTCGAAACACTTTCTAGCTGCGATTCTCAAAACACTTTTCTGCTGTGACTCTCAAAATATTCGATACTTGCAACTTTCAATGCACTTGCTAGCTGTGACTCTCAAAATACTTGATAGCTGTGACTTTCAAAGTACTTGATAGCTGCGACTTTCAAAACACTTGGCCTACCACGGCTCTCAAACCACTTGCTAGCTGTGACTCTCAAAATACTTGATAGCTGTGACTTTCAAAGTACTTGATAGCTGCGACTTTCAAAACACTTGCCTACCACGGCTCTCAAACCACTTGCTAGCTGCAACTCTCAAACCACTTGCTAGATGCGACTTTCAAAATACTTTCCTGGTGCGACTTTCAAAACACTTGCGTGCTTAGGCTCTAAAAACACTTCGACTTTCAAAGCACTTGCTATCTGCGACTTTCAAAAAACTTGCTAGCTACAACTCTCAAAACACTTGCTATTTACGACTCTCAAAACACTTGATAGCTGAGAATTTCAAAGCACTAGCTAGCTGCGACTTTCAAAACACTTACCTGCCGAAGCTCTCAAAACACTTTCTAGCTACGGCTCTCAAACCACTTGCTATCTGCGACTTTCAAACCACTTGCTGCGATGGAACTATTTTATTTAGTTGCCTACTTGAAGAATTCAAAGCAATTTTGCCAATACAAGTAGACGTCAGTGCACGAAATAAATATAGGGGAGGACGAGTAATTCATCATGGGAAGTCTTTTTTATCTGCTTAACTTTTTATGGTCTCTTAACCGTTTCAGTGGCCGAAAGGTATAAAGCTACAGTTACACTGGCAAATTAATTGTGATATTTCTCGCGTTATTGCTGTCTAGGTCTGTTTACACTAGCAGCAATAAATTGCTGCGAGATCTGTCGGGCGAGTTTGTTGGCCGAGTGACTTGTGAGAATTCTCACAAAGCTGTTTACACTTGAGAGGAGAGTAATGCTCACGCAAGCTTTGTTTTCAGTCATTTTGGAACAATGCCTCCTATTAGACGTCTCAAATATGCTGCTGCATTATTAATCCTAAAACAAATATATTTTATTAGAGGAAAAAAACGGAAGGAAAGGCAGCGCTGGGTTAAGGAATGGATCCAGTAACTCTTTTTTTCAACTCATTTTTCTTTGATTCTTGATTAGATTTACTACGTATATCGTGCAGCTTCCTAGATAGTTCCACTCGGTTGGTGGAAAAATTGTTTGCTATGGCTTGTAAGTTGTAAGGAATCGTGGTGGTTTTTTTCAAAACCTATCTCTGTATTGTAAACTTCTCACAAAACTTCATTTTTCTCTTAAAGAGCAATTAGCAGTTGTATTTAACTATCGATCCCCTTTTTTTTTTGAAGGGAGACATCATAGAGAGAGAGAGAGAGAGAGAGAGAGAGAGAGAGAGAGTTAACTCGCACACATCTCGCAGAAAATATCGAAATGGTTTGGATATACCGTGAGCTTGCGGAAGTGGCGAGGAGTGTGTTTAAACAGGGAAGCGTGGGTCTCTTGACACGACTTGAGTGATTCATCAGAAACCTACTCGCAGAGCTATTTATTTACATTTGGGATAGTAACGTCCGACAGCATCTCGCGTGAGACTACTTGTCAGTCTATCTGCTCCTAAGGTAAAATTATCTCATTTTCAACCCCATTTTAGGAGAAAGTTTGAGGTAACTAGGGAGAAAAAAAAATGTAGATCTCCTCATACCGGTATATTTAAAAAAATACGATTACAACAGAAAATGTTAATAAAATTGAGGACTGTTATAGTGGTTAGTGGTTTATAGCTACTATTCTCATAATAAATACAGAATAGACAGCTAATAAGGTCCTTCAAGTAGGTGGCACCCTCAAGGGTAGCTACTTAGCATGATAGAGCCTCGCAGATGATTATCTAGGACTTTATAAAGAGAAGAAACGTTATTATTTAATACAATATTTTATATTTTAAAATCTCTTATAGTAAAGTTAAACCTGCCCAGTAAGAATATCTATTAGAGGATCCTAACCCTCCCTAAACTCCCCCCGCCCCCAATACATTCTTAAAGAGGGGCTTAGCTACTCTGGGCGAATCTCTCAGAAAGGTCCATCCTCATTGTATTACGTTACATTCCTTCCTTTAATAACTTTCATAACACAAATTGTAGATTTTAACGAGGTAGAAAGTTATGTTAGTTTTCCTCAGACAAACATCCCATGGTTTGTTAACCGGGATCTTGAATACCGTCCATATATCAAGGTTTGTTAACCTGGATCTTTAATACCGTCCATACATCAAGGTTTGTTATTATTATTATTATTATTATTATTATTATTATCATTATTATTATTATTATTATTATTAGCACCGCATCTTACTACCCGTTCGGGTTATACGCACTTACGCTAATGTGTAATGATAGGGTGATTGTGAGATTAAATGAAGGACCTACAGTTTAACGTGGAATCCGAACCACGGTGGAGGCCTGGCATTCCTCACATTCACAAGTTGTGATTAATACACGTCTTGTCAGAGGTGAAGGAAGGGTTTGGTGATCAGATAAATCTGTGCCGGGACCGAGGATTGAACCCCGGCCGCCAGCATAGAAGTCCGACACCTTACCCCTAGACCACCAGGTCACCACAAGGTTTGTTAACCTGGATCTTGAATACCGTTCATACAACAATGTTTGTTAACTTTGATCTTGAATACCGTTCATACAACAATGTTTGCTAACTTGGATCTTGAATACCGTTCATACCACAATGTTTGTTAATTTGGATCTTTAATACCGTCCATACATCAAGGTTTGTTAACCTGGATCTTGAATACCGTCCATACATCAAGGTTTGTTAACCTGGATCTTGAATACCGTCCATACATCAAGTTTTTTTTAACCTGGATCTTGAATACCATCCATATATCAAGGTTTGTTAACCTGGATCTTGAATACCGTCCATACATCAAGGTTTGTTAACCTGGATCTTGAATACCGTCCATACATCAAGGTTTTTTAACCTGGATCTTGAATACCGTCCATACATCAAGGGTTTTTAACCTGGATCTTGAATACCGTCCATACAACAAGTTTTTTTTAACCTGGATCTTGAATACCGTCCATACAGCAATGTTTGTTAACCTGGATCTTGAATACCGTCCATACATCAAGGTTTTTTAACCTGGATCTTGAATACCGTCCATACAGCAATGTTTGTTAACCTGGATTTTGAATACCGTCCATACATCAAGGTTTTTTAACCTGGATCTTGAATACCGTCCATACATCAAGGTTTTTTAACCTGGATCTTGAATACCGTCCATACATCAAGGTTTTTTAACCTGGATCTTGAATACCGTCCATACAGCAATGTTTGTTAACCTGGATTTTGAATACCGTCCATACATCAAGGTTTTTTAACCTGGATCTTGAATACCGTCCATACAGCAATGTTTGTTAACCTGGATCTTGAATACCGTCCATACATCAAGGTTTTTTAACCTGGATCTTGAATACCATCCATATATCAAGGTTTGTTAACCTGGATCTTGAATACCGTTCATATAACAATGTTTGTTAACTTGGATCTTGAATACCGCCCATAGATAAAGGTTTATTAACCTGGATGTTGACTATCATCCATAGAGCAAGGCGTGTTATCCTTGGTGTTGACTATCATCCATAGAGCAAGGCGTGTTATCCTTGTTGTTGAATATCATCCATAGAGCAGGGTTTATTTTAACCATTATCTTCAGTGGCGGCTCGTAGCTAAAATTAGTGGGGGTGCTGCTCCAGAATTTTTTTAACCTTTGTTTTATAATTATGTAAAAGGGAAAAAAAAAAACATGTATACAAAGAAAATGTATTCAGGAACTTGATAAAATTACTAAAAAATCCCCAAACTTTTTTACTTACTTTAACTTAAATTGTTACAGTTCAAGCTTGATCTATTCATTTAAAAATGATGGCAGGTGGGACTGGCGTCAGTTTTCGAATCTGAATGTCGACTGGCCTCGTGTATACGTGGCTTGAGAAAAGAATGATTGAGGCAAAATGTAGCTCAGGATTGCATTTGTGTTTAATTTTTCTTATCCACGCCTTTTCTTGGTAATGCGTATTCACTCACCACTCTCATTTACTCATTTTCGTTCTTGCATATAGCTTGTAGCGAGGACTCGCTTACCAACCTATCTGACACTCGAAAACCAAATCGAGACTGAAACCTTTTCCGGGGAATGGGGTTGGAGGAGGAGAAGAACTCGCTAAGGAGTCAATATCGTCTGGATTACCGGTGACGGTTCGTCATACGTGTCACTACGGTTTCAGAGAGATGTTTGGGTTCGAGTCTCAGCTGGAATCACTCACTTTACTGGAAACGATTTTTCATCCTTTCTCTATGCATATGCTGGTATACTTCCTCTTGAATTACCTCATCATACTTAATTATGGAGATTTAGATACTTCTGGGGGAAAGTTTTTGATTAAAATGGTGGACATCGACGCCACCCCCTTATTAATTACACTGATTAATTGGCTTGATTAATTAATTACCCTATTAATCATCTTTGAAGATCCAAGATAGCCTCCAACATTCAAAATGGCCTCCAAAATACCTTACAACGTTATGTGTAAATCCAAGAGAACCACCCCATAACTTACAACATGATGTGGAAATCCAAGATGGTCGTCACCAGAATCAAAGATGGCCACTCCCATTCCTTGATAAGCAGAGTGGAGCCAGACCCCTGAGACCAACAAAGCGACCTCATGATGACAAATTCCCTATGCCCAGCCAATTATTATTATTATTATTATTAGCACCGCGTCTTACTACCCGTTCGGTTTATACGCACTTACGCTAATGTGTAATGGTAGGGTGATTGTGAGATGAAATGAAGGACCTACAGTTTAACGTGGAATCCGAACCACGGTGGAGGCCTGGCATTCCCCACATTCACAGATATGCCCAGCCAAGAATTTACATTCTCTCTCCAGGCGAATCGCGATGTACTTTACCTAATCCAAATACCTCTACACCACATCTTCAACACCCTGAACCCATATTGGTAAATTACCCTCGTTTCCTTATAAGGTTATAGAATTTCTTCCATTTAACTTCCCTTTCTTTCCCCGACGCACCAGTTTTTGCGGCAGGATTCCTTTTTTGATACTATTAACGTTATTATACACGACACAGCCGACGCACAGCCCTCTCAGTATCGAATACGTCCTTAAAAGTGCAAAACGCAAATTTAGGCTCAAAACAAAACGTTTAAATTGACATTAAATAAAACCAATATTTTAATTTTGGGGTATACATTTAACTTGCCACAAAAGCGGCCTACCATCTCTGGAGTTGGAGAGCAAAACGCAATATTTGGGTGCAAAACGGTGAAAAATAGGTGTACAATGGTTATACAGTAGAGCGTCGTTTAACAGAACGTCAATTATCCTAAACGTCAATCAACCGAACCTTTACTGCAATTGCGTGGTACGAAAAGCCGACAGAAAGTTGTCCAACCCAACTTCTTCTTTTAAAAAATGGCGTGATTTAGCAGACAAAAAGAGACAATCAAAAATGGTGCAAAGAAAAATTAATAATTACTTTTGTTAGCATATTTTTCTTGATACTGTAAATAGCCATATTAACTGTTTACTTCAGAAAGAAACGCTGTCAATTTTTTTATATGTAATACAGTAATTAATTATGCTATGATATATTATAGGCCTACTATGTATCATGTTGAAAGATTTAATAATAAAAATATGTTTTGCAATGTTTATTGTATTTTTTATTACCATAGTTGTTTCCTATATTGATTTATTATTATTCTTAGCGTAATTTAAGATATAAAACTGAAATTTGTTTTTGTGTTTGTTTATCAGAACAATTTGATTATCCGAACTACCTTGGTCCCTATTAGTTAAGATAATCGACTCTCTACTGTATCTACATTAAAAATTTGGCATGGTGGTGATGGTGGAGGGGTTCGACTTAAGTAATCTTTTGTTAAAACATTGCGTGTTTTTTTAAAAATGTTCCATTGAATAACACAACCCAAGTTCTCTATTTTCACATGGTGTGGCGAATTTCACTTCTCATTCGCTACACCTGTGGCTACATTGAAACATATTTTCCCCACCTCTCTCAATAGACTAGAGAATGTGGGGAATGCCAGGCCTCCACCGTGGTTCGGATTCCACGTTAAACTGTAGGTCCTTCATTTCATCTCACAATCACCCTACCATTACACATTAGCGTATGTGCGTATAACCCGAACGGGTAGTAAGACGCGATGCTAATATAATAATATAATAAATAATAATAATAGACTAGACTGCCCATGACGTCCTAGAGATCGGGGACAGAATCCAAGTCGGGTGATTAAAGCTGTTTATTCCTAATTCTTTTTTTCACTATCTCTCCAAACAAATGCGGGTGTACTTCTAAATTAAACCTTCCTCTCTCCACCACATTATTGAAAATTAGTAAATATGAGTTCCTCCCGAAGGGGTCAACAAGACGTGGCGATTAAAAAAAATTAACTAGTCATATAATAAAATATATAATTAAAATAACCGAAGCAATGGTATAAATTAAAATATAATTTTGTGCCGAGCCTAAAGATAAAATTGTTGTACACATTAAAGGGATAAAGGATAGATGTGTTTTATCTTATTCAAACTCCTATATTTTTTTTATCACAGTGTATTACTACCCATTCGAGTTATACGCTCAAACTCTTATTTATAAAAAAAAAGTTACTGTGGTGGCACACACATTATTCTGAGTTTACATGAACGTTTTATTTTTATTACGTCTGGGCTGAACGTATTTATATACGCTTTTTGTGTAGGGATAAATAAGGTAGGAATTAGAGAAAATGTACCCGAATTTAGGTGGGGAAGAAGGGTGGAGAACCATTTAGGAAAAAAACACCCATCGATAATTTGAGTGGGAGACATAAATGATAATTTCTAGTAAGTTTGTTATTGACATTGTGTGAAAATCACACTACAATCCATTGTTTGTGTGTACCGCGTCTTTATACCCGTATATGATTTGCATACTTACACTGATGGTGTGAGGATGAGAAAGATATAATTCAGAGAAAGTGTATTCACATTGGCGTGGAGGGATAGTGGGGAACTCTTTGTGAAAAACAAAACAAAAATCTCTCAGTTACCCGAACCCACAGGTAAGGCAGACCAGACGAGGCTGACGTCTTAAGCCCTGTGTCCACCGATGCGGCTCATTATTATTATTAAAATACCTTAATAAAAACACTATATTTTAATATGCTCTAAATTTATGGAAGAAAAGTTGAAAAATATGTATCAATTGACATCTTAACGAATTGTATAATTTGACCCACATATCCATATTTTTATTTAAAAAAAGGCGAATATACATTATCATAACTATTGCAATACTGACCGAACTGCCAACATATGTTGAGAAAGATAGTACCAAAATTTTCTGATAGAGGGTGTCATGTGGTCAGCACAACTTATCCCCCGGCCGTTAATCTCAATCTTCTAGACCAGAGCCGCTACTTCTTTATTCGAGTAGTTTTTTTTTTTAGCATCGCGTCTTAATATCCGTTCGGATTATACACTTATGTACTAATCACGCAGATGGTTTTAGAGATTAGGAAAGTATATTTAGAGGAAATGTGACCGCATTTGCGTGGAGGGATAATGGAAAACAATTTTGGAAAAAAACTTAGTACACCCGACTGAGATTAGAACCTCGATCTCCACGTCATAAGCAATCTAGCTTACTGCGAGAGTAGCGCCTTAGACCATGTGGCCACTGAAGGATAGTTATATTATTATTATAGGTATTTTTACTAAACTGTCCCGGCCATAATCGGAAAACAGTTTATTATTATTATTATTATTATTATAGGTATTTTTACTAAACTGACCCGGCCATAATATGAAAACAGTTTATTATTATTATTATTATTATTATAGGTATTTTTACTAAACTGTCCCGGCCATAATCTGAAAACAATTTATTATTATTATTATTATTATTATTATTATTATTATTATTATAGGTATTTTTACTAAACTGACCCGGCCATAATATGAAAACAGTTTATTATTATTATTATTATTATTATTATTATTATTATTATAGGTATTTTTACTAAACTGACCCGGCCATAATATGAAAACAGTTTATTATTATTATTATTATAGGTATTTTTACTAAACTGACCGGCCATAATATGAAAACAGTTTATTATTATTATTATATTATAGGTATTTTTACTAAACTGATCCGGCCATAATCTGAAAACAGTTTATTATTATAATTATTATTATAGGTATTTTTACTAAACTGATCCGGCCATAATTTGAAAACAGTTTATTATTATTATTATTATTATTATAGGTATTTTTACTAACTGACCGGCCATAATTTGAAAACAGTTTTTATTATTATTATTATTATTATTATTATTATTATTATAGGTATTTTTACTAAACTGACCCGGCCATAATATGAAAACAGTTTATTATTATTATTATTATTATTATTATTATTATAATAATAATAATATAACTGCTCATACCATTAGTACTACCGCTCGTTTATGTCGTAGAATGCGCAGCGAGACCATTTTCTGTTGACCAGTCTGTCCACAATGAACCGCCAGTGCTGCCAACAGCGCTAGTGAAACTCCCACAGTGCCGGTTGTCAACTACGTATTGTTGTCAGGTCAGTCAGTGTGGGTTGGTCTCTGTTGGTGAATCAACAAGTGTGTTAGTTTCTGTGCGTGGTGAGACATAAACAAACAACATATCAAGGGTCGAGTGTGTGCATCCTTTAATAAGAATAAAGCAATAAGTAGTTCCGTCTTGACTGTGTTTACTTTGAATCAAGTTTGGGCGCTTCATGTTTAGCAGAACAGGCAAGCTTAAGGTAGGTACCATCTGCTTTCTTGTCACTTCATTTATTAAATTCAAAGTGGGGTTTAAATCTACATTACAAAAACCTGATAATTAAAATGAACACTATGGTTACATTAGGGGAGCAATACGATATGTTTAACGATTTTTGTGTTTATCTTAGGATCCAGTTGTAATTATGGTTGTTAGGGATGCCATCCATGTACTATGCTTTAAAAACCATTTGACTATTGTTGTCCGTTATTTCCTTTATGTGTGGAAACATTGAATTGTTACTAACACATAACTGTGATAAAAAACTATTCCTATAAGCTTTTAAACCAATATAAAAACTTTGAACGACCTAAATTGTATTGTTACCTAGGGAAAAAGTAAGATAAATTTATTTAAATGAACGAGCACTTGCGTTGAGAGAGGATAGGAAACCACAATCTTACTGTAAGAAAGAATTGATCTAAAAATGCCTACACACAAAGTTGAGTATTTTTTTAGCGTGTCTCGAAATTATTACTGACAAAAAAACCATTCTTTTGCCTATATAATCCAATTGATTGAGTATATATATCTTATAGGGGCCTAGTAATTATAAGTTATTTATTCACCCTAAATCAAAGTTATACTTTCAAAAGGGGTTAAAGGGTCTAGCATCAAATTATTGACGTCCAAACATGCTTTGCTTCGCATAATTTTATTCCTTCTTTTTCCCTTTTGTTACATAATAAAAATTATAGATGTATCAATGTCAGGAAAAACAATTTCGTAGGAAACCTAAAGTGAACATTTTAAAGCAATCTATTTTGTATGGACCGCTATCTCATCGAATAAAATGTGCAATATTCTTAATTGCATAATATGCTTTTATTTTTCAACAATAACAGTAAAATGCATTGTTGGTTACGAAGTAAGCCCTTTGATACTTGAATTCCAGAGAGCACATTGAATCCTAAAAACAAATGCATTCGCCGAATTAAATGGGTCAAGTATATGTTGATGGGCTTCGGGATAAAAGAATATCTCCTAAGCCTTTAGACCCTTATCCTCTCCTTAACCCTCCCAAAAAATCCTCCTCTTTAGATATTTGTTTTTCCACACGATTCTCGTTTAAGAATTTATTCCACTTGCCAAATAATGATGGCTCAATTTTGATAAAAAGGGCCTTTTAAAAACACAAATCTTTTTTTGGCACTGATTGATAACATTTTGCTTTATTATTAGTGCTATTTTATAGGTATTAGTAAATCTATCAAACGTGACAGCAGATTTCCACATGACATGATTTATATAAATACATGAAAGTAGATCTACAAACTTTTCTAGCTGTCTTATAAGACCCCTTTTTTTTTTATAAAACTTGGACTCAATATTACGATATAGCATTTCAATTTTCACAGAAAGAGCTAGAAAAGTTACTAGATATACTTTAATATATTCACACGTCAAGTCATGTTATTATACAGCTCTAATTATATATATAAAATTACAGCTGTACAGTAACATGACCTGACGTGTGAATATATTAAAGTAGATCCAATAGCATATATATATATATATATATATATATATATATATATATATACACTGGATGATTTGGAACTCTCTGTACAAACTTTAATGGAAGAATGAAAACACTAACACAAAAACAAACGTTCTTCGTTGATGAAAGTATGTCCACACACAACACCTTTGGGTGCCAGAGGGCGCTGTTGGTCGGCGCATCAAATGGCTACTTTTCGCCGTCGTCATTCGTAAGGTGGATTCCCTACGGAACATTTCTAGTATTCTGAGATGGCTGACATGCATCTAGCCAATGGGGTTGGGGAATCTTTGAAAATTACGGCAATCAAATATCAATGCGGCGACGTTGTCAGGCATATTATGTACCAACAGCACCCTCAAGCACCTAAGTTATTATTATTATTATTATTAGCACCACGTCTTACTACCCGTTCGGTTTATACGCACTTACGCTAATGTGTAATGGTAGGGTGATTGTGAGATGAAATGAAGGACCTACAGTTTAACGTGGAATCCGAACCACGGTGGAGGCCTGGCATTCCCAACATTCACAAGATGTCTTGTCAGAGGTGAAGGAAGGGTTTGGTAATCAGATAAATCTGTGCCGGGACCGAGGATTGAACCCAGCCGCCAGCATAGAAGTCTGACACCTTACCCATAGACCACCAGGTCACCCTCAAGCACCTAAGGGTAACGTCTTCTAAAATAAATTAATGCAACGAAAAACGTTTGTTTTGATGTAAGACCCTATCTTTCATTAAAGTTTGTATGTTGTCAACTCACGGTAACTTTGGCTTTCTTTTTTTTCGCACTACGTCTGACTAACCGCTCGAATTATACGCATATGTAGACTACTAATTACGCTAATGATTTTAGGTATTAGGTCGATTATATTTAGAGAAGTTTACGCGGATTCGCATGGAGGACGGATGGAAAACCATTTAGTAAAAACAACCCTCAATACACCCGACCGAGATTCGAACATCGATCTACCCGTTATTGGCAGTCTAGTTTAACATGAGAGTAGCGCGTTAGAACATGAGGTCATCGAAGCGGGTTTTGGCATTCTTTGAAAATGTAAAATTTACTTTAATTTTTACTATCTTTTTCGCTAAAATATTTTACTAGACTATTTTAACTACATGTGATATAGTGACCGCATGGTCTAAGGCGTAACTCTCATGTTACCCGCTTCGATGGCCGCATGGTCTAAGGCGCCACTATCGCAGTAGACTGGCTGCTCATTACGGGTAAATTGGGGATCTATCTCGAGGTTTTTCTTAAATGGTTTTCCACTCTTCCTCCATGAAAATGCGGGTACACTTTCTCTATATTCAACCTTTCTCACCCTTGACTCGTTAGAGTACATATTTGTATAACCTGAACAGGTAAAAATAAGGCGTGGGGCCAAAAATAAAATGTGAGGCGCTCATTAAACGGGGTCCAGGTGTGCATTCAATCTATTATTATTATTAATCCGACACATTAAATCTATTTTATTGAGGTTTAAAGAATTGTATCTAATGTTTTATATATATATATATATATATATATATATATACATTAGTTTGAACTAGAGAAAGCTTATACTATCGTATCGACATTGTCAACTCACGGTAGCAATTGGCTTTCTTTGAAAATTAAAAAAAAAAATCTTTAAAAAATATTTTTTCCCTCCTTGCTAAAATATTTTGCCAAGGTACTTTAACAAGTGACTTCATTTGTCAAACTGAATAAACATATTCATGAGGCAGATGCATACATAATTGTTTTTAATGGCTTTCAAAAGACAGTTATCGTGGACCAACTAAATGTCAGTTTTATAAGTAAATTTTTCCCTGTTATGGGGAGCGGGGAGGTCGGAGTTTGAACTCCCGCCAAGTGAAACAATTAATTATTAGCACCACGTCTTACTACCCGTCCGGGTTATACGCACTTACGCTAATGTGTAATGGTAGGGTGATTGTGAGATGAAATGAAGGACCTACAGTTTAACGTGGAATCCGAACCACGGTGGAGTCCTGGCATTCTCCACATTCACAAGATGTCTTGTCAGAGGTGAAGGAAGGGTTTGGTAATCGGATAAATCTGTGCCTGGACCAAGGATTGAACTCCGGACCCCAAACCCGCATCGGTCGACACACTGGCTAAGGATTCAAAATCATCTTGTCTGATTTTTCGGTGACCAGGATTTTGGGGTACGATGAGCATTTTGTTTATAAAATAGTCTTCAAATCTTCCTACCACGCAAATGCATTTACATAAAACCTTCCTCAACCCTACCCAATAAGTGTAAGCCTAAATAAAGGTTGTTTCAGTAGAGTGGTGGGGAATCATATGTAAACTTAATAATTAAGATTAAATAATAGGAAATGATTATTTGGTTTCCAGGAATTTGATAGTATACGGACTCGTTAGGTGTCATCCGTAAACTACGTAATATTTTTGACCCCCCTCCTCCAACCTGTGTTACGTAACTCTCCACATCAAGAGTAAATGCCATCATTTCATAGAGAAGCTTCTGTGTCACTAAAATAAAGGGACTAAGATTTAATCCAGCACAGAACAAAAAGTTATTTATAAATATTTTTTCTACCAACGATGAAAACAATTTTTTTTCAACTTAAGACATGTATAAGATAATGTGTTAGGTAGCACTGTAACACCATGAGACATTAGAGGCCCCCCTTCCCAAAATCAAACCTCTCAAGAGCATTACGTGGTTTAAAACGATTCCATGTTGGCCTACAAAGTTAGTTTTTCCTGAAGAATAAATGTAAACCACTCTGAAATATTTGATTCTCACTATCAATAAAGCTATTATACTCTCACAGGACTGTAAAGAGCTATCATTGCAAAGATAACATGAGACATTATCATGAATACTCTGTTATATTAGACATAATTCAACTTGAAACACTCCTTGTTAATGTATATTATATTGATGTAGTCTTAGATATAGTAAACATTCCATCAAATTGCCACATTCCCTTGTTAGTGTATATTATGTTGATATAGTCTTATATATAGTAAACATTCCATCAAATTGCCACATTCCCTTGTTAGTGTATATTATGTTGATATAGTCTTAGATATAGTAAACATTCCATCAAATTGCCACATTCCCTTGTTAATGTATATTATGTTGATATAGTCTTAGATATAGTAAACATTCCATCAAATTGCCACATTCCCTTGTTAGTGTATATTATGTTGATATAGTCTTAGATATAGTAAACATTCCATCAAATTGCCACATTCCCTTGTTAGTGTATATTATGTTGATATAGTCTTAGATATAGTAAACATTCCATCAAATTGCCACATTCCCTTGTTAGTGTATATTATGTTGATATAGTCTTAGATATAGTAAACATTCCATCAAATTGCCACATTCCCTTGTTAGTGTATATTATGTTGATATAGTCTTAGATATAGTAAACATTCCATCAAATTGCCACATTCCCTTGTTAGTGTATATTATGTTGATGTAGTCTTAGATATAGTAAACATTCCATCAAATTGCCACATTCTCTTGTTAGTGTATATTATGTTGATATAGTCTTAGATATAGTAAACATTCCATCAAATTGCCACATTCCCTTGTTAATGTATATTATGTTGATATAGCCTTAGATATAGTAAACATTCCATCAAATTGCCACATTCTCTTGTTAGTGTATATTATATTGATGTAGTCTTAGATATAGTAAACATTCCATCAAATTGCCACATTCCCTTGTTAATGTATATTATATTGATGTAGTCTTAGATATAGTAAACATTCCATCAAATTGCCACATTCTCTTGTTAGTGTATATTATATTGATATAGCCTTAGATATAGTAAACATTCCATCAAATTGCCACATTCTCTTGTTAGTGTATATTATATTGATGTAGTCTTAGATATAGTAAACATTCCATCAAATTGCCACATTCCCTTGTTAGTGTATATTATGTTGATATAGTCTTAGATATAGTAAACATTCCATCAAATTGCCACATTCCCTTGTTAGTGTATATTATGTTGATATAGTCTTAGATATAGTAAACATTCCATCAAATTGCCACATTCCCTTGTTAGTGTATATTATGTTGATATAGTCTTAGATATAGTAAACATTCCATCAAATTGCCACATTCCCTTGTTAGTGTATATTATGTTGATATAGTCTTAGATATAGTAAACATTCCATCAAATTGCCACATTCCCTTGTTAGTGTATATTATGTTGATGTAGTCTTAGATATAGTAAACATTCCATCAAATTGCCACATTCTCTTGTTAGTGTATATTATGTTGATATAGTCTTAGATATAGTAAACATTCCATCAAATTGCCACATTCCCTTGTTAATGTATATTATGTTGATATAGCCTTAGATATAGTAAACATTCCATCAAATTGCCACATTCTCTTGTTAGTGTATATTATATTGATGTAGTCTTAGATATAGTAAACATTCCATCAAATTGCCACATTCCCTTGTTAATGTATATTATATTGATGTAGTCTTAGATATAGTAAACATTCCATCAAATTGCCACATTCTCTTGTTAGTGTATATTATATTGATATAGCCTTAGATATAGTAAACATTCCATCAAATTGCCACATTCTCTTGTTAGTGTATATTATATTGATGTAGTCTTAGATATAGTAAATATTCCATCAAATTGCCACATTCCCTTGTTAATGTATATTATATTGATATAGTCTTAGATATAGTAAACATTCCATCAAATTGCCACATTCTCTTGTTAGTGTATATTATATTGATGTAGTCTTAGATATAGTAAACATTCCATCAAATTGCCACATTCCCTTGTTAATGTATATTATATTGATATAGTCTTAGATATAGTAAACATTCCATCAAATTGCCACATTCTCTTGTTAGTGTATATTATATTGATATAGCCTTAGATATAGTAAACATTCCATCAAATTGCCACATTCCCTTGTTAATGTATATTATATTGATATAGTCTTAGATATAGTAAACATTCCATCAAATTGCCACATTCCCTTGTTAATGTATATTATATTGATGTAGTCTTAGATATAGTAAACATTCCATCAAATTGCCACATTCCCTTGTTCATGTAGATCACTGAGAGCTACATATGCTAGAACACTATACATCCTGAAACTTATTGTGATGGACCAACAATAAACATATTCCTGATTCGTTTGATGTGTGTGTTGCGTGCACTGGTACTTTCACTATGACCACTTGTGCTTATCTAGGAGATCATTGCTCTGTGACATCGCTCATGGACGTTCGTTCCATTTTCACATTCTTTTACACCCAGAAAACACGATGAAAGTTGTAAGTGGCGCGGTGAGTCTGGACATTTTTGAAGTCATTTCATTACTCTTTGGACGAGTGGTAAGTCCTAGGAACATGGTTCCACAGTTGATAGAATCTTTTAAAAACCATAATGTTTTATGGGACCCCAAGGAGGCAAGGATAAAAACTATTATAAAAAGAAACTGAAGGAAGATGCCATTAGCAGGACAAGCAGAAGATGTTGGAAAACAAAAAATTATTAGGTCTTTTGATCCTATTTTACCCAGCAAATTCTCAGTGTATGGGAGACATCCTGGTAAAGTTTTTGTACTGTCCACTAATGTGCTGAAACTTGAAATCTCTCAGTAGTTCCGAACCGGCCCGTTTTTTTAAATACAATTATACGTCCCCATCGCCGAGACTTTCATGTTAAAAAAAAAGTTTTGCCATAATTAGCATAGCACCACTGCATATAATTAAGGCTAAGGTTTCTTCATCATCTGACTCTTAGTAGAGTTAAGATAGCTAGTTAAATTGAAATGTAGAGCACCCTCGTAAATACTGAATTGAGCTAGATCATTCTTACGTCGCTTGCTCGAGGCGTGCTCGTTTCGCCAATGGTTCAGAGGATGCTTGCGACATGCTTGTTCCACGTCCAAATTGATGAGCATTACATTACATGTTACATTACATGTTATATTACAGGCTCAGCTCACCTAATTTATACGCGCTTTTAGAGAGAAAATTGAGGTGGAGGGTGGCAAAATGCAAACTTTAAATTCTTTCACTTAAGTTTAAATTACTCGTGTTCACTGTGGAGGTGATACTTTTTGTTTGTTAGTGATTTAAATAATATTATTGATGGGGTATGTTAAAGAAAATTCAATTCGGAAGTTTTTTTTACTATAAGATTAACGGTGACAGATGGAGATGCAAATTAGAACAATGCACGATTATTATTATTATTATTATTATTAGCACCGCGTCTTACTACCCGTTCGGGTTATACGCACTTACGCTAATGTGTAATGGTAGGGTGATTGTGAGATGAAATGGAGGACCTACAGTTTAACGTGGAATCCGAACCATGGTGGAGACCTGGCATTCCTCACATTAACAAGATGTCTTGTCAGAGGTGAAGGAAGGGTTTGGTAATCAGATAAATCTTTGTCGGGACCGAGGATTGAACCCCAGCCGCCAGCATAGAAGTCTGACGCCTTACCCCTAGACCACCAGGTCACCACGATTGTTATTAAGGTACGTTATACTATTTTTTTTGCATCTAGCAATACTTTTGATCCATAGTGTTATTTCCAAAGCGGTTCTCCACTATCCTTCCACGCAAATGCGGATACACTTCCTCTAAATATAAAAATATAACCTTCCTCATTTATTAAAAAACCATGATCGAATCTAGTACATTGTCATAGCCCGAATTGATAGAAAGACGCTGTGCTAGTTAAAAAATGTATATAATTAAAGAACCAAAACACTATCAGGAACCGAAAAGAACCGGAACCTTTATTGTGTTCTAACCTGAACCAGAACCGGAACCTTTAAAATGTTTGTTTAGAGAACAGGAACCAAGACTGATAAAAAAAATTCTGTTTGACTCCTTGATAAATGTGTTATCAGCTCTGCCTGAACTCTTGGGCTACCAATATCAACGTTTCTTCTTTATTTTCTTCTTCCATAAGTTTATAGAGCAATAGATTTATTTGTCCATCTTCAACTGTTTTGAACTCAAACTGCCTAGTAGAACTACGGATTACGTTGAGTGTTTGAAAGAACTCCATTCAGGCACCCGCCTCGGTGGCGTAGTTGGCTAACGCGCTTGTCATGTTTATCTCGACTGCTGAGGACGGGAGATCGAGGTTCGAATCTCGGTCGGGTGAACTGGGGGGGGGGGGGGGGGTTCTTGAATGGTTTTCCACTCTCCCTCCATGCAAATTCGGGTTCACTTCCTCTAATTCAACCTTCCCAATTCCTAAACCATTAACGTGATTAGTACTTAAAGCGTATAACCCTAACGGGTAGTAAGACGCGGTGCTAAATATTATTACTATCCATTCAGTACTTTCACTGAATTATTGGGAAAACAACAGTTTCTTGTCAGCTTCTTCAATAGTAAGATCCTCGCTGTAATAGATGTATAGTAAAGTAGGCCTACTGGTGGTAGGAAGGACCGTATCTGGCAGTTACAAAAGTTATTAAAACGTATTTAATATATTCATACGTCAAAGTCCTGTATATGTCTGCGGCTGTCACTTTTAATAGATACTAACAATACTTATAGAATAACACTAATAATATAATAAATTATCACTTTCGACCGCAAAAAAATATGTTCTTAAATTAAAGCTACTTCCTACCAGGGACCCTTCTATACGTCTTATCTTGCCAGTTGCCACTTTCTTTTCTCTGATGACCATTTTCGGACACACAGACAATTTTCTGGCGATAACAATATCGCTATA
Source organism: Timema cristinae (assembly GCA_039000515.1). Taxonomy (NCBI): domain Eukaryota; kingdom Metazoa; phylum Arthropoda; class Insecta; order Phasmatodea; family Timematidae; genus Timema; species Timema cristinae. Next base: position 43,442,104 of record JBCFYV010011164.1, read on the forward strand.
TTCTTAACGATATGTTTACTTTCTTAACATTGTCTATTAAAACAAATAGCTGGAACGACAACATGGCTCTTATGTTGTGTTTTAATGGTCACTAGCAGTATTAATCACCAAATAACCATTGACGGGAGACATGTAATCACTACAAGAATAACGACATATCTGATTATAACATAAACACATGTCTTATGCAACATGGCCAGTTGCGCTTTTAACGAGGAACACAACGTTGATTACCGGTACTTCTTTATTTCACATTAAATATTTCTCAAACATTGTTTAATAGCGCCGTTGAATGTATACTAAAAAAACACGCCATAAAATTGACAAAAGTCTATACGGTCAGTTGAAATTTAGACTAGTTCCATATCTTTCCGCTAGAAATCACTAGTACGCAGTGGCGTACACACGAGGAGGGTCAGTGGGTCCGGACCCTCCCCTGGCGAACATGAAGTAGCCTATAAATAAAATATTAAATAAAGAGCAATGATTTATCAATGTTAAATCTCATTAAGTAATTGTAATTTGTTCAAAGTATGAGTCTTATACGGGTAATGGATTGGATTGGCTATTGACTTTTAAATTCTTTACTTTGAACCCCCAGCCCCAAGAAGAATTTCTGTGTGCGCCTCTGTGCAAGTACGATGTGACTAAGGATGGAGAGAGTTAAAACTAGAGATGAGCACTATTGATGAAAACTATCGAGTTAATAATATTATACCATGGACCTATTCGATAGTTTACCAAAATTCGAATGAAAAGTATTCAAATTCGTTCACGTTGGTGCTGATCGACAGGGCTGCCCTTAGCAGACGTCTGGCCCTGGTCGCACTTCGTTTGAGGGAGCCCCCAGTTATTTGCTGGCGTGGCCAACTGTTGACACTGAAGACCGACGTTTGAATTCCGGCTGGATGCACTATAGTGGTTATTACCTCCATAATGGTTTTACACCCTCTCCTCGAGAGAACGTCTCTTCCCGAGCTCGGACCTTACCGTCAACGGTGGCCAAGTGCAATCAAAGTCTAACAGATTAAAGTGAATGAGGGAAGCAACGTAAGCTAAGGTCGTCATTTTTGAACTTTTTATAGTCAAATACTTTTTTGGCCAAGATAAATGAATGATTGTTTATGTTATTATGATTATTATACTATATTATTAATATTATTAGGTGTTCTGTCTTACGACAGGTCCATTTTTTTGTCAATGAACTTGAACCGCCAACCTGTCTGCCCTTGTTCACTTCTCTTTCCTCCCTCCTTCTATGACGTTGTGCAGGAGACATTTCCTCTTAAGGATGTGCCTGATTCAGTTTGCTTTGCACCAAAGAATCACATCCAAATTGGTTCTCTTCTCATTCATTATTCTTAGGACCTCATCATTTGTCACTCTGTCTGTCCACCTGATTTTCTCAAGTCTTCTCCAGCATCACATTTCAAAGCTCTACGACTATTTCTTTTCCATCTTCCAAAGAGTCCAAGTTTATGCTCCATACAGTGCAGTGCTCCAAATGTAACACCACATCCAGGGGCAGATCCAGATTAGTTTCATAGGGGAGTCATAGTGATAAATAACATAATTACTTACAATGTTAGATTTCTGTTTAAAACCATTTAATCATTTCTAATTCTTATTTGATCTTATGCTTATTTAAAACCGTGGTCATCCTCCTCGATTTTTTTAAATCGGATAGTTTTTATAAACTATTTGGAGTAGCCCTTCTTCAACAATTTTTTGAAAAATGGTTCACTCTAGAAGATATGATTAGTCTTCGCCTTGAATTTAAAAAAAAATTAGATTCTTTCATAAATTACAAGTCATTTAAAGTGTTCCTCAACAAGAAATTTTTGAAATTTGGATGCCCCTCGAAGCTATTTAGTGATTCTCACCTTAATTTTTTTTAGGATAGTTAGATACCTCTAGAAGATAATCTTTGAAGTAGTCTTCCACCGACAAAATTTATAAAATTTAATTATTTCAGAAACTAAGTTATTTAGAGTGGGGGTACATTCTTCAAAATTACATGCATCCAGAAGCTATTTGGAGTTGGCCTCAGCTAGACATTTATGAAATTTGGATAACCTTGGAAGCTATTTAGAGCTTTCCTCCCCTGACTTTTCAGCCAGTTAGACGCCTCTAGCCTAGTAGTTATCTGAAGCGGTCTTCTCCGGCAAGTTTTTGACAATATAATGCATCTAGAAGTCATTTGGAGTTATTTAAGGCCATCTTTCAACTTCATATTCGATAATACCAAAGTATTTGAAATATATCTGTGGGGGTTGAGAGAGAGAGAGAGAGAGAGAGAGGGGGGGGGGGTTATTCCAGGGGGCAGAGTTCCCCATAGTTCCGCCACTCCTGCTGTCCACACATACTCTATATTCGGTATTCGTGGATGAACTGCTCTCAGGCGATAATAAGTCTTCTTTGATGTATGGTAGTCTCCGTATCTATGCAGAACAATGTTTGTTACTCGCTATGCACGACAAATATTCGTGCATGAAAATTAAATACGCGTGGACGAATAACTCACGTATGGACGCAGCTTAAGAGAGGGCTTTTATGCTGCCATTAGTACGATTACAACTTTATTAATGGACATATCATGGTAGGTTTAGTTTAATTTTCTACTTTTTTATGGTCAACATTAATAATACTTTACTATATTATTAGTATTATTTATTAATATTATACATCAAAAGTGACGACTTCAGTGCCTTAACGTATGCATATATTAAACTATGTTTTTGACGCCATGTCTCAAACTACCCGTCCAGACTAAAAGCCTTTTAATCACACTAAAGGGGTAGGCATGAGTGAGTTGGAGTATAAAAGAAGTGCACTTGCATTTGATTTGAGGGAGAAAGTGAAACCATTTGTGTAAAAACATCCTAAGTACACCTAGCTGGAATTCGAACACTGACCTCACCGCCATCTGAAAATCAGCTTGGGTGAGCCTGCCATTTAGTCCACGTGCCCATAGATGCTGGATTATTCTTCTGTTTCAACATATAATATATAATAAATATTTAAAGTTACCGCGCTAAGATGCGACGCCTGATTTGCTGTACTGAACTAAGAATATGGTTGAAAAGACGTTTTAAAAAATATAGATTTTTTCCTTTGCTGTCAGCATAAGTAAGAAATTTGCTTTTGAAAAAAATGGGTGCTAGGGGGAAGGGCGTAAAATCAAGATTGTAGTCAGAATAAAACTTTATGAGAAGGGGGGGGGGGGGGAGGATTTGAGGGGCACAGTCAACTTGCTACGATAGGCCAATATAACGTGTGACTATTAAATGGTTAAATAAACTATTCGGAATTTGTTTTTTAATGTTTACAAAGGACAGTCAACCTCAGTGATCTCAGAGTAAAGTGCTCGCCTCAGGACCCGATTTTCGTGGGCTCAAACCCAGCCGGGGTCGACGGAGTTTTCTTTGGCGATGAAAATCCGTAGCACAACTTCTTTCGGAGGGGAAGTCAACTCGTCGGTCCCATACCGATTGTGACATGTGAAATAATCCTGAAGTTGTGTTAAAATACCTTTCGGGCAAAATTGGTATGCTCTTTCACTCTCGCTCATAGACATTCTTGTGTGCTGATATAATCAATCAGCTCAGAAAGTGCACGCTATATACCTCAAATAAAAAATAATACTAATGACAGTGATATGAATAGTATAATTGCTGTAAATTACTGTATATCTGAGATTTACAGAAGGTAATTAAAACTAAAATCACTCAACTGTGCTAAATTTATGCACTAATCTTTGGTTCATGAATAAACGACAAAGAAAATTTAATGACATGTTTATATACCAGTTTTATTTCGAAAACTAATTATTTTGACTAAGTTAGCTTATTACAGAAGAGTTGTCGCGTGTTTAACAAATTCCACATAAATAATATTAAAAAAAAACTTTGATAGAATTAGTATATTCATAAATTAGAAATATTTGACATTAATTATTTTATTTCATCATCGGTTCCATGAGGCGATCGAAACCTTTAAAGCACTACGTATCCGTCACTGCGCCGACTAACCAGCATTGATCGCTCACAGAGCCACACCAAACCTTATGGACATCTACAGGTACGACTAAGCTTGCGACCTAGTCGCCGCGACCACCAGAACGCAAAGTCATGTTTTTTATACGGATGAGCCAGAGTCGCTCAGTTTTTCGAACACTTCGCTGTCGCCAGCAAGCAGTCGCGTAGAATTGGTCTACCCTCCAAAGTATAACAAGGCCCTACGTGATGACACCCTAGTCGCCGCTACCAAGACGCAAGAATGGCTGCAGTCTATGGAATCAGCTGACTTCTCAGTGGAGGGTCGCCCACGTCACCCTCACTGATTATGGCCCACCAATCCTGTCTCGTTTCTTCCCTCGCAGGCAAGCTAGATGGAGGGGCTACCAATATAAATCAGTGAGGATGCAGTTCGTTGCAAGAGCAGTCTGTAATAATAATTGTCCTGCGTTTTCTCTCTCGCCTAACAGCTACTTCCGGTTCCAGGCTGGAAGTGCGCTCCGCTGGTTGGCTGATCTTCACGGCTTGGCGCCCTCACTGCTGCCAACCTTGGCCCGCGAAAAAACAAGAAGAAATACTACCACGCGTCGCGCTAGTGGTTTTGTTGCCAACCAACAATAAGTAAATAAACATATCTTACTTTATTAATGACCGCTTATTATATTATTTTTAGACGTGTCGGTTTGGAAGATATATATATATATATATATATTTTTTTTTTCATTAGTTTGTCCTGGAATAGGGTTTGGACGCTAACACATAAACAATTTCGAATAATCCTTTTTTGTGTTCGTGTGTTTCTCATTAATTGGTATACTCTACGTGAAAAAACTTAATCTTAAAGTTCTTGTAAGATTTTCACGGTTTCAAAGTTAATTTTTTGTTTGTTTTACCCATTACGGAATAAATTCTGTGAGCAGATAGTCTCGTAACTCAGTTGGCACCAATGAGACATGAAGGGAATTTATAAAATGTTATCTATGGGCAAGCGGACAAAGGCATCAATCTCGTCTCATTAAATTTTTATGTGACAGGAAGATCTGGTTTCTGATTCCAGGTGGATGTACTGAGGTGTTTAATTCCCATCCATAAAATATCTTCCTCCTATCCTTTCACGCAAATGCGGGAAACTTCCTCTAAATTCTACCCTACCCGTTATCACTCTATTTGTGTAAATATTCGTAGCAAGGATGGATAGTAAAATGCAAAGCTGGATTTATATTCAAGGTGGTGGAGTGATTTCTTATGATTAACTTTGAGTATCTTAAAAAGTATTGTTGTGCAAAAGGTCGTTTGGATTGAGTTTTTCAAGACTAATCTTTTATAATATAATCTTCTTATATATAATTTGATAAACCCGTTTCCGGTAATAGAAATTATGAGGAAATGATTGAACAGTTTTGGACAAACGACCACTCATTTTAACGGTTAGTAAAAAAAGTAGTTTTCCACCTGACGCAGCCAAAGGGGGGAAGGGGCTGTGTTCAGGGTTGAAACCCCCCTCTATGAAGCCAAGGAAAATTAACATAAGACTCAAGTGAATTAGTTCAAGTGATTTTGTGAGTTAAGAGATGGTGAGTGCAAGTTGCTTATTTGAATTTTCAGATTTTAGCTTATAAAATAATTTTATAAATCAAATTTCCAAAATACAATTTATTGAAACTTCCATGTTTGTATATTCTAGCAGTAGACATGGATACAAATTTGTTCATAAAAACTTAATAGTCATAATACTTAAAGAATTATGACTATTATTTTTTATAGATTTTAAATTATTTTTGATGTTATTGTAATTCTTTTGATGCATTTGCATTTTGCAGTAGTTACATTTTCAAATTTTTCCACTGGAAGAACCAATGGACCCCCTTTAGTTGGTCAGTGAAACTACCCCCACCCCCCTAAACCCCCCATCTCCCCTAAACAAATCCTGGCTGCGCCAGTGATACACACAGCATCCAGCCCCTGCCCGTTAATTCAACACTGTGGAAGGGGAAACCCACATTTCACCAGTGATAAATTTTTCGGCCATGCCAGGAATAGAACCCAGGACTCTTAGCTCAGTAGACGAACCAACTAAGCTAGGGAGTCGGCACATACCATCTCATTTTACACTGAAATAAAGGAAGGGCTGTACAGGTTTATTGACAATGGATGTTGTATTATAAAGGAGAGCCAATACTTCAGGTCAAACAAAGACCAGGAATTTTAAATGTGTATATATATATATATAATACACCATACAATAGATTGTCGCAGGGCTTGCTGGATTATATTTGAGCTAATCGAAGTGTAATACACCTTTACTGTGTTAAATTAGTTGCCAATATATTTTCACATCAAATACTTGAAAACTTGTTAACCTTAAAACGTTTCTAGATGGAGTTAACGATATCGTTACATTTCTCTATGGATTTAAGGTTGGGATTTATATTTTGAGTTAAGATTTAAATTTCTGTTTGGGCTTAAGGCGAAATTTCTTTCTGGGCTTAAGGTAAAATTTCTTTCTGGGCTTAATGTAAAATTTCTTTCTGGGCTTAAGGTCGATATTTCTTTCTGGGCTTGAGGTCGATATTTCTTTCTGGACTTGAGGTCGATATTTCTTTCTGGACTTAAGGATAACACTTCTCTTTATACCAAAGGTTTAAATTTCTCTTTGATGATAAGTTTCGATGGAAAACGAATCACTATTATATTCAAAAGTATACTCTGATAGTGGACAATAATGATCACTTTATTAATAGGTTGATCCAGTGATCATGTTATTAAGTAGTCAGGCTTGCTATATATGTAAAAGTAAAATACATCCAAAGAATCACATCCTCAAGTTTACTGGGGTAGATTCTCTTTATTCTGAAAGGTAGCAATCTATTATTTATGCTTTTAGTGAGGATTTCTTCAACTAGATATCATATTCTGAAATTTGAAAAATGACACCTGAACACGGGAATCGAACCCGGGATCTTCGGCTTAGTACGCCAATGCTCTTACCACTGAGCTATCCAGGAGTCGTCCCGTGCCCAGGGTCATTCTTCACTCATATTTTAAGGCAGAGTCTGTGATGGACGTGCGGAAATTATAGACTATTAATGTGTGATTTATTTTATTAAGATCACGAGCTATCATATCCCTTACTATTATAATAATTGTAAGGGATGACAGCATTAAGCCAACTCAGAGTCGAAGGTGGGTGCGTTATCTGATAGCTCGGGATATTAATAAAATCACACCTTTGTAGCCGACGATTTCCTCACGTCCATCATAGACTCTGCCTTAAAATATGAGGAAGAATGACCCTGGGCACGGGACGATTCCTGGATAGCTCAGTGGTTAGAGCATTGGCATACTAAGCCAAAGGTCCTGGGTTAGATTCCCGTGTCCAGGTGTCATTTTTCAATTTTCAGAATATTATAAGATTATGTTAAGGTGAGACTGCTAGTTTTCAAGGTAAGCGTAGTGTACGTATATACCAAATTTCAGATTTCTATGATCCAAGATCACACGAATTAAGGCTTCAGACTCGCAATGTTTGCTGGTGATGGAAAGATCGGCTGTACTGAAGGTGTTTCTGAGGTTTTTTAAAATTAAACTGTTTTCCACGCTCCCTTCACGCAAATTCGAATACATTTCTTCTAACTTATATTTCTTCTCAATGATTGTAGTCAAATTCGTAAAGCCTAGATAGGCAGTAAAACACAGATTAAAAAAGGAATGTGTGGAAAGGTTACGCTGAAACAGCTTGTTAAGGGGGTCGGCTAGTGGAGGGCTGAGACAGGTTGTAGACATTTAAAAATCACGCATTATTTAAACATTCGTTATTTTATAATATTGTTAACACCCGTCCCGGTGGCGTAGTTGGCTAACGCGCTAGTTTCGTGTTGAGATAGACTGCTGAGGACGGGGAGATCGAGGTTTTAATCTCGGTCGGGTGAACTGAGGGAGGGGGTGTGTGTTCCTAAATGGTTTTCCACTCTCCCTCCACGCAAATGTGAGTTCACTTCCTCTAAGTTTAACCTTCCAAATCCCTAATCCATTAGCGTAATTAGTACTTAAGCGTGTAACCCGAACGGGTAGTAAGATGTGATGCTAAATAATTTTGTATTGTTAACACTATTTTATAAAATATGATGAACAAGTGAAATTAGCTCATTTCCAATGACGTGGGGGTAGAACCGAGGGTATTCAAGGGGGCATTGTCCCTTGGTAGCCCCCTCCATTTTAGAATAAATTTGTCCTCATCTAGATTCATTTAACTCCTGTCTGATATTCTAGAATATGAAGCTAAAAGATAACCTTGTATAAAATTCAGAATAACTTAGACGCATCCGATTTTTCAACAATTTGCCGGAAGAGGCCCACTCCAAACAGCAGAGCAATCTAATTTTCAACCATTTGCCGGAAGAGGCCCACTCCAAACAGCAGAGCAATCTAATTTTCAACACAATTTTCTAGGCGAGGACCGTTTAAATAACTTTCTATAGTGGAATTCATCAAATTTTCAAATATTTGCTGGATAAGGACCACTCCAAATAGCTTCTTTAGGAGTGTAATTTTCAAAAATTTGACGAATGAGAGTAACTACAAATAGCTTCTAAAGGAATTTAATTTCCAAACAGTACTGAGGAAGACCCACCTATCCTTTGACTTGGGGGGACGGGGGTAAGCAACATTTTTTTTTGCTACTTTCTCTCCCCCTACACACATAAGGTTCCACCGCCACTGCGTTTCACATGAAAGGTCGCAATTATGAGATCAAAGTAAATGGTTGGAAACACACTTAGTCTACTACAAATTAATATAGTATTTTTAATAGGGCCACGACAGAAAATTTTATGTTAAGTTGTGAAGCTTCAGAATTGTTCTTTACGTTATAAATTGAAATGTGTATTCCCTTTCAAGTAGGCGGCGCCGTTTTGGCATTTTCACACTGAGACGCAAGTGTCGGACACTGCGTGTAGTTAGACCGACTATTGGTAAGTAGTCGGTTGTTAATTCGAAGCCTAACTAACACATTGCTGATTTTATATTTATAGCCAGGATTTTAGATTTAATGAACAGGAAAATTGTTCTTTCTCATTATTATATATATATATATATATTTAAATATATATATATATATATATAATATTTACCCGGTCTTTTGTCATTCAAGGATCAGACACCGGTGTCCCATTAGTTTTCGCTACAAATACTGGTGATTGACAATACACCCAATATAATTGCTGAGGAAACTGTAGGTCTTGTGGAGAAAAGATTCATCTTCGCTCTCTCTCACTCTCTTTGTTAACTGTTGCCAAATCTCCTCGCTCTAAATTATGTCGGGAAGTGCTGTACTGGGGGTATGATGGAGTTACTGGCAACATCGACAAACCAGTGTTGCGAAACTTATCTTATGTTTGAGGGAAGTTCGACCACACAAAAACGGGAAAATGACTAACTCTGTTTCTCAATAGTAACCATGTAGTTACCTCAGATATGATATCCATTGTAGTGTCCCGACACTTGTGTCATAGCGTGAAAAGACCCTAAGATCACTCGGCCTCAGCTGCAGACATAATTAGCTTCATCGCACACGTGTGGTCATGCTCTCTCTTTCTCTCGTGTGTGTGCACGTGAGGCGAGCAGGATGGAAGGTGACTGGCTGTTCACCGGCTCTTTTGTCCGACGACACAATCTTTGCAAGCTCCTCTCCTCCCTAGTCCATTGTGACACGCCGCGTGACTGTAACGGGCCTCTTAATGTCGTGTTTCCCGATCTGACCGGTATTGAGTGATGCACTAACAGTACCTCCTGATACTCCTCCCGCATCGGGGCTCACCCGATACGACCCGCAGCCCACATGGCGACAAGGTCTGAGGCAACCCGAAACTTGGGACAGATATGACGGCCTTTTAAAGATTACGGTCAATCTTGTACACTTAGTTTGCCCCAAAAGGTAGCAAACTTACCTTGCTTATTTCCACTATGGTGTAGCTTAGAAGATAGGGAAGATAGATAGTAGAGTCCGTCAAGGTAAAACTATGCTTTCACCGTAAACAGAGTACTTTTTTAATAATTTATTTAGCACAGCGTTTTACTACCTGTTCAGGTTATACGATTACGTACTAGCTATGCTAATGAGTTAGGGATGAGGAAGGACGAAGGTTGAATTTAAAGGAATTGTACTAGCATTTGCGTGGAGGGAGAGTGAAAAACCATTTAGGAAAACCACCCTTCAGTACACCTGGTTGGAATTCTAACAGTTGTGAGGGCTGCACTTGGTCGCCGTTGATGAAGAGGTGGTCAGAGATCATATTGCATCTCAGCTGGGTGTACTTGGGTGGGAGATCCACATGTGATTTCTTTCCACCCTCTTTACAAGCAAATGCGTATACATTTTTTCTCAGTTTGATTTTTGTTCAACCTCACCACATCACTATACCTGTTTGAGTTGGATACATATTAACAACTACGTTAATGGAGTAGGGATAAGGAAATATAATTTTAGAGGAAATGTTTCCGAATATGTTTGAAAGGAGAGTGGAAAACACTTCAGAACCTCTCGATACAGCTGGCCGGGATTTGTAACCAGGCCCCCCCCCCCCCTATCGTCACCGGAAAGCTAGACTAAATGATAATTAATTCATGTGGAACACAAACTGATACGTGATGGTCATCCATAGGATCAGTCAGGTGCGGGATCAACAAGGATGGATCAGTGATAGAGCATTGGTGAATAAAACCAAAGGTCCCGGGTCCGATTCCCGTGTCTGGGTTGTCATTTTTCACCTAAGTGAACAAACTAAACGAGCTTGACAGTTAGACCACACACCCACTCATACGGGTTCCTCTAATCTATCTACCTTCCTTATCCTTATTCCCTAGATTAATTCGTTAGTATCCCGATACGTAGTACGAACAATGAGCGCGTAGAAACCGAGAGAGAAAAAGTGTGTGTGTTGGATGTCACCGAGAGTCGTGAGAGGATGAATATGTATGTTCGGTCTGTCACGTGTGCTTTACATGTGTGTTCCGCTATCCAGTATTCTACCACTTCCGGTCAGCCACGCACTTCCTCCGACCACAAAGCCCTCTGAGACAATAGCCCACTGTCAGAGTACAGCTATATAATCTAGCAAATACTTTCCGTGTCAATGCTCACGCAGCTCTGATAGCCACGTTTATGTGGTACATCTGTGTAGAAAGTAGGCATTGTATTCCTTTCTAGGCCTTTTATACAATGCTGGGCATGTATTGGGGGAAGAGGCGTGTTAGTCGATTCCTACGCGTCTCTCTCTCTCTCTCCTCGCTCGGGCTGTACACATATATAAAATATTAAACTAAGCTATTGGTGTAGGAATGAGGAAATGTAGTCAAATTTGCATGGTGTAGAGAGGTAAGCATTTAGAAAAAAAAAATCCCAGCACACCCAACTGGGATTCGAACCTTCATCTTCTTGTCTTTGGCAATCCAATATATTGCGAGTGTGTCGCCTTAGACCCACAAGTGGCAAACTGTCCATAAAAAAAAAGTGGAAAATTTGAGCCTGCCAGCTCTAACAATAAAATAAAGTTTTTTCCTAGCAGTTTTTGCTTGTTGTAATTTTATATTTCCTTTATATTATTGGAATAATTCCGCTTTTGGAATGAGTATTTGATGCAACACTGCAATCACCCCCTTTAAAAGCACTTTGTTTCATCTCTGCCTTCAGAGGGCGTCAAATTTTTCATTCAACTGTGTTAAATTTTTAATTTGAACAATTTTCATCATTTTCTTCTGAAGCAGTTGTAACTGAGTAGTCCTTGTTACCTGTTTGAATATACTTGTTAAAAAAACAGTGTGAGTTGCTTTAAATGTTCTATTGAGCGAACTAATTTCTCATTTTTCACAAGTTGTAGTGATTTCACTTCTCATTCGCCACAACCGTGGCTATATTGAAACATATGTTGCCCACCTCTTCCTTAGACCACGTGACCACCGAAATGGGCTAAGGACGTGACTTTGCTAAAGGAGGGGAGGAAAGAAGTATTTGAACACACTCCTTCTCCTCCTTGGATGCTATAAATAAATAATCTTTTTACTTTCTCACATGGAGAAATTATTGTAGTCGGGAAAATGTTCGACCCCGAGATTATGATGAATCTTTTTACGTTTTTTGTGCCCCATAACACAAAAAGGCGGGTCTTGCAATTGTGTCCTCTTGTTTTCCCGCCATTTGTCTCTGTCTATCCGTCCGTCTAATTTGTGTCTTAACTCTTCCCCAACTCCTCATTGGCTTGTAATGCATGACTTAACAATGCGTGTCAAGTTTCAATATTTTGCTTCTTTGGAAAAATTGTTAAAATATGTTGTTTTAATGGTGTAGCAATAATGAATCAAACCTGTTTTTTTATTTCTCCTGTGACTTATTTTTCTTGTTGACTTTTAATGGTCAATTGATTAATGTCCGGTAAATTTCACTCTTTGACTTAATCAAAAAGTTTTTTTAATGTTCGCTGTAATCTTATTTTGAGGTATAAACCGGGTCTTTTTCCAGGATTTATTTTTACCTCTCTGACTTTTAAAGGTTGATTGAAACATGTCAGTCAAATTTCATTCTTAAACCAATTTAGAAGACTTAGAAACGGAAGTATCCGTCGTTGTCCATAGTAAACACGCAATCCTTTGCGTGGTTACCCGTGGCAACGCTTTTTTTTTGCTTCAAACATAAAAACTTTTTTTTTTTGCTTCAAACATAAAAACCTTTTTTTATTTTATTTCTTTCGACCCAGTTTTGAATTAATTAAAAAAAGTCAAATAAAAACTTTGAAATTCTTGCTTCGAGGTGTACACGTTCTTGCACAAGGTCTATTAATTTGAAAATGCGAGAGATATCGCACAACGCTCATGACATTCATACAAACTCTTCATTTTTATTAACATAAATAACTGTTAAGATATTCTCTCTAATCCGTTCCCACAAATGGCCCGCCACCCCTCTTGAGTGTAGTTCAAACCACAATGTTTCTATCTTTATTTATGTCCGTTTGGGAAATAATAAGCAATGCTGAATGAGGAAAAAAAAAACACAAAAAAAAACCCACGATGTTTGTGTGAACAGAAGCCCTACATTAGCTGTAACTACGTGTAAATAAAACAATCATTTTCTTGTTCGACCTCGATTATTAAAAGTAGGTCTACAATAAAGTATGAAAAAAAAGCTCAATTTTGGAGGAAGTTCTATTAAAAATTTCTTAATGGTGATTCAAAGTTGTATTAGTGCCAAATTATCATTATGAGCATATCAACGATCGCTCCGATAACCTCCAAAACCAAATCCGCCATCTTTTTGATGTCTACATGACTCCAAGTCACTAACCGTGGCATCTAACTTGGACCAAGTGCACTTGTACAAGAACACTTGGACCAAGTTGTGATCCAAGTATACTTGGACCGTGTCAACGTGACTTAAGCCCTTCATCCACCGAGGAGACCAAAACCAAGCGATTATCACTCATGACCAAGCAACCAATCACCTAGGCAACTTTTACATGTAAACAATGCTTCACTCGTCCACCGAGGAGACTACGACTCTAGCGCGTGCTCTTGTGGAGCTGTAAGCAGGGTTTTATTTCCATTTGTGCAAGCTGGAGTCTAGATATTTTTCGTTGTTTTCCCTCCTGGGTGACAAAATGCCATCGACAATGTTGAAGAAAGAACAAACGGCTAATAAAAACTTTGTTCTTGAGGTAGAAAATCCCTCCAATTTTGAACAATCTTTTATATTTGTTTTTACAAAATCCAGATTGATCCAAAATATTGTTTACGGGCCTTTTACGAGATTAAGTACATGTAGGCAAAAACCAGGTCCTCATCAGACGACGACATTTTCGCGACTGATAGAAAATACGTTTCTTGTGTAGATAAAGGGCCTAAAGAATGTGCCCCTCCCCTGAAACCGCTCTAGGTAAACTAGAATAATCAAGGAACAGTTAAGTCACACTTTGTAAACATCTGGTCATTACTTCCTTCACCCGCTTCGGTGGCCGCTTGGTCTAACGCGCTAGATTCATGTTGTCTAGACTGCTGAAGACGGGGAGATCTGGATTCTATCCCGGTCGGATGCAATGAGGTTTTTTTCCTAAGAGGACTTTAACTCGGCCTTCACGCTAATGCGAGTGCATTTCCTCTTAATTAAGCTTTCTCAATATCTAACCCATTAGTATAACTAGTATTTAAGCGTATAACCCGAACGGATAGTAAGACGTGGTGCTAAAAATAAATAAAAAAATACTGCCTTCAAGCAAACAGTAGTGAACATTCTTTATGAATTGAGAGAAAATAAAGTATGAATCTACTAAGACCCTCCCCTCTTCTAATCCCCACTTCCAATTGGTTCTTCTGCATCTTTTCAAGCATTGGCCTCATACATGTGACAAGCCCGAACTACGTAACCTACATCAATTATAACTTTGTAAGTAATGATGCCAATATTGAGGGGAATGGGGAAGCGCATAGCAGCAACCAGATGGAACATATTCCTTTCTGAGTCAATGCGCTCCTCCTACTCTTCCCCCCTTCATATTGAGGGGACTATTAATAAAACAAATATTATTGATAAGATTAGTGTAATATAGTTAAACCTGTGCGAATCAAGATTTTGGATCACTTACTTATATTGAATCCTAGTCGAATCCCATTCTTAAAAAAAAAAAATTGATCAAGTATTTTATTTTAAAAATAGGTTCAGATCTGAATCGATTAATTTATTTTTGGGTTGCTATGATAATGTTTCAAATCAAATCTGTGTTGAATATTCTATAATTTTAATTTTACGAATTCAATCCAATCGTAAAATGTTTAAAAAATGTTGATAAATATTTTAGACAAATTTTAGGTTTATTAAAATAAGCAATGTAATAAATAACACTAATCTCAAAAAGTGAAAAATCAAATAAAGATCACACCAATTTTTCTTAACCATAGTATACGATATTCACCGTCACAAACAATTGTCACCCATATCATTCCTTTACAACCTCGAACTAAAGTAAATAATTTCTCTCTTCACTCTGCTACGCAACTGGTTTCCGGTCTGATTGTATTAATTTGTTAATTAAACTTGAATTATAGATTCGGATTCTGAGCTAAGCCCATCAAATCTGAATCTAAGATTTATTGATATTCGGAATTTCGAATTGAATCCGAATCTTCCAATATTAAGATGAATCTAACTCGAATCTCACTAAGATTTCGGATTTGTATTCGAAATTTTGAAGGTTCGCACGGCCTTAAATATTATAGTAATCAATAACTGTTTATTAAAAGTACAAACTTGTATGGGTCTTAAACAGTTGGACCTAACAAGTGTTGAGTCATTGAAAGTAATGAGACCGCTGTCCCCTCTTCCTCCCAACTATTTTATGCCTGCTTCGATGGCTGTATGGTCTAAGGCGTACCTCTTGTATTGGACTAGACCAGGGGTCTCCAAACATTTTGGTACGTGGGCCATATAATATATTTAACACATTTTCGCGGCCCAAAATAATTATTTTTAAAATAAATGAATGAATAACATGTATCAGGATCTTTTTGGTGAAATTGGCATGATATTATTCAGAACGAAAGATAAATGTAACAATTATAAAGAAAGACAATAGGGCATACATATTTTTCAAGAAATGACTCATATTTACTCTGGAATAGCTATGGGAGGTTTTACTCGTAACTAACAAACCATGGAGTTTTGCACACAAAAAATCTACGGAAATGATGGAACAGCTTTTTAAATTTCAAAATATCGCTGAACTGAGGTTTCAAGATTGAGTTGTCCATTATTAGAATGGACTTCAAATGCTTGTCAGATAAATTTTCTCAATAGTTGGACTTGAACATATCTCATTCTTGAGAATCTTTGTTCACACAGGTTGTCTTACCAAAAACTGACACAACTCCTCAAGCAAATCGCTTCAAATTCAGAAACTGCTCAGGCTGCAAAGATTTATAAAATTGGATCAGAAATCTTTCTTTATATCTACTTGTGTTTCAGCCTGTCATCTGATTCAAGATCAATCATTTACATTTGAAACTGACTTGGTAGTGTTTCAACATAGCAATCAAATGCATTTTTAAAACAGAAATATATAATCTGTTTTTCCCTCAAGATCAGAAAATCTTCCCCGAAATGAGTTTTTTTAAAGTCGGAAATGAATTTTAATTCTAATTAAGAACGAAATTATGCTTCACATTCTTCATGACATTTTTCTCAACATGGGAAATGAACCAAGCTATGAACATTCATCTGTTTTTCAAGTAGCATAATTTTTACCATCAACACCTTGACACACGCGAATAGATCACAAATAAAGTTGGTTTCAGCTTGCAACTTTAGATTCAATTGATTCATGTGGCCGGTCCCGTTTGCAGAAAATGCCACTTTCCAAAGCCAGTCAGTGTTTGATAAAAGTTGAGGTTGAGTAATTATTAACTGTGAGAAATGAGTCAATTTATATGTAACAATTTATGTTTATAGAAATAATTTATATAAGTACTTGAATTTAAAATTATTTAGCATCTCTCATGACTTTCCTTTCATAGCTCTCTGCCGGGACACTTGGAACTACCTAAAAATCGTCACAAACTGTTCTGTTGGAGGTATAGGGAGTGACGGGTAGTAAGACGCGATGCTAAATATTATTATTATTATTATTATTATTATTATTATTATTATTATTATTATTATTATAGGGAGTGACACCAGCTGTCTCTTACACCGTTGTTTGAGGTCTTTAATAGGGTATGTGGCGCATGCGAATGAAAATGAGGGTTTGACATTCCGACAGTATTATGGCTTTGTGTCATTGGGGGAAACACTTGTGTGGACAAGAACTGGACATGTCATATATATACTGCTTGGTTAAGAAATAATAAAGATAAGACTTTTTTTTTATAAACTCTTGTGGTTCTCCAGGTGTGGCCCGCGGGCCGTAGTTTGGAGATCCCTGGACTAGATTGCCGATAACAATGAGATCAGGGTTTGAATCCCGGTCGGGTGTACTGTGTAGTTGTTTTCCGCTCTTCTTCCACGAAAATGGGGGTACACTTAATCTAAATACAACCTTCTAGACCCAAACCCATTAGCGTAATTATTACATATGCGTATAATCTGAACAGTAAGATGTGGGGTTTAAAAAAAAAAGCTCTGATATATGATAATCCCTTCCCATACTCCTGGTGATGAAATTGAAACTGAAGCTTGTGTGGGTTTTCAGTGCCCCTGACTGATGCAGCCATGGCAGAACTCCAGTCGGAACAAGATGACTCCAGCCAGGAGAAGGCGGGTGTCAAGATGGCCAGCTATCTTGAGAAAAGGGGAAAGCTGGTAAGTACACACTTAAGGGGAATGGACCGTTGTGAAAAACGGTAACTCGCATGAATGGCTTAATTTTTGGAAATATGGTAGATGTGGGTTTATGTTACTCCCCAAAACAGTTTTTCAACCTGATATAAGCCCACGCGAGGGAGCAGACACATCAGTTGAGTAAAGGGAATCGACGAGAGAGGTTTATGTCGCTTTCTTTTCCATCATAGTTTCATTATCACGCGTATGATTATTGATTGGCGAAGGGAAAGAAGGGGGAACGGTTTTCTTACTTATTCTTTGTCTCTGTTCATGATAGTTTCCTCGGGTGCACCGAGTTGAGCATGGCTTCCGCGAACAAATATTAGAACACCCCAAAACTTAACTCACAGTTTCTCCGAAACTGTTGTGACTATCACCGTAATTTTTTCAGAATTATTTACAAAGGCCTTATAAGCCATTATGATCTTATTAAAATTGCCGTATTCTAGCTGGTTCGTTTAAAAAAAAATGTTATCTCAGAAAAAAACTCTAATATAATCTTGATTGCAGACATATTTTCACTCTGTGAAAAAGTTTTTTCCTAATTGACATAGATGGGTACTGTAAGTGTACGAAATAATCATTATGAACTTAAGTTTATTTTGAGATAAGACTCAGGCCTCTAATGCAAATAGTTTTCACAGTAGGTTGTGTTTAGTTTCGAGTTATTCGCGCTGCCAGGTTTTCGACACACCGTTTGTTGTCAGAAGAAAGGTCACTAAGTTTAATTTTTTTATGATTTATTATTAATAGGGTTATAATTTGTCTATTTTGCGAACACATCCGAGTTAAATCATTTGTCTATTATTACGACACTCAGTAACATATACAAGGTGAACCAGTAAACACTTTTATTGATTCCAATCATAAATAAATATATACGAGTAATTAGAACCCATTGATTAAAATACAAATTAAATAGGCTCTAGAGAATATAACAATAATATGATTTTTTGGTATTGTTGGAGTTGTCGTAATGTTTCTACCCTCAAAATTTGTGAGCTTACATATGGACTAACGGAATAACAAAAGATAATATATTTATTTCAGCTAACTTTGCGTCACTTTGTATTGTAGTGTTAGATTTTAATTTACAAAACATTAGAATGGCTATTATATGGTGCCAATGATGACACAAATTATTAAAATATTGTCACTTGACCCCATCACCAGTGTGGGGGACGGGGATGAAAGCTTAAATGTCCTTCTGTTGGAAGGTTTGTCTTTTATAAATAATAATTTAATCTTTAATTTATTTTAATCATTTTAATTTTTTACCCTTATAATAATTATAAAAAATATAAACTACTGTTATAGTTGTTTAACCTCGTTTTACACTTAATTTTTGGCACGTTTTTTTTCCATGGCTTTTTTTACGTACAAAGGATCCCTACATCGCAT
Source organism: Timema cristinae (assembly GCA_039000515.1). Classification (NCBI taxonomy): domain Eukaryota; kingdom Metazoa; phylum Arthropoda; class Insecta; order Phasmatodea; family Timematidae; genus Timema; species Timema cristinae. The sequence goes on from JBCFYV010011164.1 coordinate 43,460,878, forward strand.
ACCACGAACATGTCTAGGATCCACTATTTCTGGGAGAATGCATTCCATATAAAATCTTTTTAACTTTGGAAGCATTTCCTTTACCCAAAAGTTTTGATCCCGTTCCACCTTGACGTACTCAACATCAAAATCACAAAATATTATTAAAATACAAACTTTCCTTTTTGTTATGTTTAGTTGTCCTTGTATTTGGTAAAAATAGGAGTGTGTTTTGTTCAGAATTAGGTTGTTTTCATCGTTCACACGCAGACCGACATTCTTCACTTTACAAGCGTCACGAATACACTGTACATTTGGTTTGTCTAGCTTCAGTTTGTTGAGGGAAGGTAGACACTTCACTTCAATTATAGTGTCGTCCCCCACCAATCCATCAGGACTGGCTCCCAGATAAGGAAAACTGGTATCTACAAATAGACCACACGGAACAACATTTTCTTTGAATTTGTCCTCATACTTTTTTATAGCAGTGGATTCATTTATTCTTCCATATTTTGTCATATCTGTGTTAACCTCTTTTGGGTTTACAATTCCAACCACAGTGTTGTGACAGGCTGTGCCTTCTCTCATTTTGCAAACTTTTGCAAACATTGATGCAGTTAGTCTATTAAGCCTTGCTTCCCTCCATGCAATATTGCCGCTCTGGCCTAATGTCCTGCGTTCAAGTTCATTACAGAGACTCTCTGTTGCAACTTCCTTTCCTAGTCTGGACAGAATCTCTTTTTTTTTTCTCTGCCATTTGTTCTTCACTGATGTCTGGTTGTTCAGCTTCTGGACCATAGTCGATATCCGTCCCAGTTCGTTGTTTTTTGTTTGTTTTAGATGTCCCAAATGGTAAGTGTCTTGATGCTTTTCTTTTTCGGTGACTTTGTACAGCTCTTGATCTTGTTGCAAATATCTTTTTGGTTATATGACCTGGGCTATGCCCAATCAATCTTTTTAGTGGTGAAGCATGCCAGTTTGGACCTCTAGTATGAGAAAGACCAGCAGCTAAGCAACATCTCTTGTATCGTCCACTTTTGCTGACATCCGTTCGTTTACCACCTGAAAACTTTGAAACGAGACTCATATAGCGTTCGGCCTGGTTAGTGGTGTGATTTCCCACAAGCTTGTCTGCTTTGATTACTAAGGGGTCAAGTGCCTTCATGATGGCAGACCACACAGAAGTTGAAGACATCATTGGTACCTTGTTGATTTCTCCTCCTTCCTTTCGCTTGCAGTAGGTTCGAATGCTGTCCAAAAACATGATACGGGCCATTATGTAAGTCATCACGTAAAACGTCACTGTTACTCACATTGTCACCAGCATCAGTGATGGCAGCTCGAGCACCTTTTGTTAGTCGCGGGATTAGTTGAGACAGTTCCTTACGGGCTGTGATATCATGAACTGTGTCCTTTATGATCTTATGTAATTTGTCTGTGTAGTTCCTGACCATATGATTAGCACATTCCAATTTTATGACCTGTCTTCCATAGGTTACATTACGCTGAATTTTTGCATAAGTACTAGAGTCACCATCACTGACAATGTACTTATAACGCAAATTATGCATCTTTTCACTCTCTCTGAAACCCTGTACGAGAATAGCTTGTTCCATTCCGGTGGAAGTGCCCTGGTAATTCTTGTAGCACTTGTGCTCCTTTGATTCTTTTCCTGGTTCAGTTTGGCTACATATATAACAATATTTGTTTTTTACTCCAATGTATAGCAATCCATTAGTTGCAGCACCTATTATGCACGCCTGTAACAAAATATTGTCTTGTGATAGTATAAAAATGAAATGTGTGTTTTTAGTTTAATCGTATTTGCACAAACTTAATTTAAAAGGTGTTTAGTAATGCTAATATTAAGTGAGCTTAAAATTAGTCTGGTCATACACTGAAAAGACACTTCATGTTTGAGGATTCCCCAAGACACTGCATATTACACATGGAGGAATTAGGACCGAATACACAACAATGGATTGAGTGGGGTAGTTTTATCATTTTCATTTAACTTACCACTCCTGACGACGCATTATATGCATGGCCGTATGAACGTGTACACCAGCCACCGTCTTGGTATACTGTGATATAGGGAAATCCATCGGCATCTACATGACCCTTTTCCAACGCTATTTCTCGTTCTCGAACACCATTTTGGCGCATACATTCTTCTAATTTTTCTTCCCATACCTATATAATAATAATAATAATAATAATAATAATATAATAATAATAAATATAATAATAATAAGACGTAAAAAAGTTTTTAATGCACCCATACTGAACTCATCAACTTATAAAAAGATGCTTGTAGAAATAAAAATAACTTACCACTTCAATACGTTGTTCATGACGCCTCCATTTCTTTTTATCCATGATGGGCACCTCCATCAATGCCATCATTTCTTGTGCTTGCTGATGGCCTATCCCTATTGATAAGGCACCCCACACAAACTCATCATTTAACTCTTCTTCCTTGCTTTCAACTTCAGTTTTGACAATTCTAGTTTCTTCACACATTAAACATTTAAAAATCAAATGGCTGACAATTCCAATCCTTTTCTCCGAATGAAACAAAAAACGTCCTTCGGTACATATTCTCCCATGTGTGGCAAGGGTGGTAAGCTGACTTAGCATATGAACAATATTTACCACACGACGCCCACTAGGAAGTTCATTCATTTCCTTGATATTTGGATCCCTTATGATGGGGATTTCAGCCCAATATTCCTGGTCAGAATCTGAAAGTTCTTGAATTCCCGAAACATTTAGACTGAAAAAACAAAAAATTATATAGACTACATAAAATAACGCTTTTTAAGCGATATTTGTAGAATTATAAAATTATATGATTAACCACAGTTAGTGAACATATGCTTATTGTTAATTATTTAAAATTATAAAGATATTTCATCTCTCTAGAGATATATTATAAATTTAAAATAAAGTAAACTAAATTAAAATGTTATGTAAAATATTAAACCTTATTCAAGTTCATAGTTTCTCCGTCAAGGTATATGTGATGTGTGCTCAACAAATATTCCCCCTCCTCCCTCCTTTTGACTAGTAATCTACCCAAAGGATGTGTTTGTCAAACGAGTTTTATCGAAATAGGGAAAAAATTCTTTATCCTATGTTTTTTTAAATTTTGGCCATCCCTGGATCTATTATTTGGGTCTGCAGAGCAAAACTACCAAGATTGGTTAGTATTTAACTGAACGGGTCAAACAAGATTTTTAATCCTAGTTTTGGACATCTTTGGTTCAGTCATTGTAGACCATTAAAAAATGAATCAAATTCTATTAGAGTAATTTACGTTAGAGTAAGTTAACGTTTATGGTAGATTTTGACTTTTCTAGCAGCTAAATATTTATCTACGATGTGCCTTAGTCATTCGTCTGACAAATTTGTGTTATTATTTGAAGAGGTAATATGTATTTGCATCACATATTAAAATGACAATACATATTTGAAGTAAAATAATAATTGAAAAGTTTTAAGTAACATGTGAACGGACTATGCTGAAATTGGTGGAATTTGACAAAATAGTTCTCTCCAACAGTTAGAATTTTTGACGCCCCTAGTTCAGTTAATTCATAAAAAAAATAGTAGTTTTTTAAGAAAGTTACTAGCAAACACACATTTGGACATGTGCACAGTAGCCCAGTACTAGTGATACAATTTTGTTAGGTACTATTCAGTGTTCTTTTTTAACATAAAACCAACCACACGTGGGAAGAGCTGTTAATTAAGGTGAATATTGTAATTATTACTATACAGACAACAAAGGGATATAAAAAGTTAGTTTAAAAAAATTCTCAAAATAGATATTTTAACATCATGATACTTTCTCTACACTCCGTAGTTAGGAGAAATTAAGAAAGTGTAAAAGAAAGTTATTTAGGTTTTAGTGGAAGGATGCTCAAAGCCCCAATTATAATTTTAAATAATACCTTCAAATAGGTTCTAGGGGCATATATTCTTCAAACAAGTCTTGGTGGAGCTCCCCTGGCACCCCCTTACCCGCCCCCCCTAGCTATTATGCCACAGGTTACAACACCTCAGACCCAAAAACACTTCAATTTGTACCATACCTAATTGTTCGGGTTGAACTTTCTTCTGGGAGTAAAACCTGAATAGGTATTTTTCTATCTCATGGAAGAGTATAATGGAAATGAACGCTTTTATGCCGTTTCAATCCATGCTTTCATATAGATAAGATAAACATTTGGTTGCTACCAACTCTGCTATTGAATTTTTTTTAAATAGTTCTAGCTTCTAATATTAACATAAATCATTAGTTACAAAACTTAAATAGCTATAATAAGATTAACTTACTTGGATAAGGACGTGGGGGAATGATCCATTTGGTTATGAAGACCAGAGGGGCCAGGTTGTGGGGACGCGTTTCTGTCCTGCCATTCCTCTCGAGAGACGTCCCTAATGAGAATTAAATATAAATATTTTAAAAAATAGTTAGAAATTAGATAGTCTAAAAACACACAAGAATAAAAATGTAACCCGCCTCGGTGGCAAAGTCAGCAAACGCGTTAGTTTTGTGTTGAGCTAGACTGCCAAGGATGGGAAGATCAAGGTTTGAATCTCAGTCGCGTGAGCTGGAGGGTGATTTTTCCTAAATAGTTTTTTTACTCTCTCTCCACAAAAATGCGGGTTCAATTCCTCTAAATTCAACCTTTCCAATTCCTAACCCGTTAGCGTAGTTAGTACATAAAAGTATAAACCGAAAGGGTAGTAAGACGCGGTGCTAAATAAAAAATAAATAAAAATGTAATGACAATGGACAATTAATAATTTATAAATAATGGTTTCAATTATATCTATTTCTTATAATTAGCAACATTTTTATATTTAATACCTTTGATTAAAAAAATTAGGAAAATTTACTAGATTATTTTAATAGTTATTATGTGCACAACTTACGAAAGATTAGTTCTGCTTGCTTCTAACAGGACTTCTTTTTTCTTCTTCCACTCTGCTCTTTTGCATTTTGATTTTTTATTTCTTTTCCGAGGTCTTCCAGATTGCCAATTTCTAGGCATACTCACAAACAATGATAGAAAAACTCCGACTAAACTAAAATCACTCACCTAAACACAAATGCACTAAACTTTAAATTTAACTTTTAATATACATATTCAACAACCATAAAAGCACAACCTCTTAATTATTGGCTGTTTACAAATAGTTTGTGGGAATAAATAGGCCCAGTTATATATAGTGTAATAGATATGTTATTTTGATAGCTAAGATAATTATTAAAAAGTGGTTGAAATATAATTAGTACAACTTTAATTTATCTTTACTACCCAATAGTTTATTGTTGGTTATTACCGACTTAGAGACTCGACAATCTATATACATTCAAGGTCATATATCTCGCCACAAATCAGAAATTTGCGCATGCGCGGGGGTTATCTGTAACTACACATTCTTTCCAACCAAACTCTCACCTCTACAGTTTCTTGTCACTGTCGAATGAGATGAAACGGAGAAAGAAAACCACTCGAAGGTTGGAACAAAGATAGCGAGGTGGAGGTTCCAAATAGTTGCTGTGACTGACACCAGGATCGTTACACTCCGGCTATATTTGACCAGACTGCAATACGACCTGAGGGCCAGTCTGGGTCGAATTGAACATGGGTTCAATCAAAACAACACCACTCCCGTAGTTTAACTCTAACCATTAAAAATTAAACTGATTAATAAACTACAATCCTGGTTCATTTGGTTAACATAGTAAACAAAACAATCGACCCAACACCTAAAATATATTCCCCCATCAAAACTATATGTTTTATTTTAGAAAATAAAACTTGGTACTGTAATTTAAAAAATAAAATAAAAATAGTTGATTATTGGCAAATTTAATTATTTCATTATCATACACAATATATTAGCGTATTTTATACGAAATTTCAGAATTTAGGCTCAATTATTTTATGTATGGTGTGGTTTCGTATTAAACCTTGTTCAAATGCCTATAACTTCCATAAAAAATTAATCAAAATTTTAAAATTATTTTTTTAAGATTTAAATCAACTTTATAATTAATAATATTTATCAAAATTATAATTTAGAAGTAAATATTTCCATGCCCCATTCCCCTTAATGACCCCTCATACCATTTTAACCTGAAAATCGCTAAGTATATACTTCACAAATATGTCTTGTTTCTGTGACAAATGGAACTAACACACACCACATGTCAAAATGACAAATCAAATTTTTATATATTTGAGTATGAAACAGTTCTAAGAAAGTTTTCATTTATAATTAACGGTCAAAGATATCATAAATGGACTCTATTAGTAGCCTAACTATTAATACGGTCCAATTTTGATTTGAAGGGCCTTTTAGAAAATACATTTTTTTTTGTAGTCAATCTAATTTTGACTTTTACATTTTATTTTAGCATCGCGTCCTACTACCCATTTGGGCTATCTGCTTATGTACTAATTACACTAATGGGTGGTTAGGGACGAGGAAGGTTAGATTTAAAAGAAGTGTGCCCGCATTTGTATGTCGAGAGATTGGGAAACCATTTAGGGAAAACCATAATCTAAACCGAGATTGAACTATGGTCTCCCTGTCACCGGCAATCTAGTCTGTTGTGAATTAGCGCCTTAGACATCGTGGTCACCAAAGTGGGTGATTTTGATATTATCTATTAAAATTGACATGATTATGGGAAAGTAGATCTAGTAAATTTTCTAGTTGTCTAATAGAGTTCTTATTATGTAAATTCAATTGTATATTTTACATCTCATTTGTGTGTTGATGAAATATTACTTATTTTCTAGGGGGATACACTTTGAAATTGAGCTAAGGTGTAGAAATGATTAATAAATCTTAATACCTTTATGTATTTAAGCACTATGTATATCTATTATTATTATTCTATTTTCAGAATACAGATTAATCCCAGGGTCTGAGATATGAATTTCTGTCTAGATGTGAATAAACTAATAGTGGCCTTTATTACTATGTATATCGTGTATTAACGCCGATTCAACACCTTATCTCAGTTATTAGCGTGTCTACCTTTTGAGCTAAGGGTCATGGGTTCAATTCTCAGTATAGCCAAAAGATTTATCATTGGTTAAGTGGGTTTACCCTTTCATAGCGATGACTTAACTGCTTGGGACTGGATGTCGTGCTTGTCCTAGTCTTAAGTTAGATAAGGAATATGAAAATACGAGAGGCTTAAGCCAAGTCGGTAGTGGTAAATATATGACTTGAATAAAAACTGACCCAGGCCACAGGCTGGATACAGTGATGGATGTAAAATGTTAGTTAGTGCCTTGGACGATGCTTATAATCTTGTTATGTAGTCAGCCAGAAGACTGTGAGTTTTATTATTTGCTCTCTTTTTCTTTTCCGTTTTCTGAATTCTCAATTATGTAAATGTGGCGCTAGGCTGAGTCATAATCTAATGGCGTATTATATCTATTACCATCATGTGTAATTCTTTCAATTACGAATCATTTCATCAGTCCAAAACTATAGTAAGCTTACACAACTGGCTACGAGTGATTATTTTTTATTTCAAAAACCCTGAGTTTATTTTGTGTTTGGTATTATGTGTTTAGTATTGTGTGTTTAGCTCTCGTGTGTGCAATTTTCGTACGCCAACAGTCTTGACATGCCTAAGTTTTCTACTTTTGACTTTCATCGAGGACATAGTCATATTTTGCCAGGTTTGAACATTTCTGCATCACTGAAACAATTGCAGCTGACGCAAGAGTTGCTTGGCTCCTAAGATCCCTTGGCCCGGTTGTCTACCAGGTCTTAACAGATCTCTGCTCGCCGGTCGCGCCGGGAACCAATACTTTCGTCCAACTAAAGAATCTCCTAGAAACTCCCTACACTCCCACAAGATCAGTGTAAGAAGAGCGTTCTACCTTTAGTTCTCGCAAACAGCGTGCGGGAGAGTCCTACGTGGCCTTCAGCCTATCTTACGTATTCTTGCTGCCACTTTTAGCTTCGGAACATTCCTGGATGACGCCTTCAAGTCGCAGTTTTATCACATCTCGTCGGACATGGTTTGCGACAAGATCAGGAATGACGAGGGTAACTTCAGCTCCATGGCTGCTCTCCCTACGAGATCCCTGGACCAGCCATTGACTTGGCCAATGCCAGTGACAACCCTAATCTCATCAACGCGGTTCACCCATATCAACAGAAGAACAAGAAATTCAAGAAAAAGTTCCAATCCAGTCAAGGACCAAAACCTCAGCTCACGTCAGGACCCAATCATCAGCCGTCTCAAAGCGCATTATGTGCAGGTTGTGGTGGGCCACATGCTAGATCTAATTGTCCCTTCAAAAATGCGCAATGTCATAACTGCCATTTTAGAAGACATATTGCTAAGGTTTGTCGCAGGGTCAAAAATTCCTCTCAGCATCAAGGAGGTGTCCGTAAAATTCAGGAGGACATACCTTCAGTGTCTGTCAAAGCCTACTACAGCTTGTGACTTGTACGTGGTCAACAGTAGTCAGGTACCAGCTCGCAGCACTGTCCAGTTGGAAGTCAATGGTGTACCTCTCACCATGGAAGTTGATACAGTAGCGATCACTAGTCTGATTGGTGAACCAGTGTACCTTGCACATTTCAAACACCTTCCTCTGGTGAGTGTCACTACCCTTAGTGGTTGCACTGGGCACGAACTGGATCTGTTGGGGGAAACCCCTGTTAGAATTTCTTATCAGGGGCAGTCTGCTACGTTACCCATAGTAGTGGTTAGGGCTCCTTCCCCTCACTATTGGGCATATCTTGGATCAACCATATTCATCTGGATTGGAATGCTATCTTTTCCATCAACTATTTTCGACAGGTACAAGGTGATGTGGTGGCCTGCTCAGGAATAAACATCCCTCAGTCTTCGAAGCGGTACCAGGTGACATTAAGGGTGTGGAAGTTAATGTAGTTCTGAAAGAGGGAGCCATTCCGACATTCTATGGCCCTCGTGCCATTCCTATTCTTTTGGGAAATGCTGTCAAGAATGCCCCTTGAAGAAATGGAATCAAGCGGTTTTACTTAGAAAACCAATTGACACATCTGGGGAACACCTCTGGTAATTGTTCCCCGGGCCAACAAATATGCACGGGTGTTTGAAGATTTCAGCGTGATAGTAAACTCTCACTTAAATCTTGAGCACTATCCTTTACTGGTTATTGATGACTTGTCTACTGTTCAAGGTTCTGTTTTCAGTGTACTCGATTTCACCCAGGCTTACCGACAGCTAAGGTTGGGACCAGCTTCTCAGGAGATTTTGACTTTGAGCACTTCGTATGGCCCATACAAGTGCCTTCGCCTTCCATATGGTTTGGCTTCGGCTCCAGCCATCTTTCAAAGCGTCATTAGTAAGGTATTGATTGATTTGGATGACCTATAGTGGGGATCTGAGCAACAAAGGTTCAGTGTCTTCAGGAATTGAGTGGCGATCAAGTGCTTATTCCTTACTCTACTGGCTTGCCACTTAGAATGACCAGTGATGCTACTCAGTATAGTGTGGGTGCTGTCATCTCCCACATCTTCCCTGATGGGGCGGAACGCCCTATTACTTTTGCATCTAAGACCTTCTCCAATGCTGAGAAAAACCACCCCCAGTATGAGCGTGAGGCTGCAGCTATTATTTTCAGACTTAAGAAATTTAGTAATACCTGTTTGGTCAACATTTTGAGTTTGGCCAACATTATGAGCTATGCACTGACAATGCAGCGTTGGTGTTTATTTTTGTGTGTAAAGCTAAAATGCGACCTCTCAATGTTCTTTGCCTACACCATTGGGCCATCCTGTTGTCAGACTTCCAGTATAAGATCACATTTCGAAAATCTGAACTGATTCCTTATGATGATTTTCTTAGCCGAAACCCTCTCCCTGATCAGACTGAGGCGGAGTCTAACATCTAAAATATCTCCTTTGGTTCCCTGGGACACCTCACTGTGGTCAAGGTTGCCACCGAGACCAGGAAGGATCCTATATTGAGTCGAGTGATCAAATATGTCCTCAATGGTTGGCCTGATGTGGTGCCTGATGAAGGTCTACAACCTTTTCATCTACGAGCCCTGGAATTATCGGCAGAATCTGATTGTTTATTGTGGTCATCTAGGGTCATCGTCCCTTCAGCGCTTCGTCCCGAAGTCCTGGAGCTCCTTCATGAGCTTCATCCTGACTCTAGTCGCATGAAGAACCTAGCACGTAGTTTTGTGTGTTGGCCAGGTCTCGATGACGAATTGAAAGCTAGGGTAAACAGGTGCTTTTGTTTGCCAATCACTCCAGTCAACTGCTCCTCACGAGCCTCTGATTCCTTGGTCCTGGCCTACTAGAAGGTGGCAAAGGATTTATAAAGATTTTGCCGAATTTGAAGGTAAGACTCTACTTAGTACTGTGGTTGGTCACCTGAGGTCCGCATCATGCACGAAGGCACCTCGGCAAAGCACACTTGTGAGGCTCTGCGCTCAATGTTTGCAACCTGGGGGCTGCCCGTGGAGGTTGTTTCTGACAACGGTCCACCGTTCTCATCAACTGCATTTGCTAGTTTTCTGTCCAACAATGGAATTGTACATTCCCCTTCTCCTATTTACCACCCCCAATCTAACGGTTTGGTTGAGATTGTCGTTAAGACCACCAAGACAGCTCTCGTGAAACAGTTGCTTGATGTTTCTACTAATTCCAGAACCCTTCAGCATAAAGAAGACGCCTTTTTTTTAGCATATCGCAACACGCCTCACACCTTAACTAAGATGACACCAGCTGAAGTATTTTTGGGCCAAAAGCCCCGCATAAAGCTTTCACTTCTCCACCCTTCCATGGTTCTCAAGAAAAGAGTGAAGGATGCTCAGGCAAAATTCACTGCTCCACAATCTTCCAAGGTCACACATTTCTCCCCAGGTGACCTATTGTGGGTGCGCTCTGTCACTCATCGCAAACTCAGGGCGGATCCTGGTGAAATTCAGCATAGTCTCAATTGCCTCATATCTAGTGATTGTTGGTGAACGCTCAAACAAACTTCAACATCTCTTCTACGCCTACGGGACCCCAAGGCTGCTCCAGTTGAGTTGTCATGGGAGATGGTCGAGCAGGTCATGCCAGCACTTGTGCCTACCCCTACATCTGATGGACCTACACCGGGCCCTCTAATTCAGTCACCTCCAGTTGCTGACCAGCATCTCCAGCTCTGGAGCCCTCCACGGATTCCATTCCAGAAGCTCTTCGTCAGGCTCCCAGCGTGATAGCTCCAGCTCACACCCCTGTGAGACCTGCTGCATTGTCTCCGAGAGTGTACCCCCCTCCCAAGCAGCCTCGTCAAACTCATCCCCCGGGGCCGCCCCAGTAACAACTCTTTCTGGACGTCAGGTCATCAAACCCCAATCCCCGGACTTTATCTATGTTTCGTATTAGTCAGAACTTTGATTGTGTTCTTTTCTCGCTCACTGTACTTGATTGAAATCAAGACTATTATTATTAGGACTTATTGTTACTATTGTATTCTATATGCGAGCGCTGGCAATCAATGATAAGTTAATTATGCGTGGGAGAGTGTTATGTAGTCAATCAGAAGGCTGTGAGTTTTGTTATTCTTTGTTCTCTTTTTCATTTCAGTTTCCTGAACTCTCAATTATGTAAAGGCGGCGCTAGTCTGGGTCATATTCTAATGACATATTATATCTATTACCATCATGTGTAATTCTTTAAATTACGAATAACTTCCTCAGTCCAAAACTATAGTAAGGTTACAACAGATCTCAGACTTACCTGCTTTCATAACATTTGAATGTCAAATATGAACCAACCATTATTTGAACTAACCCCTCAGAGGTCAGTGGCTGAAAAATATTGCCTCAAATGCTATCAACCACAGAAAAGGTCATAAACAAAGATAACTCATCTTCATCTGGTTAGGTCAGCCATGGTTCATCACAACATACTATTTATTTGTTTCCTCGCAGTTTGAGCAGATTGTGTGTGCTCTGAATTGGTGCCCTCAAGTTAAATTCTTTGAACTCTCACATCTTTTTATATTAATTTAAATACGATTATTTTATATATTCTTAAACTATGTATAAAACAATGTTTCCCTTAAAATGTCAACTGGTCAATGTCCTCATTTTGTTTAAATTATTACATACTAAATTTATTAAAAGCAATTAAAACATCATTAAGATAAAATTAATGTCATGGAATATTTAGATAACTCAACTTTGGAGCGTGATTTATAATTTAATGTATCTGTTCTTCTTATTGCTCTGAAAAATTCTTATTTCAGATTAATTGGTTTGAATTTTATTAATATCGTTTCAAGATACTTTGCTTGTGCATATTTATAAACATATTAGTTTTTAAAGGAACAATCCCTTACCCCAGCTGGTGTTCAGTGTCTAAGGCATCAGTCTCACTCACGATATACTGGATTACTAGGGACATGAAGATCAAGGCTCAACTCTATGCCTGGTGCTCTTGGGGTTGTTTTATTATTCCTCTTACATACTAATGAGGGTGCATTTTAATTTTCTTTGTTTTTATATGATTAAAATCAAAGTATACATACAAATTAAGTAATTTCCCTCCGTTCAAGACAATGGACCTAGTCCATAAATTTTACATAATAAAAATAAAAATATAATAATAAATAATATAAAATAAAAATAATAATATTAATGATAAAATAATAATAATAATAATGATTAAATAATAATAATAATGATAAAATAATAATAAAATAATAATAATAATGATAAAAATAACAAATAAAAAGTAAAAAAAGAAATATAAAATAATAATAATAATAGTAATAATAAATAATTTGATCATTTTTTTAGAGAGTGATGTCGACATGGAAGCGCTACTGGTTCGTCCTGGAAGGTCGTTTGTTGCTTTATTACAAGTCTGAGCTAGAGTACATCAACTTGTCAGCGTGTCGAGGTTCCATAAACATGGGTTTAGCCTCGTGTGTGAGACCAGGGGCCATAAGGGGCCCTGCCCACCAAGGATATGTCATAGAAGTGGTTACAAGGAGTCAGGTTATCACACTGGTAAAATAGAACATTTTGTTTAGTTTAATCTATCTTTAGGCCACCTTCACCCCCAACTTTCATACCTTTGTTTCGAGTGAGGGAGAGTGAAGGGAGTAGAAGAGGGGGGGGGGTATATTAAGATGTCACAACAAATAATAGTAACTTACTAAGAGAGGAAGTTTTTTGACTCTATTCTTAACTAGGTATGTGAAAGATTCTGAAAAATGAGAAAAATCAAACTTTTTAAATATCCCAAAACAAGTAATAACAATTTAAAAAAATATTTAAGAATGTTTCTAGTGACCATGTATCCTATTATTTGAAAATAAAGAATGTTGATAAATCATGTTAATTATATTTATCTAATTAACTTTTTTTTAATATAGAACAAGAATGAGTTATTTTTTTTTCAAAATAGTTTGTCCATATTTGTGTCAGCGTTCAAAAGACAGAGTGCTTCAAGAACAATGGCTCCAGGCTCTTCTAGATTCGATGGCTCTACCTCATGCTGCTACACCAATACGCCGCGCAGGGGCCCCTTTGCACTTCAGGTACTCCTTAGAGACTCTGCCAACTCTGAGCGAGGTAATATTTCTTAATTTATTATAAATACACAATGCAGTATTTTTAATTGGGGGGGGGGGGGGTTATTTTAACATATACATTCTGAACTAAATGATACAACCAATACTGGTACATTGGCTGTTAACTATCATTGTGAAAGGGGAAGCCCAATTTTTTTTTTTTTGCTATACCAGAAATCAAAATAGGAACAACACTTGACTTGACAGATGCAGTACCAAATGAGCTTAAGGTTCAAACTGGAGGAACTGTGTTTCTACCCTTTCTTAAATTAAATAGGTATAAAATAAGACGGCTAAAGTTAATCTTTAATCAGTTCATTCCAGAGATGTACTAATTCAGTAAAATAAAACCAATTATTTTTTAGTCATGATTAGGCTTATCTATTAATTATTTATAAAAATTGGGAAGTTTTTGTGTATGATTTTGGTGCAATTATTGTACTTGGTAAAGGATTTTATTTCGAAACTTAACTATATTAGAAACTTCAATTATAGTTGATAAATAAATATTTTAAACATTTTATTTGACAAACTTTCACCTACAAAGTGTCTTTAAATTGTATTAAAAGCTGTTTTGTTTTGGAAAGCTGATAAGTAGGGCCAGGATTTTGATGATTTTGCGTCTTTTTCTTGGCAAATCTAGAACATTGTTCAATTGTATACAAATGTGTTTCATAAGAAACTTTGCTTATAGTAAGTAGCTGAAGTAGTTTTGTTAACACATTTTGTTTTTTGCATTTTTATGTTTTTTATGAGAATATGACATTTTTAAAAGGTTTTTTCGGTCATTTTAAGTCATGTTTTCTTATTTTTGAGTCATGTGCCCATGTTTAGAACATCTCTGCACACGTCATAGCAAACTGTGGTTAGACTACTTACAACCCTCTCCTGTCTTTTCCTCCAAGCCTGTGATAGCTCTTCTTTCCCCTCCCCTATAGCATAGTGGGGCTGTGAATGAACTCGTCTAACTAGTCTGAGCAAGTTTTGCAGATAACAGGGGCAGGAAGTTGCACGTATTGTTTATGTGAATTTCAATATTCAACATGCCTAAAGTGCCTCACATGAATTAAAACTTTTTTTTTTTTTTTGCTGAATATGGTGAAAAAGTATTCTATGACTGTGGACAGATACTGTATTGCAATCTCAGTGACGTGAAAGTTGCCGCAAAAAAAAAAAAAAAGAAATTTACTGTGCAGCAGCATGTCAAGAGAGAAAAACACAAACGAGGTCTTCAGCAATTCCAGGATGAGAAAAAACTACAGCAAATGCTCCTTGGCCAAACCAGCGAGTCAACATTCTGCATTTTATGAATAATTGTGTGAAGCCGTGCCGATATTTCCTTGAGCAAAGTTAACAATCCAAAATTGTGCGGCTTTTTAGAAAAGCACAATGGGAAGTCTTTGCCAGACTCCTCCAAACTAAGAAAAAATTATGTCAGCCGTTGCTATGAAAACGCCATGAAGAAGATATGGGAAAATGTAGCAGAAAAGAAAATATGGGTGTTTATGGATGAGACAACTAGGACAATATGTAGCTAACGTAGTGGTAGGTTCGATGGAAAAAAATGGGCCTGGTGAACATTTTCTCATTAATTGTGAACATTTAGAAACAGTAAATTTTTCTACAATAAGTGAACTCTTTGCTAGGTTTTAGAGCTCAATATGTCTAGATGGCATCCAACACGACAATGTCCTGCTCTTCATGACTGATGCTGCACCTTAAATGTTAAAGGAAGCTAATGCTCTGAAAGTGCTGTACTCAAAAATTGTAAACTTAATATGTCTAGCACATGCCTTTCACAGAATCGCTGAAGAGATACGAGGGCAATTTATCGAAGTTGAACAGCTGATTGGGTGCGTGAAGAAAGTTTTTCTGAAGGCACCATCTCGAGTGGCATCATTCAAATCAGAGGCTCCAAACGTTCCTTTGCCGCCGGCTTTCATTTTAACCAGATGGGGGACTTGGATTGAAGCATGCTTCTATTACTGTGAGAACTTCCAAGTTGTGAAAAAGATCGACTCATTTAACAGCAATGAAACGACCTCAATTTAAGTTATGCAGGAACTTCTTTTTTTTTATCCTGAAATTGCAGGTAAGTTTTCTTTCCTAAAGTCAAATTTTGGATTCATGCCTAGTGCCATTACTTCCTTGGAGAAGTCAACCGTGCCATTAGTGGATCAAATAGGTATATATGATAAAGAAAGTTGTGAATGACCTAAATATTGTGACTGGAAAAGTGGGAAAGGCTGTGCAAAAGAAAATTGAGCATAAAAAAAAAAGGCTATGAAACTTTGTACTTGATTGCATATGTGCTATCAGGGAAAAACTTTTCCCTTGGTGAAATTTCACCAAACTTTGAACAAAGTGAAATAGTTTATTTTAAGTATGCTCCTATGGTGTCAGAAGTGGAAAAGAGCTTTTTCTATGTTTAAAGTTTTATTAACAGATAATAGAAAACCATCTCTTTTGAAAATCTGCAAATGGTTTTTGCTGTGCATTGAAATTCTGGACTGTTGAAATAAAAACTCAAGTTTGCCATGCCAAATTAAACGGTCAGAAAATGTAAGTTGAATTTTTATGTCTTTGCCTTTTAATACAGAATATTTTTTGTTGACAAAATAAAAACTTTCAGTTTGGCACAGAAACGGAACATTAAATTACATTTTAAGGTTTCTCCCTCTATTATGGGAATTGCTTTTAGCAAGAAAAAAATAATTTTTTGGTAATTTTTTTAGTTTTAAAGAGCATTTTTTTAAAACTTTTTGGGTCATAAATGCATTTTAATGAGGCATTTTATAGCAATTTTTAGGTCATCAAATCCTAGCCCTACTGAAGTCTTGGAAATTAAAGTTTATCAAATATTTTATAGCTTAACATTACACAGCACTAATATGTTGGATAATCAGGTCAATATGCCATTTTGTTAGAATAGAAAAAGTTGTCTGAATCTAAAATGTATTACTCATAATCATTACAGTATACTTTTGTCATTGCATTTTAGTGCTTGTTTGAGTTACATGCACACAAATTACACTAGTGAATTAGACACAAGAAAGTAAGAATTTTAGAAGAAATGTACCCACATTTGCATGGAGGGAGATTGGGAGCCATTTAGGGAAAACCAACCTCATTACACCCGACCAGGATTCCGACCCCGATCTTTCCGTCACCAATCCAGTATTGTGCGAGAAGGGTGCATTAGACTAGTGTGATCCAAATAGTGGCCAGCAGGCCAAATCTAGCCTACACTCGCTGAAACTGTTGCCCTGATAGTATCCTGGAGAAAAATATAAAGAAACCCTCGGTAGTGGATGGGAAATAAAAAGTGATTCTAATAAAATATTTATTTATAAAGGTCATTATTGCATTTTACTATGTATTTATTTGATTAATAGAAGTGTGTGTATATATATATATATATATTTATAATGTTAAATTGTTTTGTAAAAGGGTGAATGCATATTTCAAAATATATTTTTGAGAGTTTATTAAAAGAAAAATTATCTATAAAACATGAAAAATTCTACCAAACAAAAAAAAAATTGATTTATAACTGTTGAAATTAATTGTTTATCAAGTGTTGATTGTAGACCTATATTAATTTGATGACATTACAAAATATATCTTTGTCCACACTACAAAATGATAATCACATTTGGTTGGTCCTTGGGATGAAAAACATTGGACCACCCTGCATTAGACCAAGCAACCACTGGTAATAATTTATCTTTATATTTAAGGAGGCGGCTACTACCTCTATGCCAAGTGTACACAGTGTAAAGTGAGTCCTTCTCCTCTCAGTACAAACCATATTGTGGTTGTTCGTTTTATTTGTTTCTTCCCTGTTAAATAATAAAATAATAGGGGTGTGCAAAGTCCACTTTTTCAATTCAAAGCAAACTCTAGTAATAATAATAATAATATAATAATATTTAGCACCGTGTCTTACTACCCGTTCGGATTATACGCTTTAAGTACTAATTAAGCTAATGGATTAGAAATTGGGAAGGTTGAATTAGAGGAAATGAACCCGCATTTGCGTGGAGGGAGAGTGGAAAACCATTTAAGAAAAACCACCCCCAGTTCACCGACCGAGATTCGAACCTCAATCTCCTCTTCCTCGGCAGTTGAGCTCAACACAAGCGCGTTAGCAAACTACGCCATCGAGGCAGGTGAACTCTAGTAGAATATATGAAATTTTCTTGATGCTGATGATTGTAAAAGTATTATATTGTGATATAGTATATTTAACTATATATAAATGTATGCACTGTAATGACTTGAAGTTGTCTTATTGCACAATTATTTATAACATTTTGTTTTAATATGATAGATAAGCTACTATCACAGCTTACAAGTAATATACTTGGTTTTTTTTTCCATATGAATATTAACTTGTAAAGTATACAACAGCTTAGAATAAGATTAATTTACCATAAATTTAGTATGTTGATTCTTGCACATCCATATTATACACTGTATCTTCAAAAGAAGAGTTATTTATTAAAGGATATTAAAATGTATACATAAAACCAATTTAAACAATTTTATTATAAGCATACAATAATTTTAAAGTTTTAATCATGCTAAAATTACATTTCAGGTAGAGGTGGCAGTAGGAGAAACAAAACCTAAGCAAAACACATTACCTCACCAAAGAAAGGAAACGACAGTGAGTCGACACAACAGTGTTTTAGGGCGCATAAAAAGGATTGGTGGTCATTCCTATGGTGGGAGTCTAGAAACAATTTTGAAGCGTCGTAATAAAACTTATGCATCAGAACCAACTGAACTATACACCTCACCAAATTCTGACATTTCAACGAAGAAGAGCGCTGAGACAATACATAAGGTGCAAGATCACAAGACCTCAGAATTTGAAACTAGTGAAGTGATAGAGACCAATAAATCACAAAACATTGACACGCCCGAGAAATACACCAAAATTCTTGCAACAATTGAAGTTAACCATAATAATCAGCCAGTTCTTACTATTTATGATAAGAAAGATGATCCAAGTAATGTTCTTACGAGTAAAAAAACACCTCAAAGTTACTCAAGTTTGATGCATGAAGAAGACAATATAAACACTTTAAGTGAAAGTATATATGATGATTCTGTAGTGTCTGAAAATATTTCAATATCAGATGTGTGTGATCAACATACCAAAAATATCCCACAACGCTATGAAGATGATGACAAGGAAATTAAAAGATCTGAAATCATCAGAAAATTAGATCATATCACATCTACTTTTAAAGAACTATCAAGTCAACAGAAATCTACCCAAATAACATACAAGGATGAACCAAACGGCTGTGATTTCAGACAAAACTCTCTTTTGTCAGTAAAAACAGTCCAATCTTTGAGTCAAGTTGAAGAAATCGTGGATGAAAATCGTAAATCTATATCAATGGAAAATCTACTGTACCAGAAAACAAAGACATTGGACAGTGATCACGGCAGTTCTGAAGAAGAGTTGCGGTCGTTTAGCAAACCTGTGGGCTCTTACGAAGACTTGAAAGGTTGCAGTACTAGTACTTTAGATAAGACAAAGGAAAAAGTGTCTGGTATTGTCAAAGTCATTTCCAACAATGACGCTAAAACCTGTGTTAAAAATGAACAAAATACAAACAGTTTTGAAGATACTAGTGAATATGATTACTACAGTTGTTATGATAAGGTATCACTAATGGAGAATTTAAAGAACCAGGAACAAAAGACCGACAGCGTTACAAGAGAACCAGACCTTCCCCCAAGACCTTCAGTAAATCAAGAATCGACAACAGACCCCATTTCAAATCATGAAACGATTAAGGAGTTGAATGATGACATGAAGAATATTATCAGCCTGAAAATTTTGATTCTAAACCATCTTCTTCTCTCTCGTCGTCGGCTGAAGGTCCTACACATGAGAAAAAAGAAACCAAGAACCACTTCAACATTAAACTGAGCAAGAAACTACTTCGATCTTCTAGTAAGGAGTCAGTTGACTCTATCGAAAAACATCCGTTAAAGAAACGCAAACAAAGTTTTTTAAAGAAAATGCTCGGGAAGTATCGCAAGAAAACACCAACTCCTCTGGCGCATGATAATGAGGTAAACACAGTTATAATTATTTAAATTAGAGTTTGATATTCTTACTAGAAAGTATGATTTACTCCTTTAACTGGTAATAATTTTAATAGGGTGGCTACAAAATTTCAGAAAAATGTCCTAAACTATTTTTTCAACAAAGATCCAAATTCTCCTGACCTAAACTTGGATGGAAATTGATCAGTGAAGGATTTAAAAGTTTTGCGCGTCCAAGCAGAATTATAATATGCGCCCTCCACCTTCCACCACATTTTTTTTTTGGTCAAGAGCTTTAGGAAGTTTCGGTGGAATTAGGTGTTGGTGGAGGAGGAGGGGGTGGTAGTTAGTATTCAAGAAAAGATTTCACGAAAGATATCAGGCATGTACAATGTGCATTCCCTACAGTAGCTTGAGTTAACATTATGAAGGGGAGACTAACCTCAGTTACAAAGCGATGGCAAAGTACAAAATGTGCCACCCTCTAAAACCGCCACCCCTAGTGGTCTTATAGTGTAAATCCGCTTTTGGAATTGATAAGAATGTTTATAAAATCAATATTCTCCGTTTAAAAAAAATTAATAGTGCTGTTTGGATTGTACATTCCATTTACCCAGAAATATAGCAGTATTCCCTTCAGCTGTATCTTATTAGCTTCACCATGTGCAATCGGTCAACGTTGGCTCTGCTTCCTTCCAGCACAAATGTAGTGTACATTTAGAAACAAAACTTTTATTTCAATAAATTTTCTCATCTTCTTTTTTCTTGGTTGCTAAAACACGCTATTTATAGTGTCAAATTGTGATACTCCAATTCTGTTAAGTCCCCCATGTTGCTAGGAACAGTAAAACCCTTAAATCAACCAGAATTATCTAAATAGCAGTAATAATATTTTTGATAGATAACATGTAGCATCTCTAAATACGACAACCTTTAGTGCCTAAAAACAATGTTTCAATGATCTTTTTAATAACTCAAACATATAATTCCTAAACAAATGCTTATTTTTAGTTATGTGTTAAAACACAAACATAGCTTAATTAAAGGAATAGAAAGGTGGAGAATAACTTAAGAGAAAAAATCCCATTTGGAAAACTATCATAAGAACAGCTGACTAGGATTTAAACCGGGAGTTGAACCAAAGTACCTATTGGTTCTGGTTCTTCAAACACAATTTTTAAGGTCCTGGTTATAGAAAAATAAAAGTTTCTGTTCTTTTCAGTTTTTAATTAGGTTCAGATTCTGGTTCTGGTTTCTGCTCTTAAGAAATATTTTATTTACTAGTTTTAGTTCCATTAAAATATTTGTAGATAAAATATAATATCAAAACATGATATACTAGAAAAAAAAGTTATTTACCCTCTATAAAAACACACATAATTTAGGACCTTGATAATTGCACAATTTATGTAAAATTTATGGTTCCATTTGAGCAGGAGATCATTTTATTTTATTTTTGTTTGCCAGAAATCTTAAATAATAATAATAATAATAAGAATAAAAAGACAGCCTCTGTGATTTAGTGATAAATTTTCTGGCTACAGATCCAGAGGTCCTTGGTTCGATCTCTGACTCTCATATTTCTTTGTGAAGCAGTGAGTCTGGAACAGGAACAGACTCAGACTCGCGAGAACAAATAAGGAGCTACTTCGATAAATAAGTAGCAGTTCCAATCTAAAAACTGAGATTAATGGCTGAGGGGTTTGCCCTGCTGAACAAATCTATGATACCCTTTCCCCGCAGAAGTTGGACTATCTACGCCAACAGACTAAGGCCACTCATTCTGTATGGATCATTTGCGGGCTGAATGCCATGGAACTTTATGTGTTTTGAAAATAATTTAATTTAATTTTTAAATTATTATATAGAAAAACTTTAATTTATGTGTATTTTCAATTGAAATAAAGTAAATGGGTTGAAAAGCTGGTTTGATGCAACTAAATCAGCTACTTGTAATGTTGGAACCAAAAAGAAATAGTGTAGACGTTTATGGTTTTAGTTTATTTGGTTGAAAAAGTTAAATTTTCTATATGTATATTCCAATTATTTTGGACTTTATTAACACATTATTAAAATAATTGTATGGCAATATTCTCGATTTCAATTCAAACCTTTTAAATTAAAAATGTTGGTACAGTTACTTTCTTTAAGTCCTTAATTTGTAGAGGCACCAAGATAATAAATGAGTATGCAGGACAATATATAAACTTTATGAAATTTACCTTAAGAACCATCATAGTAATATCCTTGATGTGTCACTTACTATCCATGATTTATAAATAAATCCTTCACTTGGTAATATTTATTTCACCCCATATATCAAATAATTAAAATAATCAATTATTAATAAAACTGTCAACACTTCTGAACTAAACACAATGAACATAAACTTTGGACAACTTCTTACTTATTATTTGAAAATAGGGTGAAAAGAACAACCCTTTTCGACTTCCCTTTAACCTTCCAAGCAAACTGGCCATCCAACAATAACTTAAATTGTATAACACTCTTAAATAAATGTATTCGTATTTAGTTTAGACTTCTTGTACAAATGGGCAGTTTTTAATTTCTCAGTATTACCCTTAGACATATTTGCTGTCGCTCAAAGCTCTTAGCCTAAAGAGTAAAATAAGAAAACCCTACATGATAAGACAAAAATAATTTCTCAAAAACCTAAATTCATTAGTGCTAACTGCTATGTGCTCATCAATACTTCTATAATCCCTTGGAAAATAATTAGTACCTATTTTCACAAACATTTCTGAGAAAAGGGAAAATATTATTTTCAAAATAAAATTATGTTTCAGGAAGAAAGGTATTAAATGCAATCTTTTTTTTTATAAAACTTAAGAACCGAAAGAACCTTTACTAACCTAAAAATATAAATTGATTCCGGTTCTTAAGCATTTTACTTTTTGACTTCTTGTTTTGGTTCCTTATAAATAACTTAATTTCGGTTGTTGGTTCTAGTTCAGTTTGATTCCCTGATTAAAATTAGGTTCTCTTTGTCGACGGCAGCCAAGTGTAGTGCAAGCCTTTGACCACCTGACTAAACAAACTAGCACCTAAATTTCAGTTTTAATTTATGATTTTAAAAGTTGAACAAATCCAGTTGTTCAAAAGTTATAACCATGCAACTATTTGGGTTCTTAATACACCAGCTTTATTAATAGCATAATATACCGTTTAGCTATATTTTACTCACAAACTTCCTGATACACTCCATACTTAATTACTCTATGACATTAAGAATTCAAAAGTTCATTGCTGCACTTATACAATAAATAGTACGCCACATATCGAGATCTTGAGATAGTTTTATCCAATCCACTTCATTACACCTTATACCTATCTTGAGCTAATTCTATCCAGTCCACCTCATTACACCCTATACCTATTGCAACACTATTGAATTAATCGACCCGCGTTTTGGGCGTCGATTAAAACACTACGGATTAATTCCCAGATATAATAATGCTGTGACGATGTTTAGGTTGTCTATAGCTCCGTGGTCGAGCGCCTATTATCACTGTACAGAAAATATACCGTTTAACCTGCTGAAAATAGCTCTGTGGCCGAGCACTAATTAGAACGGTATATTAATAAAATTAAAGAAAGAGAACTGTTAATGGCTGTTTTATTCACACACGGTTTATTTAAATGACATCTGTTAATTACTTATACATACTCCAATCAAATGCTTTAAATCAATGCACACTTGTGATATTAATGTAGTTATGTTATACTGTGTTAGACTGTGACTGCCATTGTGTGGCTCTGACTGACTTGTGCGGGGGTGGGGTGGATCCCTGGTGTGGATGTTTGGATGCCTGGCTGTTTGTGTGTCAATGCTTGGGATCTCTGGCTGATGCGCACAAACGGTTTATATATGACATACCCCTTGCATTTTCTCACCTCGTCAACAGAGTAAAAACTAACTAATAGAAAAAGTCCTGGTGACAGGTGTTGTGAAAGCTAGCTTCTTATTGGTATAGGGAATTGGCGTCTTTGCCAAATACTGCGGAGTTTTTCCTTTGACAGGAAGAATGGTATAAAAAATATATTTTAGTGGTGAAATCCTTTTCACATTATTTCTGAGAAGCGCGTGTTTCTTCATGGATGAATCATAAAAGGATACTCTACATATATTACTTTAAAGAAAAATTACCTTCAGTCATGACTTTTTATATATTTTAGATTGATCCAAACCAATATCATTACACTATCTTGAACTAGTTCTATCCAGTTCCTCTCATTACACCCTATCCCTATCTTGAACTAGCTCTATCCAGTCCACCTCATTATACTCTATTTCTTTCAGATCCAGTCTAATGTTTTACTCCCATCTGCTCCTAGGTCTTCCCAATGGTCTCTTTCCATTGGGTCTGCCAGTCAGTACCTGGGCATGGTTCTATATTCTCCCATTCGTGCTGTATGTCCTGTCCACTGTAATCTGAGAGACTTGATTGTCCTAACAAAGTCTTGTGATGAGTACAGGGTATATGTAGCTCATTATTATGTAACTTCCTCCACTACCCAGTAGCCTCATTGCTTTTTGGATCAAATAACTTCCTAAGCATTATTGAATTATCTGACTAGGAATCAAACACACCCTCAATTCCAAGAGAACAATGATTAATACTGATGCCGAGTGCTGTCATAAAAATTTTTCTTTGTGGTAAAGAATAATTACTTATTTGACTGCCTTTTATGTGAATTTAAACTTTGTTTCTTTAAGTTTAATAACTTCCAAAATTCCATTACAGTGTGCAGAACTGGCGAGTAGTGACGAGCCAGAGTACGAGACTGTTGATTACGTTAAAGTTGACAGTACGAAGCAACTAGATTCAAAATCAACGGCACCAGAAGAAAAACCGAAAGTGTTTGGGACAAAGAGTGTCATCTCGGATGGTGCCATGTTAGAGTTGAAAAAGAAATTGAGAAACATGGGAGAAATAGGAAACTCCAGGGAGAGTGTAAGATTTTAATTTAAATTTTTCCAAGTCATTTCTTTTGTTAGTGATTATTGTGGAGTATTTTAACATGTACTTCCTAAATTGAAACTTACAAACTAAATTAATTCTAAAAGACACATCACCCAATTCCCCGGCTGCCACTATATCATTGTAAAAGAGGAAGCCCAATTCCACAATGATAATATTTTGGCATTGCTGAGAATTGTACCTGGGCCCCTTGTTTAAGCAGGTACAGTTCAATTTCAATAAGAAGGCATTTTTTTTACAGTTATAATATAGCTATACATAAATCAATGTGAACTGCAACTATGGCATTTTTTTAAAATAGATAATATCAAAACCTACTTATGAAACCGGTTTAGGTGGATGCATGGTCTAAGGCATCACTCTCGCAATAGACTAGAATGCCAATAAAAGGGAGATTGGGGGTTACAATCCGATCGGGTGTACTGAGGGTAGTTTAAAAAAAAGTTTTCCACTGTCCCTCCACACAATTGTGGGTACATTTCCTTTAAAATCGGCCCTCCCCATTCTTAACACATTGGCGTGTGTATGACCTGAACAGTTAGAAAACAATAGTTATACACACAACATTTGTCTATAGCAAATAAAGAACCACGGTAATATGAACAGAATTGAAGAATATTTGTATTGGATTAAAAGTGGATTCGATTAATGTCTAAATAAACTGTTGGATCAAAATTAAAGTTCACATTTCGCTTTTCGAAACAAGTCTTAACAACTTTAACAGTCTTGTTTCAAACCATTAGTGTGTTCTATACATTTTCTTGTTAGAATTTGTTTTATGCACAGGCATGGAACATTCACATTTGTGATAGATCATCATTTTGTGTATTTTCAAATACATATTTGCAGATTCCAATCATGTGCTAAATAGAATGCAAAAGTGAAAATTCTTTTCATACTCAAAACGATTCGCAAAAACCAATAAATCCATATCCCAACCACTTTAAAAATAAAATTATTTTGAAAATACTATCAAGTAAACATTTTTTAATTGGACAACAGGACAATCACAATTTGTTTAAACAAAACCTTCTGTTTATCAGTAAAGCCTAAATTTCCAACTTTTTCTAATAAAATAAGGGAGAGATATTGATACTTAGATCATCAACTTTCTGAGTAAATATATGAGGCCTTTAAAATCAATTTTGTTAAATTGTTACGGCCATAACAATTCCAAAGCCTGAATTTAATACATCGTTACTCAACATGACCTAAAGACTTGTTCAACTAAAGAAAACCTTGAATTTTATACTATATTAAAATTCACCCAATAACTCAAGTGATTTAAAATATATATTTTTTGTATCCTTTTATAATAAAGGAAATTGACAAATCCAAAGAAAAAGGAAAAATAAACTACTAAGAGTAAATAAACTTTTTTTTGTATCCATTATTGTTTCCAGCCTGTGTCCTAGGTCAGTTTTTTATTGAAGCCATATATTTTCCACTACCGGTTTTTAGGCCTGCTGTAGCCTCACATGCCTTAAAATCTAACTTAAGACTAGGACAGGCATAACATTTAGTCCCCACCTGCTAATTTATCAGAATGAAAGGGTAAACCCACAATTCACCAATGATAAATTTTTCGGCCATGCCGGGAATTGAATCCAGGACCCTTAGTTCAGTACATATGCTACTGACTGAACTAAAGTGTCAGATATTTAAAAGAATTACTAAAAGATAACATAAATTTTATTAAAACTAGAATGCCAAAATATGAATATTAAATGTTAACATGCCTAAAATATAATTTGGAATTGTTTTTATTCTGCCTCTAGTTATGAATGGGGGGCCCTAAAAAATGAACTTCATGAAATTCACTTGCAAGGGATAAATTATGTAAGATCTAAATATTCTATCAATTGTTTTGTGCGCCGTCTTAGAGGAAGGACGTATTTCTGTCTTCTTGAGCCCTCTAAATAATATGCAGGAGTGTAGTAGGTAGCTCTTGTAAGTACTGCTAGGATAGGAACTCCCCCCTAACTGTGTCATCCTTCTCACACATTTACTATACCCCCTTTCCCAGTCACTTCATCAATTTAAGACAGTCATCTAATCTGAGAAACCTTTTAGTTCATCACATTATGTATAAAAAGTGCCATCAAATATTAAATTACTGGATAAAGGATAAATATTTATACCAGGTATTTACATAAAATGTTACAGTAAAATATCTGACCCCCAAAAGCTTAGATATTCACACTTAACCTGGCGTGAATGAGGTGAGAAATTGATATACCAGCTATGAGGCGGGTAGGAGATACTCGAAACTTTGATGCAGAATTTTTGATACTATAATTCTGTATTAGTATTTTTTTTACTTGGGATATTAATAATAGTATCCATTCAACAAGATGAGTAAATAAAATACTATGTTTAAGATTGAAAAGTGTTTTTTTAAATTGTAATAACAAAGTGTCTATATTTTCTTTGAAATAGTACAAGTTTTGGTAGTTTAACATGTTTTCGTATACAATTCTAACAAAATTACAATTCTTTGGTTAATCAACATAACTATAGTATCTTCTAATTATAAAAATATAAAAAATAACTAAAAGGTCTTATGAGATCAATTAGCACAGCCCAACATTACACCTACAAATCAGCACAATCTCCGCACATAAAAATCGCATGCTCCATACATATTGGCTTTTCACACTTCAAACAGCAATGTTCTGTTTTTCTATGGTTTTTTTTCAATACAGTCACCACACCTGACAATCTACCAGCCATTTTTTTGGGAACTGGTGATGAAGGTTCTCCCATTTGATCAGCAATCCTCTTTCCAGTTTCTCTTGGAAGATGTACTTTTTGTTGTCTAATGCGAAAACTATAATTTATCAGATTCAAACCTAAATTACAAATGAAGTATCGGCGCTTCATACGTGTTTTGTCACCTATGTTATTTTCTCTGTAGATTATGATGCCATTTATGGCAGCCATATTGAATATACTGTAAAAAAAATCGTCATAGGCCAACGTTTATTGTTGCGCGAAACATCAGAAGTGGCACTCAGTTCATCTGCGACATCAACACAGACTTTAGTTGTATTATAATAAGTAATCATTTCCAGTTTTCTTTTATCACCTGTTGATTCATCTATATTTTTATCATGGTGTTAAGTTGACATAACTAGCACAACTTTAGGACACCAATATGTCATTCTGGAACCCAAATCGTAAGCTATTTACTTCTGTTCCTTTTTTGAAAATCTCAGGTACACGTGTCTTGTTTTTACAGACTGTGCCAACAGAAGTCAATGAATGTTCTTTCAACAGATGAATCATAGGGGGTAACTAGTAAACCAATTATCAAACGTCAAATTCTTGTTTGTTTTTGTTATTGGTTCCACTACATGGTTTACAATATCATACGCTTTATTACTCAGTTGGTAAGATCCTGGTGGTTGTTTTCCCGCGTATACTTCCAGTTTAAAATATAGAATGTCTTCGCATCTACAAGAGCTTGTATTTTTATGCCATATTTGGCTGGTTATTTGGAATGTATATACGTAAAGAACATTACCCTTGAAAAGATAGCAGCATCTCATCAATACTAAGGTTCTCAAAAGGCATATAATGTTTTTGAATAATTTCAACAAAATTATAAAAATATCTCTTATAGCAGTTAGGTTGTCAATACTTTTTCTTTGGTCCCGAGTGTTCTTATCATCGAATCTCAAACAGTTTTGGAGAAATAAAACCTCTGCATTGATATTGTAGTTTGAAAGATTTCAACTCCTGTACCATCTGTACGCCACAAATCGTTCAAGTTTTGTCTATTTGAGCGGTTTAGGCCAGCTATATATAAAAGTCCCATAAATGCCTTCGAATCCTCCAAAGTTGCATCTTTCATGTGGTACTGCTCTTTATTTTCTGGACATTTTCCCCTTTTATTCCTTATTTGATTATTTGTATATGTAAGTATAGTATTCAACATACTGTTTGTTATAAAGATACTCCTTTGGCAAGTTTTGCAGCACCTTTTACGTCTGGAGCATTAGTAATAATATTCTCAGAACGAATACAAACGCTTTGTCTAGGACAATCTTTGATCCATTTTATACCATCTTTGGATGTATAAAAAACCCCACGTACCTCAGATGACTGACTAGGAGCCGCCGACGCAGATTCCAGCTCGTCCGAATAATGCAAAATACCTTCCTGCTTCGAATCGCTTTCTTCACTTCTTTGAGAAACGTTATCAATCTCTTCTTCGCTCTCGGAGTCCCAGGAACTAGCACTTAAACAGTTTTCTAATAATTATTGTAGCCGGCATCTTGAGAAATCTAAAAATAAATCAAAGGATACTATAAATAGCTATAACTCATAAACTTACTGTCAAATCAGAAATGTAACACTGATATGAGGTCAGGTGTGACGTACCCCAGCCACCTTTGCGCACATGTATCTCCCGATGACGCCAGCACAACTCTAAACTCAACACTGCACCTCACCCCCCACTCCCTTACCTCCAGCTACTGGGACGACGGGATTTGCATGGCAACAATAACATTAAATAATCTGCGTTTAAAAACTTCTCGGGTATGACATAATGTAAAATAGCCTAACTAGTTACAACTGCACTAGAAGACTCACTTATAAATTGATGTAGACATGCGTTCAATCAAGGACTCAACAATCGCACTAAACACCAAAATAAAAGTGACTTTTCTTTTGATATTGCAGCAGTCTTTTTTCTTTATTTCACTTTTTCTGTTGAAAGTGTGTGTTTTCCAAATTTATAACAATGTTGGTTTTCATATGCTTATACAGGAGTAAAAAATAGTGTAATAACTTTATCACTGTAGCAATAACAGCAAATAAAATTAGTTACTGGTACCTTTATGAGTGTAGGGAGGGATTTCTATAAGGAGTTCAACCCCTGCCACCCTTGACATTTTCTGAAGTTTTTAATACAAAGCTTAAAGGTGGCCTGATAATTCTAATAAATTAGAGGCATTCACTTTCCGAAACTTTTCCAGGGAAAGACTACACCAAATACTTTCTAGAGGCATTTAATTTTATAAATTATTCCAGACTAACATCACTCTAAATAGCCAATTTTTAAAAGAAGTACACTTAGGGGGTCACTCTAATAGCTTCTATCTATATGATATGAATATATTTTTTCAAATCCAAGAGAGTGCCACTCCAATTAGCTTCTAAAACTGCGTACAGACGAGTGTAACGTGTAATGTAAGCAACGGTGTAATGTAATGTGAATGCTTTGGACGTGACGCGAGCATGCTGCAAATCCTACGATCCACTCAGTCGCTGTGAATATACCAAAGAGACGGGTGAAAGTCGCTGGTGCTGGTTTTATTTTAATGTATTTAATTAAGTCAGTCTAAGTAAGTAAAGTAAATAAGTAGATCTCAATAAGTAAATTAAAACAAATAGATTAAGTAAAAAAAACACAATTTGCCGTTCTCACATTCACACACATTTGCACATTCAGCAAAAATCATGTCCAAAAGTACACTGTGAGCGCCTTTGTGTTCACTCCAAAAACCAATGGCCAACTAATGAGAATGAACCTCAGCGTGAGCATTACATTACATGCTCCTTCATCCAAACAAACAAATGGCGTTACATCACACGCTCGTTGTGCATCCAAACAAACGAATAGCGTTACATTACACCATCGATTACATTAACGTTACACCCGTCTGTACACGGCTTGAGGGTATTCAGTTTTCAAAAATGTGTTGGGGGAAGGCCACTTTCAATATCGTCTTAAGGCATCTAATTAAAAAAAAAAAATCCAAGCAAAGACCATTTCAAATAGATTCTAGGGAATCTAATTAATACAAACAATTCTGGTGAGCACTTGTTAAAATATCTTTTAGAAGTTCCAAAACTTTAGAAAAAAACTTCGATCAAGGACTACTACAAATAGCCACTAGAAGTACCCAAATTTCAATTTTTTTTTAGGGATAGTACTATTCTAAATAGCTGTTAAAATAGTATAATTTTCATAAATTCTCCAAACGAGGACCACAGTGACAAATAGCTTCTATGATCATCCAATTTTCCAACATTAACTGAGGGAGAAGAGAGTAGAAAGTCTCCCCTCCCCAAAACCACCCTTTTGTTACTTTCCTGCCCTCCTCCATCTGCTCTCACACAAATAAAGTTCCATCACAACTGTATAAAATAACAATGTTCTTAACAATATGTCTACAATATGTCATAGACTTATGATTTTGACCCCAACCCCCACCCTCTCTAAATTAAATTCTCCCTACACCCATGGCTACCTTGAAATGTAATTTTCAACACTTGTTAGTAATCATGTCCTTTTTAAATTATTCTCAATTGTGTTTATCTTAAATTCTAAATTTAATCTCTATATTGGGTATGTATACTTATTACTACACCAACCATAGAAAGGGGGATTACACATTTCCCTCGCTACCACTTCCACAAAATACAATGTTATGATTATTTTTACCGCACAAGTAAAATGAAATAAAACTAAGCTGAAAAATTTACACATAAATATCAATTTTTTGAAGAAACCTTTACTTTACATCCGTTGCTGTTTCCAGTCTGTGGCCTGGGTCAGTTTTTTTTATTCAAGCCATATATATTTCACTACATACTTGCTAGGCCTGTCGTAGCTTTGTAAAGAAACCATTGTTTGAAAAAAAAAAAAAAAAAACTTGGTCAACTTTAGTTTTATAGGTAATTTTGTGCAAACTATTTTAGAAAATGAGCCAATGTGTGATATATATGGGAAAAAAAACATATTTTGTTTGTCATTATATCAAGATCTTAACTTGGAGGTTTTTAGAAAATGTGTGCTCTTTATCAAGTTGTCAAGAGAGATTGAGCTTTTATGTAAATTTAATATAGGCTAAAAAATCTAATAAGTCAAATAACTAATTAACTTAGGGTGTAATACAAATTTTAAATCAAAAGGGCTTGTTTTTTTTTTGATGGCTCGATATTCATTTGAATCTGATATCTTCTTTCAG
The DNA here is from genome assembly GCA_039000515.1 of Timema cristinae. Classification (NCBI taxonomy): domain Eukaryota; kingdom Metazoa; phylum Arthropoda; class Insecta; order Phasmatodea; family Timematidae; genus Timema; species Timema cristinae. The sequence goes on from JBCFYV010011164.1 coordinate 43,492,539, forward strand.
GATGATATTGTGGACGAATATGCGGATGTAAGTAAAGTATCTGCTCCGGCGAGTGTTAAGAATGATCCACTGCAAGGTAATAAGAAGCCTGTACCGGTTCCTAGACATACCGGTACTTCCAACATATCTACAGAGGAGCTAGGCTTGGTCTCTCACAGAGGTACAACTACCAATACCATCAGGTATCTCCTTGATTGGGCGTATGAGGTTTCTACTTAGTTATAAATTTAATTTCACATTCGATTAATTCATTTTCTGTATATATCTTTTATATTAATAATTGTATCTCTATATCTTATCAATATTTAGCAATTTTATTTTTTGTACATACGAGTGTTTGGTATGTGACATGAGCTTAGAACGAATTCAGTGTTAAGATATGCACACATTTTATTAGCATGCTTACAGTAATTTCCTTGCATCAAAACAATCAAATTTAAAGTATTTATCTGTATAGTATAAAATGGAACACAGTAATGGCTTCCTATCAATAAGAGTGGTAATTCTACCATAATCATGTATAGTTGTATAGGAATAGGCTAACTCCATGCTCCATATCAGAAGTTCCCAAGCTTTACACTATGCAAATCCTTTAATATCTTTTAATTGTCTCCCTATCTCCCCTTTCTGTAAAAAAAAAGGGGGGGGGGGGAAATAGTAAAACTGTAATAAATCGTCTATATTATTAAAATCTCCAAAAAATATGTTCCTACTTAAACAAATGTCTAAACGGATATTAATATAATAAAAAGAGGAGCTTGTGCCACTATTGTTGGTTTTGAACTAATCGTTTGAGAAAGAGTATACTAAAACAAATATACTTTAGGTGGGTGACTTGGCAGTCTAGGGGTAAGGTGTCAGACTTCTATGCTGGGGGTCTGAGATTCACTCCTCAGTCTCAGCACAAATTTGTCGGATTGCCAAACCCTTCCTTCATTGCTGACAAGACGTATATTAATCACAACTTGTGAATGTGTGGAATGCCAGGCCTCCCGTGGTTCGGATTCCACGTTAAACTGTAGGTCCTCAATTTCATCTCTCAATCACCCTACCATTACATATTAGCGTAAGTGCGTATAGCCTGAATGGGTAGTAAGACGCGGTGCTAATAATAATACTTTAGGTGCCCCAGTTGAGAACACCTTACACCCCACAGTTTGAGAACTACTACACTAGATTTCATTATCATCATGAACTGTTTCTAGGTCCGTTTTGCAAGATGCCTCCATCTACCTCTGTCATTCCACCATTCTTCTTCCTACTCTCTCTTCCACTCTCCTCCTATCCTTTGCACACTTGTTGCTATCTGTCCCTCCCATCTCTTCCTTACACATACTTCATATCCATTAATCTTCTTGTAATCCTCTCTCCTTCCATCATTATTATGTGTCCATACCATTTAATCCTTGCTTCCTCAACTATCTTATGTACCCCTTGCACCCTAACTCTTGACCTTAAATATTCGTTCGTAATCCTATCTATTTTGGTGAAAGCTAGCATACTCCTCAAAAACTTCATACCCAGGGCCTCCACTTTCCTGGTTTCTCTTTTATCCCAAGTCCAAGTTTACACTGCATATGTGGTTATGGGTTTGAAGTATGCTATATACAACACTTCCTTACACTTCTCTTTTCTATAGTAGGTCTTTAACACACATGTAGAAAACCTCTCTGCTGCCCTAGTCTCAATATATCTTCTCTGATGCCCCCTTTTGCCTCAATCACACTACCAAGATACTTTACGCTCTTTGCTTCTTTCACATCTACTCCATCAAATTCTATCACCTTTCTTAGCCTTATCATCTCCATAACATCACTTTTTGCCATACATTCTACATCTTTTCACCTCCTCATTCCATTCCTGCAATTGTTCCTGTACTTGGCTCTTAATCTTCCCCCATACCTTCCAGTTATCTGCTAAACATCATTGCTTTCATTTTCTCCTCACCCAGTTTTCCTGCTTCTTTATTCATGATCATTTCAATCCAATCACCAATACGTATAGTAGTGGTGAGAGGGCACTTCCCTGCTTGACTCCATTCTTTAATTGGAACCCCTCTGTCCACTCTCTCTTCGTCTTTGTACAACTCACATTATTATCATACATATTTCTTACTCTCTAGCCAATTATATTTCTACTTCAGCCTCCTCCATTGCTTTCCATACTTTCTTTCTATCCACACTATCATAGGCTTGTTCTACATCCATAAATGCCATTACCAAATCTTTCCAAACTCATATCTCGTTTCCATCAACTGTCCAATTCCAAATATTAAATCTACTGTCAACCTTTTCTCTCTCTAACATCCCTTCATGCTTTTTCTCATTCTCCTTTCCAGAATCTTTTCATACATTTTTGCGTATTGACACATCAATGTTATGCCTCTAAAATTTTCACACCATCTTCCTATCCCGTTTCTTGAATATTGGTAATATTATACCTTTTGTCCAATCCTCTGGCAATTTTCTCTCCCTCCACATTGCCCTTACTACTCTAGACCACAAATGTAGACCCATTTCTCCTGATAGCATTATATTTTCACTGCGAGTTTGTTCACTCCTGGTGCCTTTCCCTTTCTCATCCTTTTCAAGGCCTCTTTTACCTCCTTCCAGGTTAGCTCCACTACTCCTTCCTCCATTTCTATGTCCAATTCTCTATCTTCGTCTTTTTCCTTCATCAACCCTTCCCCTTTGGTTTCAACAATCTCTCAAAATATAATTTCCCCAGCTTCTTTACCTCCTCATCCCTCTCCATTAACCTTCCTTTTTCATCCATCATTCGGGCCTCTTTCCTATTTTCTCTCTTCCTATGGCTCACTTGACTATACAATATTTACTTCCTTCTTTCCACATCAGTTTGTAGCACACTAGATTTATGTAATAATATTAGTGTGTGGTTTGTCTGGTGTAACTTTTGACAACTTGAGATTAAATTATATAATATAGAAAAAGGAAGTTAGTTATTAAAGTCTCTATTTTCATTTTAGTTGACATTCAACACAAAGGTTAATGTTAATCTGAGTGGTAGGAATAAATAAAATACACTTCTATTAGCATGGTAAGCGACTAGAAAAATCACCCTTGTTGGTACATCTTTTAGAGATTTCAACTCTGACCTCTTTGTTAACAATGACCAAGTGCATTTCGAGTTTAACACCTTTGATCACTTGGCTAGTACTGTAAATATTTTTATTTCTCTTATATGAAAGCTAAATACATTTCAGTCTTGATTTCTCCCCCCCCCCTTTCTTGTCATCATTTGGCTAATGATAGGAAACACAAAACACTGGGTAGAAACTTAAACTCTACCAACACCATGTAGGAGTAAAAAAAAAAAAATTTTTTATATATATATATATGTTCAGAAACTCGTAGCACAAACTTCACAAATATCCAACAAAAAGTGAAAAGAGGTTTCCCTTAACATCTAACCCTTTGAATAAGTCATCAATAACCTTTGCATTAGAGTTAAAATGTACATTTTAAAAATCTCATATATAAAGTGACAATACTTATCTAGTTAAAAAAATAATGTTCATTGTTATTTATTAAAATGCATTGCTTGCAGACCCTGAGGATAAACAAACTATCACCAAACCACCTGGCCTGCCGCCTCGGCGATTTCTGAGACCCCGTTCACCGTGGCATGATATTCCCACCAACAACTCTCCAGTGTATGGGAACCTGGACGATCTCCACTCTGCCAGCATGCGGCAAGAGATCACTGACGAAATGCTGGGGACTCCGCAAGGGTTCACGTTTGTAAAGAACAAGTGGCGAGCTGCAGAGAAGGGATCATCACAGCTCAGTGGAATAGGGAACTCCGGCAAGTGGCTTTCCGGGAGGTGGGTCAGCGTGTGTTACAGTGGCAGGGAGAGACATCTGGTGGTGAGGATGATAAACACGAGACTAGTATGTGTAGCGAGCGTGATAAGAATCTTAATAAATCTCCTGATTATCAAGAAACATTGAGGCTAGAGGAAAAGAAGAGGGATCACTGGTGACTAGTAGCGAGGAAAGAAACCAACCAGCTTTAGAAATTAAAAAAGAGTTGCATACTACATGTCATCCCACCGTTCACATAGAGAAAACTCGACTGTTGCTAAAGGTACAGATACATCAGGACATTTTGTATTTGTTGAGTGTGAAGATACGTCAAAACTACCACTAAACATTGGAAGAAAGACAAATGAAAGTCACATTGAACAAAATGAAATACCTGGGAAGGAGCTAATAGAAAAACAGGTCAAAAATATTTCTGGAACTCATATAATTGAAATAGAGGATAAAGTCAAGGTCAACAAATATATAGACAATTGTAATAATATAGAAAGTCAGGCTTCAAATACATTTATTGCAGAAGAAATCAAACAAATTGAAGCTGAAAGAAAGGAGGATTTGGGAATACTAGCTAGCGATTATGCATTAAAGAGTGAAAACTTTATTGAACAGTCAGGAGACAAATCTTTTAGAAAAGAAATTAATGGAGAAGAAGAAAATGTTAAAGGCAAATCTTGTATTGCAATTTTAAATAAGGGAATAGATAAGACTGAAGACTCTGTGATTATTGATGTTGGCACACAAGTGAGTTGTGCTGATGAATTGAATGGGCCTCCTCAAACAATTAACTCTAACTCTAATCAAGATACAGATGTACAACTATCTTCTCAAATTAACTCATCAAGTAGTTCTATAGACATTAGTCAAATAGTATCCAAGCCAGATCCAGTTGAATTAAATGAGACTGTCCAATGTGAAAGGGATGACAATATAAAATTAATTGACACTGACCTACCAAACATGGACTTAAAAGAAAATGACAAAACAAACATCCACAATTCTGAGGATGGTAAGCAAGACAGCCTTGTGTTACTTGATGTATTGGATTCCGGGAGAGATGCTAGTATAGTTAAAGAAACTATTTATTCGTCCTTGAAACAGGATTCGGGAACTTTTTCTGAAAACGGAGAGACACATTTGAATAATAGATTTGTCTTAATGGAAAGTGATAAAAACATTAAATCGATAAACACACATGGAAATATTCCTAAAATTTCTAAAACCCAAGAAACTAAAGAGTGTGATAAACCATCTATTAATAAAAATATAGTTGAGAAGAATCATGTTTTTGAAATTGGTAATAAGATTGATGTGAAGAATGGACATGAAGATGAAGAAGTGCAACTTCGTAAATATAATAGTAGTGTAAAGTATTTAACTCTGAATCAATCGGCAGTTATTAATGAACCTGGTATCTGTGCTAGTTGTAGACTTATTTCAATTAAGGGACAAGATTTCTGCAAACAGTTGATAGATTCAAATGAGCCATCAGCGACTGGAGCAAAGGCCATACGGTTTGTACAAATTTTATTTTATTTATGTATGTAGATATATATATCTTACATTTGGCTACAATAGCCATTAACATACTTTCTGAAACATAATATTTTATACACATTTTTGTGTATTAATTTAATTTGGACTATTATTATTATATTATTATTATTATTTAGAACCGCGTCTTACTACTTGTTCAGGTTATACGCTTTAAGTACTAATTAAGCTAATGGATTAGGAAGGTTAAATTAGAGGAAGTGAATCCGTATTTGCGTGAAGGGAGAGTGGAAAACCATTTAGGAAAAACACCCCCAGTTCACCCGACCGAGATTTGAACCTCGATCTCCCTGTCCTCGCCAGTCGAGCTCAACACGACTAGCGTGTTAGCCAACTATGCCACCGAGGCGGCTAATTTGGACTATTATAAAATGCATACTTATAATTAAAACCATTGAGATTTTAATTCTAGAGCATGGACTAATAAAATCTACCTGTCAACGACATCAATATAAATACTAACATATTTAAATTAAACAAGCTGAAATGAACAAATTTACATATTTTACTGTACTTATGCTGGACTGTGCTTCTTAAAGGAAAACTGTCATCACCCTAATTACTCTACTTTAAACTCATTTTATCACCATTCAACTGGGCCAACCACATATTGACATTAATAGGGGAAGGGAACCAGACAAGACAAGATTGACATCTTTAGTTTGTATTCATTGTGTCTGTAAACACATTTCCTTAACTTAAGATCTATTTTACAAAATGTTAACTTAGAACAAGTCTAACTACTGTTAAGTCTTTGTTCTTTTATAAGTTACTATTTATGTTGGTATCCTGTCATGCTTTACAAATTTAACTTTCCATTTCTTTAGCAAGTTTAGGGAATTTAGTGATAATGAAGGATTTTCCCCAAGTGGCGACTTTTAGCTCTTTTGTCCATGAGAGCACTGAAAAATTGTTAACTATGTAATATGTTCCGTTTTCATTTTGAAAGCCTTATTGTATCTACTACTAACTCTCTTTACTACACAATTTTTCATTTATGAAATTGTGTACCCCAAAAAAGTAAGAAATAGTTTTTGTTATAGTTTTAATATTCTTGCTCTTAAATGGTTTTTAATTTAATTTTTGGAAGCAAGAAACATTAATTTTTGTTAGTGATAAGCTTAATGAAAGGTTATTATTAACAAACTAACTTGGTACGTGTGTGTGTGGTGTGTATATATATAAATATATATATATATATATATATATAAAATAAGAGCATAATTATTTTAAGGCTTATTCCGGCAGGAAGTTATCCCACACTTATACATTTCCTTGGAAGTCAAGAGTATTGGGTTGCCTTCCTGTTGAGAGATAATATAGCTCATATAGCTTCATCCTGTTGACGAGCGAGCAGGTGCGACTATGGACCTTCTGACTCGTGTGAATCGAGATCAGCATGTTTGTGTGTGAGAAGAACACACGTTGTTGAATGTTGGAAGCCATGCTGGATGCATGTGTGGTGGAGTTGCCGTCAGATGGGATGACGATATGACGTGTGATCTGGCGGTTCACCCTGTCGGAGGGTCGATTGCGGGTCTCTGGGTAGTTTTCGCGAGTCCCCTTATTGCGTGTGCTTCCTCATATTTATGTAGTAGTTAGCATCTATCTAGAGTAATAAATATATCTTCTTGGACCAACTCGCTAGCCTCATTCCCCACGAACCATCCATCCCAACCCTACCGCTCGGGTCTATCCCAACCATGTAACAACCTAGGGTGCTCCGGTAGTGCAGTAGTTAGGGTTGGCTACCAGGCACCCCAAATAAATAGGGACGTATATATATTATTTATTTCAGTTAACACTTATTGATAAATTTTATATTTGTAATAATAACCTTTGGGTGATAAATATTTGTGTGGTGCTAGATGCATAAAGTACGAAGAGACAGGACATGTGGAGCAGGAGCAGTTGATACCAGTGACCAAGAGGTACTCTGATGAGCTAAACTTGCTGCTCGCCCAGCTTGCAGAAATTACATCGGCGCCTTTACTGTCCCCTGGTGTCACTATTAGTCTGGTGGACTTCCCTGAAAATAGGAAACAGAGAGATAGTGAACTGTCAGAGTTTGATCAGGTAATAGATGAACCTTAATACTGGTGATGTATTAAAGTAAGATTTAAATTGTGTAACTGGTGGCTGCATGGTCTAAGGCGTTACTCTCACATGGATAAGACTGCTGATAACAGGGAGATCAGATCCTAGTCAGGTGTACTGAGGAGATGTTTAAATAGTGGTTTTCCATTCTTCTTCAATGCAAATGTGGCTGAACTAATTCTAAATCTATCCTTTCTCTTCCTTAACATATTGATGTATCTCGTACATATTCTTACAACCAAACGAGTAGCAAGACTCAATGCTTGAAAAAATAAGATTGTGTGTAATATAAAGGTATCCAAGAATAGTTTAGTTTGATGTGGTCTCAATCGACAATGGCTCTAAATTTGTATATCTTAAATTTGTATGTATTGCATAGCCTTTGAAAACATGTTGTTTGTGAGTTTGTGTACATGTATAACCTACAACATTATACCAGCCAATGCTTAGCTATGTGTTAAATTTAATTTCTTGCAGTTGGCACTCCAGGCACCTATTCGCAGACGGCGACACTCTGACCCCGACTATGATGTTCCTCGACCCCATCGTTCCTTGTTGCATCTTTTACCACGTCCGGGAGGCACTTCTGTGAAACTTGCGCAAGAAGGAGATGCGATACAGGCCACAAGGTTCTTTGGAGAAACTGACCTCAATGTGGAATCATTAGCGCCAAGGTATTATGAGATGTATAAAATATTGGAATACTCACTTGTTTTGACAAGTTGAGCGCTGCATGAGGTAGGGGTGTAAGGGGAAGGGGTTAGTAAATATAAAATGTATTGAGGAGGAAGAATGTGTGACAGAAAAGCATTGAATCATCATCATCTTATCATGCAATTTTCCCAGCCTGTGTGTGGTCAAGTCAGTTTAAAAATGCCTCAACATACCTCTGTCCTTCCTCGATTCAACCTTACATCTCTTTCTTGGTGTCGCTCGCGGTCTTTTACCTCTAAACTTAAACTCCTTCACTCTCCTTAAGATCCTTTCCTTTGCCATCCTTATTACGTGTACATACCATCTCACTTTTGTTTACATTTTTCTAACATCTATTCTAATACCCATTTCCATAGCTAATTAAAAAAATCTAACCTTTTTAGTAATATCTATGCTACTAAAATTCAAATCCTAATATCTCCATTAAGGTCAACACATTGACTAACCAGTTTTTAACTTTGTTAGCTTTGTCCTTTTGAATCCTAGTTAGGTTGAAACTACCGAGTCCTAATAGGGTTGCAAAAGTGGATATGGTATAAAGGGTTCTGACTTTTATACTAGCTCAGTCCTAGGTGTAGAAAGTTCTTTCACTCCTCCTAATCTCTCACCGCTTAAAACGGCAAATGTTATTAGGTTGTGAGGCACTATATTCCACCTTGGTTCAAAGTATCTTATCTAGGCTAGCTCCATGCTTGAGTAAGCCAGATCTCTTCTCCTCAGGACCTTTGATTAGGGACTAGAGTGGAAGGTGCCCTATGTATTTCAGGACACATTTGTCCTTGTAGGATATACACTATTACCTGCAATTCATATTGTTCAATAGTACCAATAGCAACCAAGGTCATGTACTATTAAATAATGGTTAAACTTAACCACAAATGCTGCTTAAATCTGATACTTAATTTACAGATTGATGAATAGTTGACTCAAAGAAAGCCTACTTGTAGACTACATTAAAGGGATCGCTTTCTAAATGCTACATCAATAAAGTAGCTTTACTCATGGATTACACAAAGTTTATTATTTACTTTAACAATGTCCTTAGGATGCATTTTATTGTGATTTAGTTGACCTCGATGGTCTTGGGATAAAGTGCTCCCCTAGGACCCTAAGTGTGCAGGTTCAAACTCAGCCAGAGTGATGGGTTTTCTTGAGCGATAAAAATCTGTAGCACAACTTCCTTTGGAGGGGAAGTAAAGCCTTCGATATCATGTCAATTGTTGAATCTAAAGTAACCCTGGAAGTTTTTTTTTTTATTTATTTATTCAGTGTTTACAGGCCCGGTATCTTACAATCTTTAAATCCGGGCCATTTTTCCACACAACTTTTACTTAATTTACACAATTTTAAATAAATTTCCTTTTTAACATTACAACACATATTTTGGCTCTTAACTTAAATGAAATTCAACTACCCTTAGCTCAATTTGATCCACCCCGGGTATATTACGCCCCCGGGAACCCTCCCCGCTAGGCCCTTCACAATGCCCGGGATTTAACTCCCGAGTCCGCCAAGCGCTCAGCAGAGGTGGGCATCCCCATAATAACACTGAAGGCCCTATCAGAGTTGGTGCCCCTGAGGCGCCCTATCAGAGTTGGTGCCCCGCCTACTTTCTACCCTTGGCAGCTGAATTTCCTAATCTACCCCCTATCTAGTTCCCCCGTCCCTAATTATCTATATTAACTACTAACTAAGCTAAGCTAAATTACTAAACTATTCTATTCCCATTACTGCCGGGGAACACCATCACCCAGAGGTCCAGAGCTGCAGGGCAGCCGCCTTTCTCCATCTTGACTCTGAGGGTCCATCAACCATAACCCACCTCTCTTGTTTCCAAGGTGGTGGGTCATACGGTGCAGGTAACCCCTCAGAGTTCATAATCATTCCACTAACTTTTGTTCATACGACTGGAAAACTGTCTTCTGGATCTAAAGGGCATCCCCCGTGTTCCTTCAGACACTGTCGTACTGGAATCCAGTTCCCAGGGCTGCGCTTGCTCCTCCCAGCACATACACATTTTTTTTTCCAGCAAGGATTGTTACAGCTTATCCCCTGGAAGATATGTGAAAATACCTTTCCTGGAAAAATTGGTAGGCCCTTTTGCTTTCTCTCTCATAGAAATTATTATGTGCTGATATAATCATTGGCCAAGAAAATGCAAGTTAAATACCTCATATAAATTAAAATGAAAACAATATTGTTAGTGCTAGTAATACTTTGTTCAAAGCCCAGTTCACAACAAGCGTAGTCAGTTACTTGAAATAATCAGTACTCTAGCTTACAACCCATATTATGTTGCCTTCTTACGTAACCTAAAAAAAACCCCAGTTGATATACTTTACACTGAAGATAATCACTCAAGATGGAGCTAGAATTTTCAAACCTCTTGTACCATTAACTAGGAAACATGCTCATTCACAGAATGAATGACAACCAGTTCAACATTAACAGTGTCCATCACCTTCTTCGTTAGCCTCATGGTCTAAGGCGTCATTCTAGCAAAAAACTAGAC
>JBCFYV010011164.1:43505754-43605801 GCA_039000515.1 Timema cristinae
GTTTATTTAACTTGCTATTTTACTCTTTTCTCGTACCATTGTTATGGTAAAGTAATCAATGTATGGGACTGAAATTTAGTAGATGATTATTATTATTTAACACATCTTACTACCTGTTCGGGTTATACGCTTAAGTACTAATTACACTAATGGGTTAGAAGTTGGGAAAGTTGAGTTTAGAGAACATAAACCCACATTTGTGTGGATGGAGAGTGGAAAACTATTTAGGGAAAACCACCCCCCGTTCACTCAACCAAGATTTGAACTTCGATCTCGTCTTTTACTCTCTAACTAAGCATGAAACTAGTGGGTTATGACTTTTGTATAACTAGACATTCATATGAGGAGTATAAAATGAACTATTTATAATATTAAAGGGTGACCTGGTGGTCTAGGGGTAAGGTGTCAGACTTCTGTGCTGGTGGCCGGGGTTCAATCCTCGGTCCCGGCACAGATTTATCTTATTACTAAACCCTTCTTTCACCTCTGACAAGACATCTTGTGAACGTGGGGAATGCCAGGCCGCCACCGTTGTTCGGATTCCACGTTAAACTGTAGGTCCTCCATTTCATCTCTCAATCACCCTACCATTACATATTAGCGTAAGTGCGTATAACCCGAACGGGTAGTAAGACGCGGTGATGATGATAATAATAATATAATATTAATATTATTATAATACAAGATTTATTAAAAATTATTTAGCACATCTAACTGCCTGTTCAGGTTAGACGCATATGTACTAATTATGTTAATGAGTTATGGGAGAGGAAGGTTTAATTTAGAGGAAGTCTGATCAAGATTCAAACCCTTATCTCCCTGTCATCGGCAGTCTAGTCTATTATGTGACATCTTAGACCATGTGTCCATACATTAATTAATTACTTTTACTTTTAACAATGGTACGGAAAAAATATAAACTAGCAAATTTGATCCCTTATAACTCGGGAACTGTAATGATTTGAAATTAATGAATCACTAATTATGGCCTATAATTATTATAACCTTGTTAAACTTGTGCAATAAATTTATTATCGTTGAATAACCTTAACATTAACAAATGGGCAGCTGTGTACCTGTCCCATCACTTGTTAAAAATAAATAACATGTTTGTTAAATCATTGTATGAATCTTGTGTGTAGGTTGACACAACTGTTTGGCACTGTGGACCACTCTAGAAACAGTTGGAATACGACCAGTATGTCACCCGACTCACTAGAGACAGATCACATCAGCTATACAGCACAACGTTAAAACAAGCCATCTGCTGTAATCTGCCCATCACATGCGAATAATAATTATTATAAATGTGTACATCAGACAGTAATAAGTTTCTTAGAGCGGGAATTTTAAACATGGTTTTGATAGTGTCAGGAAAACTTTAGCATTACATTAACGTTGGTGAAACACGAAAAATATATTATATGAACTGAACTTATATTTAAACATGGTTTTGATAGTGTCAGGAAAACTTTAGCATTACATTAACATTGGTGAAACACGAAAAATATATTATATGAACTGAACTTATATTTTAACTCCCTTATGACTTTTTGTAAACACAATATGTAAATACACTAGAATGACCAAAGATATATTATGTTATCTTAACTATTTTTAGCCTTTTGATAGATATAAGTGATAGGTTTATGAAATAAACTTCTTATCAAAATTTATATTTAATTTATATAAGAAAACCTATTGTAAATGCTATGTAAATACACCTAAAAATAAAGATGACATGTAGTTTTTTATACATATACTGTACAAGTTTTTATATAAACATAAAACTAATACCATTATAAGAATGTGCAAGTTTAGATCATTAAGGTCTGAAATAACAAACACAATGTTAAATTGATTTGTGACAATTCATCAACCACCAGAGCTGAATGTATCGTTGAATTAAAATGTATTTCACTATAATTTTACAAACTTTGGATGTATTCATACTCAGGTTTGCTGTCATTCATCTGATTGGTCTAGCACAGTGGTTCTCAAACTCTAAAATGCAGCAGGTGTTCCTTTTTGTGAAATGGTGCCACGCCATAAACTTTATTGGCTAAGCCTAGAAATATTCTGTTATGTATTTAAAGATAGACAAATTTTACTATAGAATTTAATTGTGTTAAAGTTTAAAACAAAACAGGATATATTATGAATTCAAATTATATCATAACATTAAGTATATCATAATATTAAATTAATTTTAGTATTACATGTAATTACTAAATGTTTTGAGTCCGCAAGCTAGATATACTGACTGAGTGGCCACCATTCCAACATTGTAAATAGAGGGTGTCATATGGTTAGCAAGAGCCCTCCAGCCATTAATCTGTTTTCTAAACCAGAGCCACTATTTTTTTAATCAAATGGCTTCTCATTTGTCCTCATGAGGTTGAATTTGATCACAATCCAGACCCACTGCTTCAGATAGATTTTGGAAGCATCGAGGACCTCTGGATTAGCCAGGAACTCCAACCACTACAGTTAGTTTAAAATACCATTCGGAAGCTATTTAAATTATATTTTCTGATTTGTTGTGGACCTCCTCAAACAACTCTCCAGACACCAAAATTAGTAACACTGTTCTAGCAAATAGGAAACTGGAAAGAAAATATAGCAGGCCAGATGTGAAAGAGTTTCATTTTATAAACAATACAGTTTGGAGTGGAATGACTTAGGGGAGAGTTGGTGGGAAGTCGTCATGCTCCCAAAATATTGGATTGTTAGTCACAAGGAGACAGGTTTGAATATTGGCTGGGTACATTAGTGGTAATTTTTCCATCCCTTTTCTACAACAATGAAAGTACATTTACTCTTAACTACCCTCCTCATATATGAAAGGTGTTAACTAACCCCTGTGTAAAAATGTTTAAAAAAAAAATATTATAGTTTCAAAGTGATAATTCAAGGTTGCCACTATTTTCTTAAAACTAAATTTTATCTTTCAGAGGTTTTTTTAGCGCCATGTCTTACTACTGTTCAGGTTTTACACATTGTGTATCAGGTACGCTAATGAGTTAGGGATAAAAAAAGGTTTAATTTAGAGGAATTGTACCTACATTTGTGTGTAGGGGAGATAAACTATTTTAGAAAAAAAAACCTTAGTACACCCAACTGGGTTTCGGACCTCGATTTTCCTATCAGCGGCATCTCCACTTTTTCCAGACATTTAAGTGCTGTGTAATGATACATAATTTTTCATCAAATTTGATTACTGTAGTCATGCCAATGCTGGATGATTTGATCATGGGAATTTTTTTTTCTTTCTTGCAACCGTCATTCAACCCAATCTTATAAGGAGGCTGAAGGAGTGGGAGACATGTATTTGAATCATTGTACTTAATGTAAATCTTGGGTCCTATTTTTATTCTTTACAAAATAAAGACTATTTGAATTTGAGATATTAAAGTTCAATCATTAGAAATTTCAGGTTTTTTTTTTCCAGTGAAATGCCCTGCTCTTTCGATATGTTTGTCAACCATATTATTAAATTGGGTCCAGGATGATAAACTATATTATATTTGGGTGTTAATTTTAAATGTTGTATGAATTTAAAATAAAAATACACTAGACTTTTTGTATATCATATATATTTAACAAATGATGAATATACTATTTTGGTTCTGTCACTTTCCAGAACACTATAGAATTTAATTCAATTTTTATGCATAAAAGATTCTCATAGTGAGGTCCTCTTTGATAATAAGGAATATTACCCGATTTGGTGGCTGCATAGTTTAAGACGTCATTCTCACAATAGAATGTCAATGATGGGGAGATGGAGGTTTGATCCCGGTTGGATGTACTGAGGATGGTTTTTCCTAAATGGTTTTCCACTCTTCCTCCACACAAATGTGAGTACAATTAATATAAACAACCTTCCTCATCCCTAGCAGAGAGTGATTAGTACATATTTATATAACCCAAACAGGTAGTAAGACGCGATGCAAGGAATATTATTGATACTGTTCCACATTCTCACTGCTAAGTGACAATACAGGAGTATACTTTCCGAGATAGCACACAAAACCCAAACTCGTTCAAGTATTATTATTATTATTAGCACCACGTCTTACTACCCGTTCCGGTTATACGCACTTACGCTAATGTGTAATGGTAGGGTGATTGTGAGATGAAATGAAGGACCTACAGTTTAACGTGGAATCCGAACCACGGTGGAGGCCTGGCTATTAGCTGATAAGCAATGAAAAGTGAACATCTTAGTCCCAATCTGAAGGTAAGCTTGATAGTATGGGTGTTTCTCCTAGTTATTAACTTTATATTTATAATTTTCACTCTTTCATTTTATTTTTACAACTTGATTACCTTTTTAACATCAGCTTTTGGTTAATGTCTTTGTGTATCCTCACATTGCTTGTTTGTTATCAGAATTTGTTGGTTACTTTATCATAACTTAAATATTTAATATTTTTGCATTGGTTTGTCTCAGACCCGATGAGGGCATAATCGCCGAAACATGTTGTCACCCAGCCAAGAGTAGCAACAAATTATATTAGGAGAGGAATTAAAACTACACAGATAAGGAAAGTTACTTTGATTCAAACTTATCAAAACGTCAAAAATATTTTACTTTTTGGTTACACTTATTTCATAGCAATCAATTACTTATATTATTTGAATGTGGGGAATACCAGGCTTCCACCGTGGTTCGGATTCCACGTTAAACTGTAGGTCCTCCATATCATCTCACAATCACCCTACCATTACACATTAGCGTAAGTGCGTATAACCCGAACGGGTAGTAAGACACGGTGCTAATAATAATAACTTATATTATCTTGTATTTATAACATATAACTGATTAAAGCATAACCTGTATGACACATCTATTGATTTCCATTAAATCTCCAATTAAACTTGTCTTGTTAGTTAACACAAGCAAATTTGAGAAACCATTTGACTCTAATAACAAGTCTGACATTAAATCCTTTACACTCATTTACTTAGTTTGTGAAATATTTTGCTTGTTACATCTTAACTTTCATTTTAATATGTTTCATGTTGATTTTATACTGTTAATTGGTGTGTTAAATATCATGAATAATAACCTAGTCAACTATTTTAACCTTTCTACCAATAATCTTTCTATGTGTATAAGACCGTCTAATAATATAATTGTCACTTTTTAAATATCTTAAACATTACAGAACATGTTTTCCTTCAACATATTTTCAAACTACTTAGTATAATTAATTATTCAACTAATTAGTTCATTATTGTTGGCATAATCATTTACTTTTTATTTTGTTAAGTCATAACCTTCATAAAACCTATAATCTTTATCTCAAGTATTCACATTTTTTTTAGAGTTTTAAGTTATAATATTAATAACTGTAATCTAGTCAATTTCCTAATTTACACTTTTCATTGCTTATAAGCTAATCCTTTAATCTGCTACTACTTAAATAATGTTTTGCACAGATTTATATTTTTTCCTTGTTTTATGCTCATTAATTTCAGAACTTGACTACTTAACAATCTAAATTATTTTTTAGAAATGTTATTGTACCTGTTTTATTTTACTTAATTTCTTGATCTATTAGTTTCTCTTTGATTAAATTATCTTCATGTTATGTTTCTTAATTTATGTTTATCACACGGTAGCAACACTGGAACAATGGACAGTTTCTGGTGGCAATAATAATTATTGTCATCTATAAACCTCTTGGGAATCAACCAAATAAATTTACTTACAAATCCTAAATGTTATTATATAATGATGTATGTGACTTTGTAGGAACCATTTTAAATTTCAAAAATTATTGTAACAACGACAAAAATATGTTTAAGGTTCAAATTATCTTGGTATTGTATCATCCCTAAAGCTCTCCCCTTAAATTGTCATACCCAAAGAACTTCAAGGAATTAAAAAAAACAACTGAATCCCTCTTGAAGGAATTTAATTATTTTTTCAACATAATTTAAGTTTGTTATGAATTTTATAAGACCCCAATTAGCTTCTAGCAGACACATTGAAGAATACAAAATTACATCATATAATAGGCGCTTAGAGGACAGGTTTGGAAACACCTCCCTCTGCAATTAAGTATTGGTTAAATGAAATAATTTAATAGATTTATACAACAAAATGTTACATCTAAATCTCAAAATATTAATAGAATGACAAACTATTTATTTCCAGAATATAATTTTTAAATTTAAAAAATTGAAAAATAAGGTATTGCGTTTAAATATCAGTTATTCATCTCGGATACAAAAGAAAAGTAATATGATTTACCAATTTTTTTTTATTTACTATCTATTTGAGATGTTAAATGTGCACTTTCTGAATTGACAAATTATATCAGCAGACATAATTTTCTATGAGCGAGAGTGAAAGGGCCTACCAATTTTGCCGGGAAAGTTATTTTCACATACCTTCCAGAATTCTTTTACATCAAACAATCAACATGGGACAGACAGCTTTACTTTCCCTCTGAAATAAGTTGTACTTTGGATTTTTATTGGTAAAGAAAAATCTGTGAACCCCAGCTGGGTTTGAAACCACGAACATCGGATCCTGAACCAAGCCCTTTACCCCAAGACTAAATAGGTATATAATTTACATTTACATGTTATATGGTATATGATCTTGTGTAACACTTTCCCACTGGATTGTCAATGATTGGTTGAGTATGAGGAGGATTGTTTTCTATGAATAATTTTCCCTTCTTCCTCCACACAAATGCAAATGCATATACTATAAATTCTGCCTTTATCCTTACTCCAGTCAGTGAAAATGCGGTTAGCTCTAACATGTAGCAATACACGACTTGAAAAAAAAAAGTACACACTGTATCTTCTATGAAGAATTTTGTTGGGTGAGTGTTAATATATCTATTTGTCTTACACTTTCAAGGACTTTATGTAAAAAACAAAACAACACTGTGTCTGACTACCCTATTGGGTTATATAAAAGAGAGGTGGAGACGCGTGGCTGAGGGAGAAGTTAGGAAAGATTGACAGGAATTGAAGAGGATATACCAGAGGACCCGCAGTGGCGAAAACGTTGAATGATAATGACAAGAGAGGTAAAATTAAACATTATATAGTTGGACTAAAATTGATTAGTTTTGTATGTTGATAAGAAAATAAAGAAATGCAATACCACAACTATGTAGCTAAATGCACAGAGTTTACTCTACAGTGTTTAACTAACTATGAATATTAGTCTAATTTCCAAACATTTCTCTTAAGATGCTTATGCTTTTGCTAAGTTATTTTTCAAGAAACAAAAATTATAGATATGTGGAAGTCACTTAGAGCGTGAAATGATTGGAAATAACTTCAGTTCTTAGAACATGATAAATAAAAAAAAAACAGTAAAAAGATTAAGTTTATCATAAAGTGTTTTATTTCTAATGCTAGCCAAACAATTTGAATAATAATAATGCATATTCACACTCAAGTAGTTTGTCAAGTGCAAATTATAAAAACGCCTCTTTTTAACTTTTCTACCAAAGAAATATGTTTAAACTAAAATTAATGGTAAAATATTTGCATAGTAATTTTTATAAACTAAACATGAATGGTAGTATATATTTCTTTTGATAAGTCTTGGTACAAAGTTAGGTTTTAAACTACTCCTTGGTTTAAAAATTATGAAGAATATGCATACAATTTAAGTCTCACTAAAAAGGCTAATTAAACATGGTTAGTTGGTTTGTATTAGAATAATACTGCAGTTTGACTTAACAGGTTTATCATACAATCAATTTATAGGTAAGATATAACAAATCACTTTTCTGAAGTTTTGATAAAACATTAATTTAAAAAATAGAGAACAGTAAATTATACCTCTGATTACTTTTTAAAGTTTTTAAGCTTTAACATTTAAATTTATTATTTTATAATTTAATTCTAAAGGTAAGCTTTTTAAATTAAACATGTTCATTGTTCATAAATAATAACAAGCTTATTTATAATAATTATTAGGCCTATATTAATTATTCACAAATATAGTCAAAAGTTAAAACTATCACAACCATAGTTAATATATGAAATGTAAGACACTATGGATACATACAAACACTATATGGAAGTTAAGCCCTCTTGGTTGCTGAATAAGCAAAACTAATTCTAGATTTCCTGAAATTGATTTTTATCATAAAAAACAATAACAAAAAAATGCCAAAATTATATAGCTGTTTAAGAAACATCTCATCTTAATTTACATTTAGACCATGCACTTACAAGTGGTGTTATAGTATTTAAATTAATGTTGAATTCAATAAAAGCCAAAGCATCAATAACCAACTTACACGGAAACTATGAGCAAAAAGAGTAGCAATCATTAACACTTGTAAGCAAGTCTATAATAGTCAAATATTTTCAGCGATGATTGTTTTGAAAAAGTTCAAGAGGTTTTAATTTAATGTGTTTTAGATGTATTCATAATTTAAAAAAAAATCAAATTTCCAAATTATAAATTTCACAAACCATATTTTGTAGTGATTCTTTTTAAATCATGAACTAATCCCATATCAAGGATTAAAATAATGGTCATGTTAATGCATGTGCTAGTGTTCGTGTTAGTTTATTTGCAGATTATTTTACAGTTACTATAGTTATTTCACTACAAGTTTTTATAATGGATAAGAATGAAAACATTGCCCATGTGTTTTGGATATTACAAAAACCATTACGGTATTTTTATCTTTAAATTATTAATTTGATTATGAAATTCTTCTCTCTTTATAATTTTTTCTGCTGATGAAAAAGAGATGGAGGTTAGAATCTCGGTCAGGTATATTGAGGGTAGTTTATCCAAAATGAGTTTCCACTCTACATCCACACAAATGCAGGTACCTTGTCTTTAAAGACAACCTTCCTCACCCAAACACATTAGCGTCATTAGCACATATGCATATAATCTAAACAGGTAGTAAAACGTGTTACTAAAAAAATCAAC
Source organism: Timema cristinae (assembly GCA_039000515.1). Lineage (NCBI taxonomy): Eukaryota > Metazoa > Arthropoda > Insecta > Phasmatodea > Timematidae > Timema > Timema cristinae. Next base: position 43,514,693 of record JBCFYV010011164.1, read on the forward strand.
CAACCAACAAACAAACAATTAGCCTATTTCTTAGTAATTATTGTTAAACAACTTTTTATTTAAATACTTTTAACCACCCCTTCATTCAATTTTGTATTCTCATGATGTAGTTTTTCAATGATAGCCTGTTATTGGTGCTTGTTGACTAGTGGTCAACACTCTTGTGATTTTGTGTCTCTTTGTTACTGTTTTACAATTTATATGCATAGAAGTGTTATTCCCCAAGAACAGGGGTCTCTAAACTACAACCCACGGGCCACATCCGGCCCGTCCCAAGATTTTCTCAAAAAACAAATTAATTGTTTCTCTTAGTTATTTCTTAAACATGCAATTTATATGACAAGTCCAGTTTCTGTCCGCACGCGTGCTTCCCCCATGACACTGAGCCAGAGTAATGTCAGAATGGCAAACCATCATTTTCAGTCGCAGGTGCCATTCCTTACACCTAAAACAGAACGGTTTGACTGTGACGATTTTTAAGCGGTTCCAAGTCTCCTGGCGGAGGGTTATAAAAGTAAAGTCCCAAAAGATGTTACCTAATAAAAAAAAAAAAAAAAAAATTATATTGACTAATAATTATTATAAATATAATTTATTACATATACAGTGATTCATATCTCACATAGAAGAATCAATGTCAATCACTTTTATCAAACATTAACTGGTCTTGGAAAGTGGAATTTTTTAGACGTGACTGGTCATATTACGACTTGAATCTAAATTTGCATGTTGAAACAAATTATATTAATGATAAATTTATGCAAATGGGTGTATATTAAGATTTGGTATTTTTAGACGTTTGACGAAAGTATTCTTCACACATGATGTTTATAGTTCAATCTCATTTTACAATGTGTGTGTGTGTGTGAGAGAGAGAGAGAGAAAGAAAGAAAGAGAGAGGAAACACACTTTTAAAAATGATTTGGCATATTATATTAATATTTACTATTTTGAGCTTTAATTCATAGTATAATATGCTATAACTTAATATTTCTTACTAAGTTATGTTTGTTTGTATGTTTAGTTCAAGTAATAAGTACTTTCTATATGCATATATAGGGTGACCCAAAAAATCTTTTTTGTATAAGCAACTTAAGAACGCGTTAATTATTTTGGACTAGTCGATATAATATATCAGCCCAAATTTCAGCTTTGTATAAATACTAGAAGGCGTTGCTCATCAAACATAAATGTAACTATTTAAAAAGAAAACGTTTTATTTTTTAATTTATGTTAACTGAGTCACTGAATCCTTCAATAAACTGTCAGAACTCCTGCTGGGGCTTCAATTGTTTTAAGAATAAGGCTACTGGCAACATTGTTTTTCTTCAATCAGCTGATGACAAGGCTATATTTGGCATTCAGCCATACTAACTATTTAGTGTAATGTAATTCTATAATGGCAACAACTCGTCAGGGAAACAGAATTTTCTTGCTTGTGGTGACAAACCTTGAATTTCTTAGTAGGTTGAATAAACTACCAACTATCCAAGAAGTGTTTTTATGATCCCATCACCATTTACATAAAGTGATAAATGTAAAGAAATGCAAGTCATCTGACAATAGAGTAAGTTTGACACTGTGGTCAAAGGCATTCATACCTACAAGATTAGCAAAATATTGGATTGAAAAATGAGAAAATATTCATTCGGAATGGTTACTGCTGAAGATAAAGGGATGAGACTCAACGAAAATGAGAATGGAAATTTGAAGAAAAATTTGCCTTGCTTTTTGATATTGTTCATTACAATGCCATGACTACGATGAAAGTTAAAGAAGATCAAAACTCTCTTTCAACCAAAGCACAGAAAAAAAGATGGCTATGGCAACACCTGATATAAATATGGAAAAAAAAAAGAAAACTCCAAGAAAGAACATTGAAACAGCTTAGAGAAATACAACAAAGAAAAGAAAGCGCTGAAGTTTCAACTGCTCTGGCCTCAAAAGTATAATTTACAAAAGAGTTATTTACAAATGAAAGCTCATCTTGTGGTAATTATGATAGAATTAAGATGATTATAAGCCATCCTCCACTAAACAATTAAGTGAACCTGACTTTTCTGATCTGCTGCAAGGGAGAAAAAGAAACTGCTTATTCACTCTGCATGTAACAAGTGCCTTAGATAGAAATAAAATCACAGATCGTGAAGCAGTTAGAATAATGGTGCCAATAGCATCTGCACGTAGGAAATACCATTCATCACTTCCTATGTCTCACAGTACTGTACAAAGAATGCAGAAAAAATGCATGAGATAATTTGCAGAAAATCCACGATACATTCTGATCCATTGTGGTATTTTGGGAAGGAAAAATACAACCCAAAATATTGGGGAGTGTATCTGTGGACTGTTTACCAGAGCTTGTTTCTGGAGATGAAGAAAAACTATTGGGAGTACCAAAGCTAGCAACAGGGACAGGAAAAAAATTCAGCAGATGCTGTATACAACTTGTTGGAGGAATGGCATGTTGTTGAGAAGGTTCAAGTTAAGTGTTTTGACACTATCACTTTAATACTGGTCAGATGAATGGTGCATGTGTTCTTTTGGAAGAGAGGATGGAATGAGAATTGTTGTGGTTAGCTTGTAAGCACCATATTTTGGAAATAATATTAGCCAAGGTGTTTATTCTGTTTTTTGGTCCTTCAAGCTTTCCATAATTCACATTCTTCAAGAGATTTAGATCTGTATGGAATGAAATAGAAAGGGACAACTATCAGACCTTAGGTATCTTGCCAGAGACTGTTTCCTTCAAGAAATTAACAGTCCAAGTGTTGTTTGCTGTCAACCAATGGCCTAGAGAAGACTACCATGAACTTATTGAACTCTCACTAATAATATTGGGAGAAACACCATTGAAGATACATTGGCGGGCACCAGGCTCAATCCACAAAGCAAGATAGATGGCTAAACTTATTTATGTCATTAAGATCTACCTGTTTTGTAGCCAGAGAGAGTTTTCAAACTTACTAAAAGGGAAGAATCTTATCTTGAATGAATTGTGAAGTGTGGGCACTTTTGTCTGCTAAGGAATGGATTGAATGAAGTTCCACTATCAGTTGATTCACCTGTTAATGATTTACTGTTTTGGAAAAATCTGAACAAATACAAATCTACAGATGCAGAGATAAGCCAGGCTGCGAAAGAAGTCCTACTATGTCATTTGTGGTATCCATCAGATGAGTTAGTAGGTCCTACTCTCTTCTCTGAAAAGATATCTCCAACAGAAAAATGTGAGATAGTAAATGTTATGAGAAACAAACCAGAGGAGTTGCAAAGAGTAGAGGAAATGCTGATCTTCTTAAAACCAGCAAAGAGGCTATATTAACAGATTTCATAAATGAACGCACTATTCAACCATTAAAAAGATGGGCATTTCAAAAACATTTCTCAATTTACCACCCGAATAATGGAACCAGAGTCAAGATAATTTGCATGGGCAAGAACATGTAACAAAAATTAGGAAGAAAAACAGTTTGTGCTACAAATGGTTGAGGCAAACAAGAAATCAACCTCCACAAAAAAAGATATTAAGCACAGTGTTTCGAAGTAATGTTTTATATCAAATGAGATTTTTTATACATGAATCCTTTGTTATTAATGTAAATGAAATATTCGGTTTGGAACTATTTTGGTTGGAATTTTGTTTAATTTATTGGCTCTTTCCTTATACCTACAATCTACATAAAATGTTAATTTTAGTAAATGTTTGGGACCTGTTGAACACCACTTTGAATTTGGAGTAAAAATGAAACCTTTACCGAAAATGTTTTCCATTTAGGTATAAACATTTTGAGAGGGTGCCCTGGCATTTTTACAAGATACTTAATTTTTTTTTCTCATGCTATTGTGGGCCACCCTAAAGTACACCATTAGAGACCAGAAGTTTTCAGTAAATCAAAATCAACAAGAGTTGAAGCTGTACATAGTATAATTTTTCATTAAGTCCCCTGCCAATGATCATTAGTCTGAAGTGAATTTGTTAAATATTAAAATCATAATTCTTGTGTGCAGTATAGAAAGAGCCCTTTCTGTTAATTCTTTTTATTTAATTTGCTAACCTACGTCATTCCTGCAATCACACATATGTATGTGGGATCAATGAAGCTAAGATTATTTATTTTAATTTGAAAATGGTTGAAACATTTCAGGCAAAACATTGCCATTATTATATATTATATTATTATATATTAATCATCATCACCGCGTCTTACTACCTGTTCAGGTTATACGCAATTACGCTAATATGTAATGGTAGGGTGATTGTGAGATTAAATGGAGGACCTACAGTTTAACGTGGAATCCGAACCACGGTGAGGCCTGGCATTCCCCACATTCACAAGATGTCTTGTCAGAGGTGAAGGAAGGGTTTGGTAATCAGATAAATTTGTGCCGGGACTGAGGATTGAACCCCGGACCCCAGTACAGAAGTCCGACACCTTACCCCTAGACCGCCAGGTCACTTATTGCCATTATTAACTTAAAGAAATCTTCCAAGATGATTTTATTTTACTAACGTTTATTTTATAATCCTTGTAAAATGTTAAAATGTAATGGTGTGCAAAGCTTCAAAAAGTCAGAGTTGAAAGTCAAATACCCTTTGGCTTCGACATCAACAATAACTTTCGCATATTCGAAAAATTTTGAAGGAAAGATAAAACTTTGATAAATTATCAAACAATTTAATTTTATCTTATTAAATATTACATTTTTCAATATTTGATAGCTTTAAAACAGTTACTAAACAGAATTTTAACACTGACTAGTAATTTAACTAACACAATGTAAGCATGAATCAAAAACAGGTAAGTAGATGTTAATATATTTATTCACTATTGCCAACATAATTTTGTAAAATATAAAAATACCTATAAAGAAATAACACCATGGCCACTGGTATGAAGGAGAGAAAGTGCTTTAGTTTTGCTATCATCGCAACTCGCCTCTAATACTTGGTCCTTAATATTTTATCTCTTTGGAATTATCTGTGACAAATTTACAAGTGCATTTTGAAACAGAAGTTTTTCAGAGCTTCTTCGCAATTTCTTTATAATTCAAAATGGCTGATATGGAAAGTAGGAAACAAAAACGGAATTTAATTTATAATTATTATCAGAGAAATGCAGATAAAAAGACATGCATATGTATTATTATTATTATTATTAGCACCGCGTCTTACTACCCGTTCGGGTTATACACACTTACGCTAATGTGTAATAGTAGGGTGATTGTGAGATGAAATGAAGGACCTACAGTTTAACGTGGAATCCGAACCACGGTGGAGGCCTGGCACTTTCCCCACATTCACAAGATGGATGCATATGTAAAGTTTGCAAAATAATACTATAAACTCCACCATGTAAGTAAAAATTAAAATTAGCGTTAAGTGACAACAAAAATCCTAGGTAGCTTTGACATTGACTTTTCTTCGCAAGTTTCAAGATTTGCTTCGCATTTAAAAAGTTGCCTTCGCACACCCCTTTTTTTAATATTAGAAAATAAATAACCAAATAAACCAATAAACTCGTGACAGTACAAACACCAAAAATAATAGATTTAGGTCCATAAAGTGGATCTAGGGGGGATTTAAGTTGTTAAATCCACTCAAGTTATTATATTGAAAACTCTAATTTTCATTTTTATTGAAAAGTTCAGCTCTCTATAAATTACTAACAAAAATAAGTAAATACCATATCAAAGAAAATAACATTAAACACATAAAACACTTATTTTCCATTAATAATTAATGAATGTTTACAATTAAATAACTCTTATTAGTTGTCAATCACTTTTAATCAAAATGATTTGTGTATAGTATATAGACTAGAAAAACATAATTAGGTATTGACAGAAATCACAGTAACTGTCTACATATTATTATTATTATTATTATTACTACAGAACCATTTCAATAATCTGACCTATATTAACTTGTTATTCTATTTTAACAAAGCTTATATGTTTAGAAATATTAATTATAGATTCTTGCAAACCTAAAATCTTGTAAAATCTGAGCTATTTATATTAATCAAGTGAAGTCAAAAGGGTTATTATTGATTCTTGCAAGCCTAAAATCTTCTGAAATATTTTATGAGCAAATTATATTGATATTAATCAAGTGAAGTTGAAAGGGTTTAGTACTAACAAAGGGGCATTATAAAGGATTAAACACTTCAATTCCTAGAGGGATTTAATATTGTTCCTACTTCCAGGGCCACCCAAATGGAATTTCAAGGAACCCCTTACACAGAGAATAATTGCCTTAATTTCTGTGCTCTACTTATTTTTATTAGCTTAATATTTTAACTGTATAAATAGAAAAAAGATATAAGCTTGGAAAATACGTAGAAAAAAAAACGTGTATTTTATGCACGTTTGTTGTGGAGGCCCCCGCTATGTGGGTATCCAGGGGCTACTTGCCCCATTTGTATCCTTCTCCTCCTGGGCGGCCCACCTGCTTCAAAAGTAAGGGATAGAATACTATGGAAAAATATTCAGAAAAATGAATTCAAGAAAAGTATTTCATTTGCAATTTATACAGTTATCCCTAATAGTAATCGTTAACTAACTACACAGGTGTGAAGTACTTGAAAAATTATTTCTTGTATTTACATTGTGTCAGATTTGTCTGACAGTAAAAATTATGATAATTAGCCCTCTAGTTATAATTAAAATTGAAATCCTTCAACTATATGACAGCTTCAAGCACATTAAAGCCCATCTAACAACCAGTTAACCAGGATTTATATATAAGGTTATGCTTGAGCCAGAAAATAGCACTATGGTAAAATTTTGTGCATTCTTTAATTGACAATTTAGCAAAATTGAGATAAATAGAAATAGTATCAATTGGTTTCAATCCCACTGTTTTCTAATGATACTAGAAAAAAACCACATTGCAATGGTATATGCCTGGTTCGAACTGTATTACATACCTGATTCACATGGTGGGCTCTTAGGGCCATGGACTTATGATTAAGATTAAATACTGGCATTGATGAACCCACATTAAGTAACTTACTTTTAAGAGAATTTAACTTTTCAAATACAATTTGAATCTCTTTAAAATGCCATGATAAATTCTAAAACAAGAGTCTTAATTAAAATGTATATTTTAAGGTTGAATTTAAATTTACAATGTATTTCTAATTTCTCAAGTGCTTTAGTAAAGTATTGTCTTAGTTGTACTTTGTGTTTCCTCTTCACATGCCAAGTATTTACGATGTTTTGTGTACAAGGTTACAAACATAACAAATATGACAACATTTAACTACATTTGATTTTATGTGCATGAACCCATCCATCACTGATGGTTAATTACTTTATAGTTACAGGACTTGTGCATTTTAATTATACAAAAGAGTGGGCAGAAGTTAGAAATTTTAAAAAGTACATATTTTGTTTGATATTTAGGCTTTAACTCAATAACTTACATTTTAACATAGAAACCAAACCTTTTCATTTAAGAAGCTGTGTTTATTAAAAAAAAAAAATTTTTTACATTGCTTGATTGTGTGGTTTAACTTTAAGTCATATTAGCAACTTTGTTTGAAAAAAAAAATGATAGAAAATAATGTTTCCTTCATAATTTAATTTTTAAAATTTAATAACTTTAATTTACAAAATTCTATTTTGCATAAGGGAACTGTTTTTAAAACTTTACCACTGATTAAGGAAAATCAATATAATTTTGGACTAGAAATGTGGGGAGATTCTTCACATGTATTTTTTATTTTTCAAAAATATTAAAGTGTTTAGTGTATTTTCAGTTTAGTGATCGTGGGGGAACAAAAAGAAGAAAAAATCCACTATTGACTGCTAAGTAATTGTTTTATAATATGTCATTAATATACATGATGTAATTGTAAAAAGTGAATAACAATTACAGGAGGACCCCACTTTACGCGTTGCGCTAATATGGTGGTTTTAAATCAGATACAGATTCAGTATGATTAGCTGATTAGCTATGTCTCACTCTTCCAGAGTTTTTGGCATGCCACATGCAGTGAGTGGCTTTGACCGTCATTTTTGTCAGTAGGTAATTCAGTTGTTTACAGTTGTGATAGGCATTATCGAATAAGTTAACTATCGATTATCAATGATGAAAATTATTGAATAAACATTCAATAGTTTTCATCCGATTGTGTTTATTTGTGCACTTTATACATTATAGTGTAAACATTTAATAGGATTTTATACGCATCTGAAAGTAAAAATAGGCCATGTTCCATTTTATAGCAGGACTCTAGAACCTGATCCACCGTATGGGCGGAGACCTATTGTAAAAGTAAAAAAACACAACACACTTTACAAACACGTCAATATTTCAATGTCCACATTACATATATGTGTTTTTACTTTTAATTGTACTTCATTTTTTACAACTAACATTAACACATAAATTTAGAAACACTTCAATATTTCAATGTCACATGATATAAATGTGTGTTTTTACTTTTAATCATGCTTCATTTTTACAACTAACACTAACATTAACATATACTTATAAACATTTCAATATTTCAATGCAACATGGCATACGAGTTAGTGTTGTTTACTTTTATTTGTACTTAATTTTCTACAATTATATCATATTTATTTAATGACATGATTAATGCACTTTATTTCAAACAAATTTTGTAATTTATTTAAATGCACACTATTTACCAGGCTATTTAATAATCAATTTACCTTTGATAGCAAACAAAAGTGTTAGTCTTTGATAATTTAATTAAAAGTGGGCTCAGGTTTAGAAGTGATCATGGTCAAAATATATTAGTTGAAATGAAGTCATGTCTACATGATCTCATTTCCAAAAACTTTACAGTCTGTTGCAAGGTCTAGAGAAAATATTTTCTTCACTTCATCAATTTATTTATACATATAATAATGTACCTTAATGAGTGATGACAGACTTAAAGTTAACACATTGAAAATTTTTACAAAGAAAATTCCCAATGGCTAAATTATTTTATAATGGAAATTGATTAATTTAAAGACAAAATAAAAAATAAACTCAAATTTGCAATTTGCACTTATTAGTTGTTTTTTAAAAATCAATTTTCATTATTATATTTCACATTTAAGAGATGATGGAAGTTACATTATATTATAGAGTTGTAACATTTAAATTATTCAAAAATCATATTGAGACATTATCAATATTATCAATATAAGGTTGCCATATGTCCTAATAGTGAGATTGCCAAAGACACTTTAGATCCTTTAAAAAGTGCCTTACTAGATAATCAAATATAACAAATTGAAATTTTTATATTTCACCATTCTATAAATAAATTATGTAAATTTATATTTACAAAATAAAGTTTTAGGTCAGGGGTCGCCAAAACTCATTGAATCTACAATTTGTTAAATTGTTTCACGAGCTCCTCTGATTAAAAGTTTGCAGTGTCGCCTTACACATTTGCTATCATTGTAACAGGTAAGCTCTGTGGCTCGGATTCGGCAATTTTAATGGAAATAATTTAAAAAGGTTCGTACATTTTGTTCTAAGATGCATCTTTTAATGCTAGAAAACACAAAATATATTAGTTTTTTAAACAAAATTATAGTTAAATATATACTTTTTAAGCACATGTAGCTTACTGATAAGAATGGCATTCATTTTAATCAACAGTTTCTAAATTGTGGTAAATAACTTAACTCCAATTTATATTGCAGTTTTAAAAATGTTAATCTGTAAGCCTGCTTCTATATTTGTTTTTACCACTTTTGGGCGAAAATAATGACTCACAATGGTTGGTAGAGCAGGGAAACACCTTTACTTTGAGTGCAACACAAACTAGTATTTGACAATTTCCTTCGAGATAAAAGAGGCCAAATATCATAAACTCGAGGTAAAACTTTTCAACACTAAGGTTATTGGGAAAGTGCAAATATTTTTGAGCGTACTATCAAAACTGTTACTTCAAGCTACCAGTAGCTTGCGATCGACAGATTGGTGATCCATACTTCAGGTGTTGTGACATAATAATGATGGTGACAAATTTTGAGTTCTGAATGGTGAAAACACTGAGCAGTTAACAATCATTGAGGTTAATTGTCATTTGATTTATGCTTACAACATAAGAATCGTTTCTTCTTCCTTGTTTTTCATATTCAATGATATCCAAAAACCTTAATAACTGATAATCAAACATAATAATGTTAAGTATACTTTTGCAACTGTAGGCAAAACAAAATTAATGGCATGGCATTAAAAAGGCAAACAAAGTTAAATGAAGAAATTACTAATTTTCATCATCAACTGTTTCTAGCCTGTGGCCGTGTCAGTTTAGTAAAATGCCTCTATCTTTTTCTATCCTTCCAACATTATTCCTCCTTTAATGGCTGCCATTCTTCTCTCACTTGCACACTTTCTGCTATCTGCTCCTCCCATCTCTTCCTTGGTTTCCTTTCCTACATACTTCATTTCCAACATTTTCTATGGCATACTATCCTGTTCCATCCTCATTACATTCTCATACCGTCTCAGTCTTGCTTTCTCTACTATCTTAAGTATTCCCTCTGCTCCCAATTTTTCCTGGATAGAATCATTCATAATTTTGTTTCTCCTCATAAGCTTTATTCCCATGTCTTATTATTATTAGCACTGCGTCTTACTACCCATTCGGGTTATACGCACTTACACTAATGTGTAATGGTAGGGTGATTGTGAGATGAAATGAAGGACCTACAGTTTAATGTGGAATCCGAACCACGGTGGTGGCCTGGTATTCCCCACATTCACAAGATGTCTTGTCAGAGGTGAAGGAAGGGTTTGGAAATCAGATAAATCTGTGCCGGGACCGAGGATTGAACCCGGCCGCCAGCATAGAAGTCTGACACCTTACCCCTAGACCACCAGGTCACCTATTCCCATGTCCTCCACTTTCTTAGTCTCTCTTACATTCAATATCCATGCTGCATATGTGACAACGAGTATAAAGTAAAACACTTTCTTACAATTTAAGAGCACTTATCTTTTCCATAGCAGATCTATTACAAACTGAAATGTTACTGGTCGGCGATGGGCGCCGATTTAAGTGATATTTAATTAATCAGTACACGTTGGGCGTCGATTAAAACGTTACGGGTCAGTGATGGGTGCCGATTAAAGTGATACCGTTTAATTAGCTGATAATTGCCCCGTGATCGAGCACTAATTAAAGCGGTACGGTACCTTGATGATATAATTGGTATTTATAGCCCCGTGATCGAGCGCCAATTATATTGATACTGAATTATGTGTGATATTTTAACTGAATAAATAAGACCTTTAATGTTGCACATGATTTATTAAAGTTATTTTATCTTCGGCACTGAAAATATAAGTTTGTATGATACAGCTTAGTTGAACTACAGATTTCAGTTAGTGGCACTGTGAATTACTGCTACTGCTATATTATGCTACCAGCACTGTTAATAATTTGTATTGGCACTCTCCGTGTTCATACGCACAAGCAGCTTATATATGACTACCTCTTGCCCCTTGGACCTCTTGTGACCAGTGTCAGAACTAACAAATCGAAAGTCCTGGCGACAGATGTTATGAAGGCTAGCTTCATATTGGGTAGAGGGAGCTAGCGTTACTTGCTTTTTTTTTTTTGTAAATACTGCGGAGTTGACTTTTGAAAAAAAAAAGTTTTAATTGTGCGATCCTTTGACGTTATTTCTGAAAAGCGTGTGATTATCCATGAATGAAGTATTGAAAGGATATTTTACATACAATACTTTAAAGAAAAATGCACTTTATCCATGACTTTTTTAATATATGAAAGGGTTCCAAATCAGTAGTGTTACAATACGTATGGAATAACTATCTCTGTTGTGCTTTTCTCATTAGACCCCTCTCTATTTCCACCTTTCTCCTCAATCACGCTTCCAAGATATTTTATGTTCATTATTTTTCTCAGCTCTACTTCATTCCTTATATCTTTATTAGACCTTACTCTCTTCCTTGTAATTACTATCACTTCACACTTCACCATGCAAAATTTCATTCCACACTCTTTCACTTCCTCATTCTAGTCGTGTAGTTGTTCCTGTAATTCCTCTTCCTTATCCCCCCATACCATCAAGTCCTCAGCAAACATAATGTAATTCATTCTTTCCTCCGTGAATTTTCCTACCACTTTGTTCATGACCATTTCCACTACCATTACAAATAGTAATGGTGAAAGGGCTCTTCCCAGCTTCCCTCCATGAGTAATGATTAAAAAAAAAAAATTAAGGTTATGAAATAATATTTCATGTTGCATATGATTATCTGAATAGTGTCCAGGTATATCAAATAATCCTCGGAATAAACATTTAATAAATTGAACTTTTAATCATTTGGATTAATTGATAAAACTGTAAGTAGTGGATATCAATACACAAGAAGCTTGTTAGAATAAAATGTAGATCATTTATAAATAAATAGTGAAAGCGATTTCAAAAACAAATTATGATAATGATTTTCACTCATGATCACTTAATCAAAGATTTTAGATTTGACCTTTTTAATATTTTTCTAACTTTTTATCATAAATATTTTCCAACTCAATCCTAACATGCACAGAAATTACATAAACTGACTTACCAAAACCATAACATTATTTGAAATAATGTTGGTGTTAAAGACCATATTATTTAGGTTAATATAAAAATATTATTAAAAAAACTTTATAAGTGCAAACCTTATGGAAGACATTTATTTTAGTGATCAGCTAAGAAAATAAACAGGTTATGAATATATTTCATAATATATATTGGCATTCTCTTATATTGGATTGATAATTTAAAAAAAAAAGGCATGCCATACTCATATTTTCCATTATAATAAAAAGTTATCTTTGAGGTAAGAGTCCTGGAATGATCAGTCAAGGGCCCAGATATTTTTCCACTAAGAGAAACTTCTTACTTGAGCAGTTTTCAAATTCTAAGCTAGTAATTCTTTTTAGGCACTAAATACTTCTGGGCTATCAATAGCTCAACAATGACTATAGTGGACTCTCAACCACACATTTCCTGCCAGTTACTGTTTCAGAAGAAGTCTCGTATCTGGGATTGAAATAAGATACCCCTGTGTACCCTTAGCGGTGTTTCAAAATATACCAAAAGTTAATTTTACCAAATAGTCGATAAAACATTATATCTCCTTAGAAATTTTATTTAGTTAATATTTCAATATTTTGTTCCTGAATTTTTCTAACCAAACAACAAAAACCAATTCCTTCTTAATTTGACGATATCCTCCAAACAACTTGTTATGTGTAGAACTATTTCAATCCCTACTATCACTTTGTCCTGAGAGATTAGCTACCAAAAGAAACATGTGAAAATGTCTCCCCCCTCCCTTTTTTTAAATTCTTTAACTTATATAATCAAAATTCTATGTTAGTTGAACACCTTTGGTAAAATAAAATATACACACTACCTCAATATAAAAAATATTCAAATGAGATTAAATCAAATTTTCTCAAGATATGTATTATAATTTTTGAGAAGATCAAAACTTAATATTTTATTTCATAACTTTGGTCAATAGAAAAAAGACCTGACCTAAAATAAAACTAATTTTCTTAAACCAGTGTATAAAAGGCGGAATTTGGCATAAGCCTAGATAACAGGACAAGATGTCAGAGAAAAGAACAATAAAATAAAACTTTTACAAACAAAATGGACATAGAATTGAGTTTCAAAAATTTAAGTTTTTCAAATTATAGTCTTTTTATATTAAATACTTTTATGTTAATAAAAGTATTTTTAGGTTAAACTATATTAAATTTTATTGATTCAAACTAAAATATATTTTGTTTATATTTCATATTATTTAATATACATGTCCATCTTACTTTAAGATTATGTTATTTATTTGTTTATCTTGATTATGTTTCATGGGAGTGTAAAATGCCTAAACTTAGCACTATGTAGACATCCAATCAAGATTACTTTACATAATTATATATAATAACATATTTTACTCCCCAAAAAAATCTAGTACTCTTTATATATTGTAATTTAATTTAGTAGCAGCCTCCAACGGTTCTTGAACTGTGTACTGTCCTCGAACTTTAGTCTCAGGCTTCTCCCCTTGATCACTTCCCAATGGAGTTTTGATGACGTCTCCCGCGCTCTTCCAATTGAGCAGTTGGTCTAGAATATCCTCCAGTAGCGGGTTGCCTCCCAGCTTGGCGATTTCTTCTCGTGCATCTGTATCTAACTCTTGTAGGATATTTCGGGTGTAAGCAAACGAGCCAAATCTCTCTAAGAGTGTGATACAATATCTCTTCAGCTCTAGATCACGTGTTCTTTGACGCAAAATGTCTAGTCAGGAGGGAAGAGAGGAGCCATAGTTAAGGAGTATATAATAAATGCAGAATACTAATAAAACACCTTTTGCTCAAAAACAAAGCATTTCAAAAATACATGAATATTTATAGTAATATATTTCCTTTACTACACACAGTTTTTCTTAAATTAAATATATTACTCTATGAAATATCACTTAGCATAAGCTACCAATGTTAGCATCTGGCATACAAACCAAACAAAAGATTTTAAGTCTTTATTGGCTTGTGTAGCATAATACATTATTTTTAATTAGTTAAGTGGCAAATGGAAACACTCAAATTTAAGAGTTAGGTAATAGAGCATAATAGTTTATACGAATGAGCTCTCAAGAGTATTTCAAATAGCTTAAATGGGATTTGAAATTAAGGTCATAGCATGTGTTTAGCAATTATATGATTCATAAGTTATGTATAAAAGTTGTAACTATAAAAATGGTAATAGGAAGTTGTGTAAATGCCATAAAATGATTTAACATCATCGAGATTAAACCCCCTTAACAGTTCCACAACATCAAAGGTTTGAATCTGTTTCTCACACATTATTTGTTTTCCTGCCCTGCTAGCGCCAGCAGAGAGTATTTAGTGTTACAAATTACAATCCCTATATCTCGGGCTTCTGAGTACCTGAACTACGCACTATTATTGATTTCCTGAGGTATTAAGTTAATATGTTAAAACTTTAATAAAAAGACAAACAAAAACTGTTAAAATATGAAATTCTATGCAGAGATATTCTAGTTTAGGTTGGTACCAATGTTAAATGTGACATTCATTTTTTTTTAGTTAATCTGTGTCTATGCCTATGAACTTGTGTAACAGTTGATTCATGTTCTTAGTCATAGCATGTATTGTTAAGTCTAAAACCGGTTAATTATTTCTATAAACTTGTGTACTCTTGACAGGTTATGGATTTTAGGACGGGTAAAGCTATAAGTCAAGTGTGCGCTGTAATACGCATGTTGTTTGTGACGCTGTTGTCAATCACCATCGCTATAATGGTTTTAGAAGAAGACAAAATGTACATAATTCCGCTTTTTGATGGCACTAATTTTGACAAATGGAAGTTTTGGGTAGAAACTCTTCTAGATGAAATCGATCTGTTGCCCTTTATTTTCAAGGTGACTATCGGGACTTGGTGAAAATTGCGTCTAGTGATAATGCTGAAATTAAGGCGGAAAAGGAGCTGGACAAGCTTTGGAAAGCCGATCGCAAGTGTAAGTCACAGATTATACAACAAATCTGGACAGCCACTTGGATTGTGTGAAGGATAAGAACACCGCTTATAATATATGGCAAGTGCTTCGTAACACTTATTGCTAATCAGCTTTTACTATGCAAAACCTTGTTGATGATGAAATTTGATCCCTCTTTAGAGACCCTTGAATTTCATTTTATTAGGTTTGATTATACTATTCGGGAATTGAAATCGTCGGGAGCTAATCTAGAAGAATTAGATTTTGTCTGCCATCTTCTCTTGACTATGCCATCTGAATATCAAGTAATTGTCACTGCCATAGAGACACTATCTTCTGATAATCTCAACCTGGCATTCGTAAAAACACACCTACTTGATGAGCAGAGCAAACGCCAAGCAGAAGGTATTGATGGATGTAGCCAATCATTCTCTAGCCTTACTGATTGGAAGGCTAGAAAAGTGAAATCTTCGCAGCCGGCATGTTGTCCTAATTATAAACAAGGCATTTCAAAGCAAGTTACTGGTAATAAGGGTTTTTTCTGTCACAAAGCTGGTCATTTTCACTCGGACTGTCCAAAATTGAAAGGCAAGAAGCAGCAGAATAATTCAATACGTAAAGCAAACGTAGCTGAAGCTAGTGATGATGAATTTAGTTTGACTGTGTCAACGTCAGTGGCTTGTTGTGATGGATCTGTGTGGTTGCTTGATTCTGGCGCCACTGAACATATGATAAGTGATAAAAATATTAGTTTGGTCTCAAATAAGAGAAGTCTATCAACATAAAAATTGCTAAATCAAGATCGATGTTGTGTGCTGAAGATATCAGAGATATACACACGTCTGTGACTTACAAAGGTAATCAAAACTATATCAAATTTTCCGACGTACTTATTGTCTCTGGATTACAATTTAATTTACTCTCAGTTAGTAAAATGAATGCTTATGGGCTTAGAGTTGTGTTTGAAAAGGGGAACACTACCATTCTGAAAGGCAATATTTTTGTGGCTGCTGCCACTCGATCTGGTAAAGTGTATACAATGTTTCTTTTGCCTCGTGAAAAAGCATGTGCTTGTGTTGCTAGTTCCATTGGAGCATCATCTGATTTGGGGCACAAGAGGCTTGGTCACATTGGCAAAACCAGTTTAGTTCACTTAAGTAAGATGGTAGATGGAATCAATGTTGATCAAGGATTGATCCCCGATTTATGTGACTCTTGTATACAGGCTAAACAAACATGTCTTTCTCACACAAAGCCACGAATTAGAGCTAAGCGCCCTTTGGAGATCATACAGAGTGATCTTGTAGGGCCCATTAAGCCCATATTATATGATCAAAAGAGGTATCTGCTTACCCTGATTGATGACTATAGTCACTTTACAGTCATTTACACTCTAAAGGCAAAGTATGATGTACTATAGCGTTTGAATTAATTGGGACTAAGGGAAAAAAACAATTTTTTCTAAAACCTTAGCTTTTAATCATTACACACCTTAAGTAGACTGATAAATCTCTATATTAGTACGAAGTATGTCCTCCTTTAGCAGAAATGACCTCTTCAACACGTCTTGGCATTGACTCCACTAGTGTAGCGCACATGTTCTTGACTTCATCATCATGGAACCACACTTGTATAGCACTTTTTATCATTTGTTCTGTTGTCGTGCAATTCATCTTAGCTAAGCGATTCTTGAGAATATGCCATAAGTTCTCAATGGGATTTAGGTCCGGTGAATTACCGGGCCAATCAAGCATTTTTCTGAGTTAGAAATGGTTTTTTCATCGGGCTTGTTGCCTTACGACCAACTTCCAGAAGCCTTTTCTGTACAGTTGAGGTACTCACTTCAACACCATAATCCAATAAATCCCTTCAAAGGTCTGTGCTTGTCTTTCTTGGATTTATTTTGCTATTTCTTATTAGAATTTTCTCAGTTCTTGGAGTAGTTTTCCGTTTGCGTCCACATTTTCCTTTTCTTTTTGGAGACGATGATCCAGAATCTTGAAATGTTCTTAAAATTCTTGAAACACTTGATTTGCCCACACCAATAGCCATAGCTATATCTCTCACGGTCATAGAAGTGTGTTCATTAGGAGCAATTATTTTAGAATGCTTCCTCGTAGTAACATCCATCTTTGAACGAACAAAAGTAACACATGATACACGGAACGCCAAATTATAACCACCAGCTGCCACACTGAAAGTCTCACAACTGAACTACTGATATACTAAAACCAGTCAAACGAGTAAATTACAGTCAAGGTCGATCCGTCACACAGGTGGTTCGGGACATCACAGGTAATCACATATCAACTCAGACAAGGAAAACATGTTTGTCCCAATTAATTCGAACAGTAGAGTATTTACATACTTCAAACAATTTGAAGCTATGGCAACAGCTCACTTTAACTTAAAGATAAGTTGCTTTAGGTCAGATAATGGTGGTGAATTTGTGTCGCAGGAAATGCTCGATTATTTAAAAACCAAAAGGTATCCAGTCAGCAGAACGGCATCGCAGAAAGAATGGGACGTAGCATCATGAAGAAAACACGCTGTTTACATCTTCATTCTTCTCTTGATAAGTCACTCTGGGCGGAGGCTGTTATGACTACAGTTTACCTAATAAACAGATCCCCTACCAAAGCTCTTGAAAACAAGTTTCCAGCAGAACTGTGGTATGGTGTAAAGTCTGATATGTTAAAACTGAAGGTTTTTGGCTGTGTAGCACATCTTCGATTACCTAATCATGTTCTTAAAAGTAAACTTTACAGCCGCTCGAAGAAGTGCTATTTTGTTGGTTACTGCTCGAATGGGTACAGGCTGTGGTGTCCACAGGAACAAAAAATTATACGCGGGCATGATATAATTTTCGATGAACATTCGTTCATGACCAATGATGTTGTTGGTTCAACACCCTCTTGAGCTATTGAGGTCATTGGTTCGATTCCAAATGAAGTTTTTACTGAGGAGCTGCAGAAGGAGCCGTCTTCAGAAGGAGAAACAGAGATCATTTCTGATGAAGAAGAGACTCCTGGATCTGGCGAGGAACTTGAACCTCTGCGTAGGAGCACGAGACCTCGCACTGCACCAGCGTACCTAAATGACTATGTCACACTGGCTCTTGGTGCTGAGTCATTTATTGACAACTTGCCAGAAACCTTTGAGGACATCCACAGTAGAGATGATGCCCAACAATGGATAGCTGCAGTTGAGGAAGAGATGTACTCAATGAAGAAAAATGAGACCTGGACCATCACTGAGCTGCCATCCAGTAAACAAGCTATCAACTGCAAGTGGGTCTTCAAGATGAAGCAGGATGAACATGGACAGCTTGACAGGTACAAGGCAAGGTTGGTGGTGAAGGGCTGTGCACAGAAGAAAGGGTTTGACTACAATGAAATGTACTCACCCGTAGCCCATTTAACCTCTGTCAGAACCCTGCTTGCAATCATAAACAAAGAAGATTTAATTGCCTTCTAAATGGACGTGAAAAATGCATTCCTACAAGGAGACCTTTCTGAAGAGGTGTATATGAAGCAGCCACCTGGCTTCGTAACTGACAGCAACCTTGTTTGTAAGTTACACAAGACCCTCTATGGATTGAAGCAGGCACCATGGGAGTGGAATGCTAAACTTGACAAATTTGTGAATTCTCTCGGATTTAAGCAGTCTGAAAACGAAAAATGTATATACTTCGACTTCAGCAACAGCATAAAAACTTACCTTTTGGTTTACGTAGATGACATAATTTTGGCAGGGAACAATCTGCAGAAGTTGAATGACATCTAAACAGATCTTATGTCAGAATTCGAGATGAAGGATCTTGAAGGTTTGCACAGCTTTCTAGGTATAAAAATTGATCAGAAAACTGATGGTATGTCCCTTAGCCAAACAGCCTACTTAAAGAAAGTTCTCAAGAAATTTGGTATGGAACAATGCAAACTGGTCAAGACACCGATGGAGGCAAAACCATCTGAAATAACTACACCAGATTGAATAATAATAAATAATAATAATAATAATAATAAAAATAATAATAATAATAATAATAATAATAATAATAAAAACAGTACTGTGCGCTTGTTGGTAGTTTGATGCTCTACACTCGCCCTGATCTGAGCTTCTCAGTGAATTTCTACAGCAGGTTTCAGAGCAATGCAACAGAAGCTCACTGGATTGGACTCAAACGAATATTACGATACATTCAAGGAACACTTGAAGTTGGTCTCTTCTTTCCAAAGAACTGCGATGTCACCTTACGGGCCTACGTTGATGCGGACTGGGCCAATGACAGCAATGATCGTAAATCTACATCTGGGTACTTATTCCAAGTTCATGGTGCCGCTGTTGGTTGAACTACACGTAAGCAGACTACAGTTGCCCTTAGCTCGACGGAGTCAGAGTTTGTCTCCCTATCAACCGTCTCATCCGACCTACTCTGGTTGAGAAGACTGATCCAGGACTTTGGGATCACTTTAGAACACACCAAGGTGTACGAGGACAACCACTCCTGCATAAGATGTTTGTATAAATGGGAACATCAAAGATTAAAGCATATTGATGTCAAATACAACTTTGTTCGTGGTTTGTATCTAAGTGGTGTTATTGATGTGATTTATTTGGAGACAAGTGAACAATGTGCTGACATTCTGACAAAGAGTTTGGTTGGAAACGAATTTGAGTACTTTCGTAATTATATTGGTTTAATCAAATGCTGATTCCCTAGAGTTTATTTGTATGTATTTAAGGGTACATGTAGGACATTTTTCCTAATTTTGTGGTTGTAGGGTTGTAGTAGAATTGAGGAGGAGTGTTAAAATATGCAATTCTATGCAGGGATATTCTAGTTAAGGTTGGTACGACCGTTGAATGTGTCATTCTTTTTTTTTTTTTAGCTAATCTGTGTCTATGCCTATGATCTTGTGTAACAGTTGAGTCATGTTCTTAGTTATAGCATGTATTGTTAAGTCTAAAACTGGTTAATTATTTCTATAAACTTGTGTACTCTGACAATAACAGCACACAAAAAAAACCCGACATACTAACATCAACCCTTTGAAGATTTACAACTTCCATAAAAATACATATATAATATAGCTGAAAACAAAGTAAAGCAAACATAGTCACGCTTTTAGATCCTGAGCAAAAATAGAGGCAAGAAACACAACAATATAATATTTACACAGCTTCTAGTGACATTCATAGTTCGAGGACACCACTCCACACTGACATATAGTGGTGGGTGCTGCTAACCAACCAATACATATAATCAACACTATTTATGAACATCGCAAAATATGCTCTTGTATTTTAGTAAAAAAAAAAAAAAGTTTGATGGTTCACATTTATTGTGATACCTTGAGCATGAAAGAGTGTGTCTGAAAAAGAACCCCACAAAACTGGAATTACTGCCAGGCACTAAGTCTTAGGTCTTACATCCATCCACCTTGTGTTTAGACCACCCTGACCCTTGGTGGAGGAGTTGGGATAAATCACCATCGTGAGAAGAAACTGGATTTGGATTACCTTGCTGTGTGGTCCTTCTAAAAAGTTACAAGGATATACGCTGGAAGATGATCCATACCACGTGGTCTTAGCATTCATCCTTTCCCCAGAAATACCTTCCTGGAAAGTGGAAATCAAACTCGAGGCTTTGGTAGCCTCGCCATGCTAACTCACATGCGTTGCAAATTCACATGTTTTCAAGGTTCATTTCTGAGATTATCTTCAGTGCATATAAGCATTGGACACTATCTCTCGTGGATTACTCACACTAACAAAATCATAGTGTCCATGCCAATACCATCCACTAGTATTTGGTATCGTTCACTTCTGAACAACAAAAACACAAGTTATTTGACTCAACTTGTTCATATCCCAAAATTTACTTCACTAAGTAAAATAAATATTTCAACCAACTGGGTGGGTATTTTATAATAAAGACAAAATAGATATACTATAAATTACCTTTACAGTAAAGCAATGAATCTAAACAAATGAACGATTCGAAAAAAAAAAACCTACGAAAACATGGGAAGACTAAATTCCTGTGGAGAGAAACAAAAATAAAAAGGAGTAGGCTAAGGGAGGAGATGAGGAGACAAAGGGGTTGGATAATAATGGGTCAAATTAGCAATATTAATTGATGGTGACTTAATATTAAGCGTTACTTGTTTGAAATCTTAGTTAAAAAATACAATTTCATACAAATATTCTGTCCCTGAAAATGTAACAAACTTTATCTCTCAATGTCAATGGACCAAGGCTGTGTGAGACTACCTCACCAAAACGATAAGACTTAACCACCATCTTTGAGGTACAAATGAAACTAAACGTTGGCCACGATTAGGTAGGCGGAGCACTGTCCTTTCACTGTCACAACCTCGACCAATTATTAGAGAATTGACCCCAGCACAGAAAAAAACTGACTAAAATAAAAACAGTAAACGGATAAACCAAAAGTCTTGACTAAATTATCAAGTTCGGGTGAGTTTTAAACAAAATGAAATTAAAAAATATATTTAGCAGCTTAACGGGTGGTGTATTTCAAATGGTTGAAAAATGACACTTGGAAATGGGAATTGTTCCTGTCAGCCTTGGCTTAGTGGGCCAATGTTATACCACAGAGCTATCCGAGTTACTGGAGACTGGTTTCAATGACAGCTCCACGTAGTCTATGAATTCCACATGTTCATCATAGACTCTTCTGCTTTAAGCTATGAGTGAATAATGACCCTGAGTGCAAGACAAATCCTGGATAGCTCGATGGTCAAGCATTGGTGCAATAAGTCAAAAGTTCCGGGTTCAATTCCCTTGTCCCGGTGTCATTTTTCAACTAATTGAAATGATTACGTCTGTGATGGCTCTATTTGCAACCTAAGATCACTTATTTTTCGTAATTAAGTTTTTTAAATGATTGTTTTAGACAGATGCATTATGACCATACATGTTTTAAATCACCTCCAAACATAAAAATCAAATTTATAATATAAGGAACGGACCTGAATGGAACAGCTAATGAGATTAATTGGGACAACTTCTTTGGTCAAATAAACAATAAAAATATGAAACATAACATGAAGATAATTTACACATCCATTGTATCCATTAAATCTACAATGAATCTTGTCTCAATAGCTAACACAAGCAAGTTTTTAGAAACCATTTGACTCAAATAGCAAGTCTTTAACATTAAATTCTTTACAATCTTTTAATAATTTTGTGAAATAAGTCACTTGTTATGTCTTAACTTTTATTATGTTTCATGTTGATTTTATACTGTTAATTTTTTTTACATTATTATGTAAGGTACATAAATTACAACCTAGTCAACTATTTTAACCTTTCTATCAATCACCTTTCCACTGTAACTGTTTAAATATCTTAAAACATTACATAACTTGTCTTTCTTGTCAAAATGTTTACTAGTATATTTAATTATTCCACTGATAAGTTCGCTATTGTTGGCATATTTATTAACCTAGTATATTTTTTTGTTAAGTCATACCTTCATAAAACCTATAAGCTTTTCTCAAGTACTCTAATTTTTTAGTGTCTTTAAGTTATATTATAGTCAATTTGTTAATTTCCACTTTTCATTTTGCTTATCGACTCTATACCTATAATCTGCTACTACTTAAATATTGTTTTGCACAGATTTATATTTTTTGTTTTATTCTAATTAATTTCAGAACTTTACTATTTAACAATCTCAATGACGATTTTTTAGAAATGGTATTGTACCTGTTTTATTTGACTTAATTTATTGATATATTAGTTTCTCATTGAATAAACTATCTTCATGTTATATTTCATATTTATATTGTTTAATTGACCAAAGAATTTGTACCAATTAATCTAATTAGCTGTTCCATCTAAGTATTTTCCTTATATTATAAATTCATTTTCTACTTACTACAACTAATGTGAATATTACTAAAAATAAAAATCAAATAAAGAGGTAGGCCTATTTCATATAGTATATGGTCTGTAATTTTTGAATATGCCTTTATAAAAAGTTAATAATTCAGCATTAATTAAAGTGGCTTAGAAGAAATTACATTATTATTATTATTATTATTATTATTATTATTATGTATTGGTCCATGAAATATTTGTCTATCAAAAACAAGTTTTAAAATCAATTTTTTTATCAAAAGTGTAAGAAAAAAGAATGGAATTAATAACAAAAGGAGATTTTTTTTATGTAACCAAGCTATTTACTTTAGAGTAGTAACCCTTAACCACAGAAACCACTATAAATGTTGATAAGGATACTTATAACTTGATTGTCTCCAGGTCGACTCAAAATGGCATGAATTATTGGAAAACTAAATTTTCCTTCTGTTAGATCTTCACAGTAACTTTTATTTTCTGCATACTGTAACAAATTACAAAGTTCATGACCATCTTAGATTATTTTAATAAAATTAGTTTTTCATACAAAATAAAAGATTAACTTAGTTCATGGTATTAAGAACTAGACCACCAAAAATCATTGCATTGACAACCGTTCTCAGAGACCTAATTTTACATAATTTTTTAATATTTGGAAGAAAATAAAAAGTGGCAAGACTTCTGATATAAAATAAGGCATAGAAATAAAAATATACTTATAATTGCTAATATGTTTTAATTAATGATGATAGTACCCATGTCGGTGAACAAATGATTTAAGGCGTCACTCTCGCTATAGCTTGTTGGGTCAATGACAGGGAGATAATATTTAAATCCCAGTCAGGTGTACTAAGGGTGGGTTTTTCTAAATGGGTTTTCACTCTCCCTCCACACAAATGTGGGTACATTTCCTCTAAATTTGACCTTCCTAATTCCTAGCACATTACATGATTAGGGAATGTGTGCATAACAAGAGGTGGTGAGACCCAATAAAAATAAAGCAATGAAGTTATTATTGAAACACAAGGTTATTGAAGTTGAGAATAACTTTATTCAAACTTTTTGTATGGAAATAAAACTCCTCGAAGGAGCTTTTTTTAAAAGTGTTTTTAAATGTTACAGAGGAAACTGGAAGTAAACTCTCATTAGAGTGGAAAGGATGAATAGGCATTTCTGACAGCTAGAAAAAATTATTAAATCCACTTTCACTTATCAATACGTCAAGTCATGTGATCTGAATCTATCACTTATGATAGATATTATTCATAACCATAAAAGAGCACTAATAATATACATAGTAACATGTTATCAATGTTGACCACAAAAAATATGTTTGTATTTTCCAATTGTTCATTCTTAATAGAATCAAAGTATACTTGTCAAAAGAGATCCTGTCTAGTATGAGTTTGACACTTGTCACTATCAGAGAAGGTAAAGATAATATTAATCTGAGAGCGGTACGTTGTGAATGAACTATGTGCGGCTTTCCAGGAAAATGTCAGACCCACCAAATTTGCATTCAACCTCAACAGTT
The DNA here is from genome assembly GCA_039000515.1 of Timema cristinae. NCBI lineage: Eukaryota > Metazoa > Arthropoda > Insecta > Phasmatodea > Timematidae > Timema > Timema cristinae. Next base: position 43,539,646 of record JBCFYV010011164.1, read on the forward strand.
GTATTTATTATTAAATATAAAATACCAATAATTTAAGTCAACTTACCTCTTGTGAACACAAATTGGAATAGTCATCTCTAATCTGGAAGTACAGGCCTAGAATACCGGCGAGTTTAGTGAAGTCTTCCTTATTTTCGCTAAAGAGTTGCATCAACCTAATGGCTAACATAAATAAGCCTCCAGTTTCTAAAAACAATATCACAAAGAATTTGCGATTAAAAAATGTTTTTGTCTGATTAATTTGAGGTTTTAATATTTGTTACTTAGGTATATTAACTAAGTAAAAAAAAAAAAAAAGAGTTATTATGTTGGGTTCATCAAATTTGTTGGGATTGTTATTATTTTGAAAAGTTTGATTGGGAGAAGTAGTATACTTTCTCATTAGTAGATACAATATTATGTGAATATGGATATGAGACATAAGCACAGCATTAAAAGTTATAAGCAAAGTAATTATATTAAGGACTATAAGATATTAAGTAAGTAAATCAGGTTTTAGATAGTTATATCAAGAAATTTAAGTCCAATTTTAGCTAGAATATTCCCCCCCCCCCCTCTCTCAAGATAAAAGCCCCAAACCCCGATATTGTTTCTAAAACCTGATTTTTATAGGTAAATCACTTTCAACCACCAAAATAGATTGAAACCACTAAAATTTGGCATTTGAGAAATATGTCTTATTTGATTTATTAATTATTAAGTTCATCTGAAAAGCTAAAAAAAAAACCTTCCAAAAGTACCTAATTCCTTCTGGATTACTGTATACTTTCTCTTTAATTCATTAATTAAACAGACTAAGAATGTATCGAGTAAATATTTTTTGTTCATTATAGTGGACAACATAAGTTTTAAGTTTTTAAATAATGAGCTTCGTAGGAAAATCTGACTGTGCATTAGCAATCGTGCCATTCATATGGGAAATTATTCCATCATTATTTGCCTTTTATAAGCAAGCATTGGTGACCCAAAATACTTAATACTTTCTTTTTACATTATGTATTATACAAACAGGGTGTCCAGCGAAACTATATTTTAAAATTACCTGACTTTTCAGGTTTTCCAGAGCCGATTGCCAACTTTCCAAGTCACTATCTTATAAGCATTATTTTATTAAGATCACAAATTGAAGTAATAGTATTTTTATACACATACACATTCTAAAATTGTGTCACACTATGAAGGGTTTACAGCAGTTCAGCCTTTAGCGATGAGCCATTATTCTTCCGAGCTCATTTTGAGAAATTAAGATATCGCCTTACACCAGTACAGTTTAAAATAGTTGTGAGATACATTCGTTCTTGGTTTCTTATTTCTATAACGTAAATGAATTCTTGCACATGCACATAACCATGACTCAGCATTTGCTTAAGATGCACAGGAAAAGATGACAAGAAAAAAAATTTTGACAGAGAATTTATATTCGTATGCTCAACAGAGACAACTGTGCTAAAAGAGATTGATGGTGAGTATTGAATGGAAGAAAAATGCTATTATGACTATTGTAAATGAAAGTTGTGTATTACTTTAGTGAATATGTGAACATTCCATAAATTTGATCAAATTCCATAACTTTTTCCTGTTTCCCAAGTTTTACGGGTCGCTGGACACCCTGACAAATTAATACAACGAGTTATTGAAGATTTGTGGGAACTTACTTCGTTTTGTCATTCGCTTGTACTCATCTTCCGATGGACATATATAGTTGTCTCTCCAGTATATTTCCATACCCTGCCCTCTATGTAGTTCCAACAATTGTTCTGTGTACACTCGGGTTGCCTCGGGATGATTCAGAGCAAAGGCTTTTTCTATCGCTAAGAACATTACATAGTTGGCAGCATTTATGGTGCTCGCAATGCCATATATAGAATGAGCCACAGGAATACCTCGTCTTAATATCGAGTTATCTTCAATATCATCAATCCTAAGAGGAAAAGATGTATACATAATCAATATACTGCTAACAACAAGAGTCACACAAGAGGGCATTTCACAAATTATTAGAGTTCTTTAACTAAACTAACACATGTACTGGTGGGCATGTGAACAAAGCGTTAGTCTTATATAATCTGATTTGATGGTGATGGAGCTATCAAGGTTAAAATACTTAAGTGTATCAAGGTGGTTTTTACTAAATAGTTTTCTACTTTATCTTCACAAAAATGCGGGTGTATTTCCTCTAAAATTTGCCTTGCTCATCCTTACTCCAATAATGTAATGTATGAATAACCCAAATGGAAGGAAGTTGTTGATTACAAAAACATACTTAAATTAAGGTGTTATTTAAAAGTTTTAGAGCTAAAAGAATAAGCTAATATCTATTAAATCTATTTACAGAATACAGACTATCTCAATCTTAATATATATAAATATATATTCCAAATTAAACTTTTATGATATAACACAGTACTAATGGAGGTAAGTCCAATGAAGTACGTTAATAAAGAACATCAATAACATTTGATTTACTTTTCAAAAAATGTTTGAAATAAAACCTACATTTATTTTGGATTATAAAATGGCTGTATAGTAAAAAGAAAGTTGACTTAAGTAATAATAATGAATAAAAGTATTTTTTTTACTGACATGCTTTAGTATCTTGTAAAAAAAGTGCATACAAAATTATTAATACTAGTTTTTTTACAAATAAGTGTTTTGTGCACTATATAATATTAATAGAGTAATTTCCAAAAAGATATTCAAATACTTATTATGTTAGAGTAAAATTAATATTAAAAATAGTTCAAAGAAAACTTATCATGCTAGCATTAGTGTTGATTTATTGTTTAGGTATTTAAAGCATGTATGTGCACGTGCGCGCACACACACACCCACACACACACATATATATGTATATATTATGATTATATAGTTTTGTCAGCACAACAGTAAATATTAATTGTGCCTTAATATTATCAAACATAGATATACCACCAACATCATTATATATGTGGCTACTTTACAGTGGCATACTTTTGAGGCGGAGGGTTTTCAACCCCTTTCAGGAGCTCGAAATAATATTTTTAAGGTGTTTGTCATGCCAAACTGATTTGGTTTACTGTATATATTTTTATCTATTGTCTGAGAAAAGAAAATAATCATTACATAATAAATTCTCACAGGTGTAATATATAGAAACTTAGATAAAGTGACAATTTTGATTGTGAAGTAGTACTATCCAAAAAAATGGAAAATAAGAATTTTGGCTATAAGTGGAAATATGGCATTTTAGAAATGACCGATCCATGTGTGTTTGTTCCCTAACACAGTGGTTACCGTTTTCTCTAGTAGTTTTATACTTCATTATGTTAAGCAATCTTAGTGAGAGTGTTACAATCAAAGTTGGATATTTATCATGATTTATCACCATCAGATTATAGTTTGTATTAGTTTAAAAAGTCACATTTTGACCAAAATTAAAATAAAGAAAATGTATTACATGACAGCCCTCCAAAATATATCCAATTCATGTCACGGCAAATTTACAGGCTTGAATTGGGCCTACTTATATATTTAAAACAGGTGTCAATTTTGTAACAAGTATTTTTTACAAGCGAATATTATTAAATATTTTAAAATGTACAACTATCGGTTTTATCAGTGGTGTCTGAAAGGTTGTTGCCAGTTGAAGGAAGGCTGTACAGACTGTACAAGCAAATTGTTTCCTTACCCTCACAATCAGTTTGAAAACACATACACAATAATGTAGCAAGCAAATGTGTATGCATTGACTTTAAATGGCAGATTTGATATCGACTGTAAAGGCCGCTACACACATACAGGTAGGCCTATACCTGTGAGGTTTCCTGCACAGGCGCGTCTGTCGGGTATAACTGAATGTATGGATGACATAATTGTACAGTTATTTCTGCCTGCACAGACAACTGGAACAAATAGTTAATTTCATTCAATATACATGCTTTGGAGCTAACTGCGCAGGCATACCGGAGCGTGTGTACTGAAGTGTGCACAACATTTACTAATTATATAATTTTCATTCTTTCTTTATAAACTTATTGCTGTACACAATTTTTATGTGCAAATTTAAATTCATTTAACGAGTTCACACGTGAATAACGTTCTCTTCTGTTGAACCAATCTTTACAGCACAGCACTAGTTTTACTTTAAATTTTTAACACTGTTTCGTTGCTACCAACAAGCCAGTGATCGCCAAAGCATTGCCTGTTGACGCCATTGCTAGCCGACAGTGAAAGAACAATTGAACGAGAAAATAAAAATTGTGACCTAAAGAAGAAAAAACGTATCATGTGGATGCACTAACACATCCTGTATAATTGTACAGGTATACCTACCTGTATGTGTGTAGTGGCCTTAAGGAAACAATTTGCTAGCATGGTCCTGTCAAACCTGTCTCCACATGACATTCCACCACTGGGTTTTATGTTGACATTCAAAGGGGCAGAAGTTCTCTGCCCCTCAAGTTCTTGTACAATGCAAGTGTTTGTAATAATAATAATAATATCTTTATTTGGGCGAAGTTAAGGCCAGCGCCTTTTCTTACAATTAACTCTTGTATTCTTTCACCCCTGAGGCCAGAGGCAAGTAGAGGCATGTAATTGTATCAGTCAATAGTCTGCACACTAAACTCTGAATATGATTGCACAATTTTGTTTCATTCTACAAGAGAAAGTTTATCAGACAAATAATTATGCTTTTGCTATTACTCTGGCATAGTTTGAAGAAAGTGAACATGTTGATTTTGGATTCATGACATAAGTTTAAGGAGTGTCATCAGTTTTTTTCTGAGTTGCTAATCTATGATAACATTTCTAAGTATTTTCAAATGTATTGTCAAAAATTCTTTGAATTTATAAACTTATTACCCATGCACTTATCTATTATTACATTTTGGGGATGTGGATGTGTGGGCTATTTTTTGCATGAAATCATACCATTAGGAATATTACATCTGCTTCAGTGGTCACATGGTCTAAGGTGTCACCAGGGGCGTTGGAGGAAACATATTTTGGGTGGGTGGGGGGTGAACCAGTGTTTTTCTCAACTCTTAAGTATTTCAAAATTAGAAAAATTCCCAATGCCAAAGGAGAGTAGAAAAAGGGCAATGTTGAGAATGAGGGAGGGGGGTGGTGTGTCAGGAGGCTCCCAGAATTTTGTTTTTAATTTGGGGCGATAATCAAGCCTCGAACCGAGCTTTTAGGCAACTGTATTTTTTTGATTAATTTATTTGTTCATACTTGATTTTTAAAGTTACAAGGCTTTTTTAGTGCTTAAGGAAATAGCTTGAGTTATTATTCCAGTTCTTTTTGCAGATATTGTTCAAATCGTGTAATTTAGATTAAAAAATTTAACTTACTTTATTACAGTGGTTTCCAACATTTTGTAGTTTATGACCATAACTTTTCTTTCTACGGCCATCGCAACCCTTTGAAACTTAAGAGCATTCAAATCCTGGTTTTTAAGTTTTTTCACTGTCCCAGACTATCTACAATTAACTACACAGTGGGATAGGTAATATTCAGAGGAAATGTATCCTTATTTGCTTGGAGGGATATTATGTTTAACTACCCCTGGCCAGTATTAAAATCCTTACTTCACCTTCACCACCAAACCAAACCAAAAGAGTGTGATATTAAACCCGTATGTCCATTAATTGCTTATAATAATGATTATATGCAACTAATATATAGTAAAAGAGAATCAAGAAGCCCGAGGTTGGGGTATGATTTTATATTATGCTAGCAGCATTACAAGGCTGCCACAGTAAACACGTCAGCAAGAAGCTATTAGAATGGAATGGCCAAAAGGAACCTAAGCAGTAACTAGGTCGTTTATAGCATTTTAACAACTTACAATTCTATTAGAATTACACATCTTCCTATATTCATTAAAATTCCTGAAAAAGAAAATATAAAGCTAAAACCTCTATATTGTGACCCCACGGTCTACCAATGCCCTGCTTCATATAAGTTCAAGAAATTAGCCCTAAAATGTTAATATTGGTACATCAATAAACTATTGAAAACATATTGTAATTTAGCACGTGAGGGTGAAGGGGCTTCACCTGACATTTTATTAAATAACTTATGGCAAATTCAAAATCAGCACACTAAACAACATGGTTATACGAAATTTCATGCCAATTGAGAACTAAATATCAAATTTAAAAATGTATCCCAAATTTGAAAAATGTTAAAGGGTGAAAAAACAAACTTATTTTTTGTTTAATGTAGTCTACTTAATCAAATTAAAAATTATAAGAGTTGTAACAATATAACACAGCCATATTACTCCTCTTTCTTCATTGTTGCTTTGAACCTATTTAAGTTTCTTTCATGAAAGCCTATTTTAATACACACGAAATAAGATACATCAGTTCAATTCAAACTAGTATGGATACTTGCTAGAAAAATTAGTGTGTATTTCAGAAGTCAAACATTAACACTAACCTCAAACAAATGTTGCATAACATTCACTGCATTTATGCCTTCCAAATTTAAGAAGCCCTCATTAAGGCATTGGTTGTACAACATGATAATTTAAATCATAAAATTGCGACAGTTTAGCATCCATGAAAGTCTATACAACATGATAATTTGAATCATAAAACTGCGACAGTTTAGCAGCCACGAAAGTCACAACATTGGCTGAAAATGCTCCAATTCCAAGCCTTGCTGGCCGAGTTAAATTTTGCTAATAGGCAGATTATGTTCCCTTATGATTCGTTTCCATACCACATTCGGGTATACTCACTGGCCGTTGTCTCTTTGCCAACTGACAATGGTGCTACTAGACTAATTGGTTAAAGCTTTCCACAACCTACTACAGAAGGAATTACCTTTCAATGTTTGATGATTTTTGAAATTGGGATTTTTTGTAGAGTTGGGAAATTTTGAATTTGTCTTTACAAGTCTATGGTTAAGGACTTTCATAATAGAAAGTAATGGGGGTACAGAATAAGCATAGAATTTCCCAACTCCAGATCTCAAATCTCACAAAATTTCCAACTTTCAGGCTTTTAAACAACATTGGGGGACGGGGGGTTATATCCCCCAACCGCCCTACCCCCCGGCGCGACGCCCCTGAGTGTCACTCTCGAGTTAAAATAGACTGCCCCAATGACAAAGAGATCAGGGTTCAAATTCTGATTGAGTGTGCTGAAGGTAGTTTTTCCTAAATGGTTTTTCCACTCTATCTCCTCACATAAATGCAGGTACATTTCCTCTGAATTCAACTTTTGTTATCCCTAACTAATTAGCCTAATTGAACACTTTTGAAAGATATTCAATAAATTTTGAGGTCACCATATGAAGAAAATTAAATTCTATAATTGTAATGAAGCAATATTTTATTTATTTTGAAGGTGTCAGACTTCTATGCTGGCGGCCGGGGTTCAATCCTCGGTCCTGGCAAAGATTTATCTGATTACCAAACCCTTCCTTCACCTCTGACAAAACATCTTGTGAATGTGAGGAATGCCAGGTCTCCACCGTGGTTCGGATTCCACGTTAAACTGTAGGTCCTTCATTTCATCTCATAATCATCCTACCATTACACATTAGCGTAAGTGCGTATAACCTGAACGGGTAGTAAGACGCGGTGCTAATAATAATAATAATATTTATTTTGACTAAAAAAAGTTTTGCAATAAAAACTGCAAAAACACTGGCTTTTTCTCGCTTCTCCTTACATCCCACCTTAAGGTTTAAACGCCCATCTGATAGACAAATACGCACACTCTTTAAGGATGATGAAGAGGCCAGCCCCTACTGCTATAATGTACTAACACCCAACTCTATCATCATTTAACCACAATGCTTGGGTGACGATCTTGTGTAAAAACAATGTTGAAAATAAACCAAATATGTTTGATATCATTAATATGATTGAATTTAAAAAAAGGAGACCAGGCTTCAGTTTATCTTATTTGTTCTATATCAGAAAGCACAGGTTTTCCGCGCTGCTCACCTCTACACCTACCCACGGTAGTGCTGTCTAGGTGGTTTTCTGAAACACCTACACATAATATTGCTATATTTTTGCCACTCACAGCCTAAAACACTGAGCTAGAAGAACACGGTGTGACATCTAAACTTCCAGACATCAGGCATCAAAAACATCAACCACTGCCTACTAATAGTTAAGCAGAGAGGGTAGGAAAGAAGCACATTCATCCCAATGGTACCTGAAAAGTACACTCGGGCCACAATTCTCAGGACAACTTCTGTTCCTGCTTTCACATATTAATTCAGACATCCCCACATCCTTTTAGTCAAGATGGAAGGAATACGAGGGAAGAGATGCTCAACCATATCCCTTAAGGAACAAGTGTCGAGCCATTTCACAAAGAAAGGGTCTAACCTCTTCATTTCTCTGAAATGTCTCAAAAATACGATATACAAAGCACCCATTGGGATTCTTACCATCTGATAATTCAAGACATATGCTAGGGGGAGAAGAGGACAACCCCCAATGCTATAATAAACTGACAAACAACTATGTTTTTTCACCTTATCATTTTTTTATTCCGTACTAGCTTTCATCGCCATCTTATTAGTCCCCGCCGCATTAGTTGGCACCAAAAATCAAGTTGATATAAAAATACAGGCAGTTCTTTTCAGAATACTTCCGGCCATTGATTTGCTCTTATTGCTATTCTCTGGCAAAGATGAAGTGTGCTGAAAGGTTTGTGCTGAATAAAGTCAAATACAAAACACACCCTCCCATTCATTTACAGCTACTTTTATCTTCTGCGACTATACCAATCCATTGTGTGTCTCGCTTTAAGAAAAGTAATGAATACATGATGTTGAAATTTAGTCCATTAAGACATGAATGTGAGATGTAGACATTGGTACAGTAAATTATAATTTGTGAAAGTTTTCTATTTAATTAATAATAAAATAAAAGCATTTTTAATGATACTTAAGAACTGTTCCATTAATAGCCCGGATAGTTTTATTTTATCTCATTTTTTAGTACATAATGTTGCCCCAAATTAACCTAGTTTTTCAAATAGCTCAGGTAATTCTTTATTATTCTATCAAGATGGATTATTAACTTTTGATAAACAATAAAAGAATGGACCCCATGGCCTGTTTCATCTGCTTAAACAATCCACAAACTATTTTTCTGCTTCAGCTGCTTGGGGCCACCTTGAGTTGACTGAGTGAATTGAGCTTTACAAGCACTTCTTTTGTTTAATTTGTGATTGATAAAGGAAGGGGTAAAAGACTGGTCACCACTCATCCCATTGCCTGATCAGGCATCAGAATGTATTGATAAACAAAGATAAAAGAACAGCTATGAATTATGAGGAGCTAGCTATGCTTCTTGCTTGTCATGATGAAAATGAGTGAGAATTGAGAAATAGTGTCATATGTTTTCCCTCTACAGACCACCCTATCCCAGCATGAATGAAGATAACAAAAAGTTGTTTATTTTGTTGCAATCCAGATAATGAAATCAAAGATATAAATTTTACATGTGACCTAGTTTATTAAAGCAAAACATTCCACAGTTTGGCTCAAGGTGATGTTCACAGGGGCATGTTAGTGAAAGCTAAAGTCCAAACTAGCATGTTTTGGGCACAAAAAGCAAGCAGAGACAAAAACTATGCTCAAGAAGGATTGTTATCATTTTTGGAAAGAGTTACATACAATTTTAATGGCCCTATTTGTTTTCTCTTTGATCGGTTCTTCCTTTGCACAATTGCAGTTCTTGAGTCAAGATAGAGCATCTGACTGTGAAGGGTTGAATATTCTTCGCCACTGTAGAGTGCAAACAAATAAAATCTTGAGATCAAATATATGTGTGTGTGTATATATGTACACACATACACATACTTCATCACCACTTCTTACCTGTTCAGTCTATACACATATATGATAATTACTTTAATGGGATAGGGATTAAGAAGGAAGCATTTTATAGATAATCTACTCGCATTTGCGTAGGAGAGTGGGAAAACATTTATAAAAAAACCACCCTCATTAGATCTGACTGGGATTTGAACCTCAGTTTCTCTATCAGCAGGCTAATCTAACAATAGAGTGACGACTCAGACCATTTGGCCAATTAAGTAGGTATCACATAATTAATGTTTCAGCGTAAACAAAAAAATGAGATACAATTTATTTAAATTTATTTTAGGTATTTAATATACACTTTCTGAACCAACTAATTATATCAGTACACGACTTATAGACTACATAACCTACCGTAACTTAAATCTATAACCGACACAATTTCCAGCACCTGGCCGTTAATTCATCACTGTGAAACAGGAAATCTACATTTCCCCATTGATACATTTTTTACCATTCCAAGAATCAAATCCAGGACCTTTAGCTCAGTAGACAGACACGCTGAGCTGAGCAGACTGAGCTAAAGTGTTGGATTAACATTGGATAAAGATAATCTAGTTTATCATAGTGCTCTAGATGGAAATGATGTAACCCATCACTATTGGGATGTAAGAACGCAAATAGAAGAATTTCAAGGAAATCAACCAAATAAAAACAACTAGAAGTTATTGAATTTTAAAATAAGTTTCATTTCTAAATTTGATTAAAAGAATAGTTTATATTATTATATGGACAGCTCCTCAATGATGGGCATGTGCCAGTCTCATCTTGTCTATTTCAAAGGTGGGGGGTTTGAATCCCAGTGGGTGTAGAAAGGTGTTTGTTCATAGTTTCCTATGCTCAATCCATACAAATGCAAGTACACTTCCTCTAAATTTTACTTTTCCATGATAGCCTAGTAGTGCATATATGCAGATATCCCAGACTGGTAATAAGGTGCAGTGCAAAGAAACGTTGCTGATTTTTAAGCTTTTTAAAATTACTTAGATATGCTTTGGTGCCAGAGTGTTAATTTAAACTAATTAGGTAACAATATGAAGAGGGTGAAATTCAAGAGAATGAGCCAGTATTTATCAAGAAAGAGGATCTACAATGAGCACCTGGATGGGGATTTATTCTCGACCTTCTATATAACTTGGGGATTGAATCTCAGCCATACAGGATGTGTAGCTCTGATGGTTAAATCTTCTTTAAATGCATTCAATACAACAGGGATAATGATTTGAAGATGACAAAAATAAAAAATCCCATCACCTACATCACCAAAAGGTGTTGTGGGAAAAGCAAAGAACAACTAATATGAGGTAAGGCACATAATTATCTAAACATGACAAAGAATGAGCTATTTCTGCTAAATACATTTTGAGCTAGACTGCCAAGGACGGGGAAATTGAGGTTGAATCTCACTCGGGTGAAATAGGGGTGGTTTTTCCTAGATGGTTTTCCACTCTCCCTCCACACAAATGCGGGTTCACTGCCTCTATATTCAACCTTCTTAATTTCTAACCCATTAGCGTAATTAGTACTTAAGTGCATAACCTGAGCAGGTAGTACACGTGGTGCTAAGTGTTATTATTTGCAAAATACTTTAATCAAGTTAGCTTCATTTCTTGTTATACCTCCTTACATAGAATGCAAGCCTTTTAATCAATGAAATCTTCTTGTTAGAATATATTAAAGACAATAGAGCAGCTCACAAGGGATGAAAATCAACAATACTTTAGGCATAACTAATTAAAGAAAACCTCTATTCACTCTTTGAGCTACAGTTTATATATAATATTATATATGTAAGAAGGTACAGAGAAAAGGATTAGGAATATGATTTTGACTTTTACTATTTTAAGAAGGAAAAACAGAGCTAACACTTTACAATGCTACTAATGGACAAAGGAGAAGCCAGTTCACACTGAAAAAAGGAGGTAGTGCTCTCTCCAACGTTGATTGAAAGTCACTAACATTTCCTTATGGATAAGAAACAACTGCATAATTTCTCTTTAAACGGCCTAAGAATTGAAATCAAATCGTAATATCTTTTCCTGCCACTGTGGCAACATAAGTTTCCAGTTTTTAAAGCATGGGTGTCCTATGAAAATCATACTCTACACCTCCACCTATAGGTTTTGTTCTATCTGGACTCTTGTACACCACAACTTCCTAAAACCGGGAACCAAAAGACAAAATAGGATAGTGATAAGGAATAGGACACATAAAAGGAACAATTAACATATAATACTTAAACTCCCGAGTACCCTAATTTTTATAAGTAAACTTCCTTCACCTCTGACAAGACTTGTATTAATCAAAATCTGTGAATGCGAGGAATGCCAGGCCTCCACCGTGGTTCAGATCCCACGTTAAACTGTAGGTCCTCCATTTCATCTCACAATCACCCTACCACTACACATTAGCGTAAGTGTGTATAACCTGAACAGGTAGTAAAACGCAGTGCTAATAATATTATTATTAATAATAATAATAATAATATAAGTAAACTTTGGTGCGAGTTTACTGGTTACTAGAAACACTAGGATCAAAGGATAGTTTTTAAAGAGAGGCTTCAACATTTGCCTGAAGAAGAGATGAAACGATGTATGTGGGAAAGTGCACCTAACCATTTAACTATGGCCTTTCAGATCAGAATCAAGTGCACCAGCTTGCATCTAAGTGTAAATCTTTTATTGTTATTGATTTTGGATTTTTCATTAGATTTATGTTATGCAAACAAATTATACATAAAGTGTTAAACACACTTGGATTGCTCAAAGCAAGACTCTAAATCAGGGATTCCCAATATGAATGGTAGCGCCTTCCTGGGTGGCTTTAAATCCTTTCAAGAAGGACTTTGGCATGACTAAAAACGTTAAAGGAGTGTATATTTGGTGTTCTAATGCAGCAGTTGAAGCATTCAAGTTTCATTTTATTTAATAAACACCTCATCTATTTTTAACCTGCCTCGATGGCGTAGTTAGCTAACATGCTAGTCGTGATGAGCTAGACTGCCGAGGACGGGTAGATTGAGGTTCAAGTCTCAGTCAGGTGAACTGGGGTGGTTTTCCCCTAGATGATTTTCCACTCTCCCTTGACACAAATGTGGGCTCACTTCCTCTAAATTCAACCTTCCCAATTCCTTACCCTTTAGCATAATTAGTACTAAAGCACATAAGCCCGAACAGGTAGTAAGACGCGATGCTAAATAATAATAATAATATATAAAGCTGTTTTGTATCTAGTTGGATGTATTTAATAGTATCAATTCATGGAAATAGCACTATAAATAGTGTGTGCTCATCAGTGAATAGCTCTGAATAACCTGCTTCGGTGACTGCGTGGTCTAATGCGCTATTCTCGTGTGAACTAAACTGCTGACGATGGGGATATTGGGATTTGATCCCGGTCGGGTGCACTGAGGGTGGTGGTTTTTTACTCTCCCTCCATGCAACTGCATTTCCTCTAAATTAAGCCTTTCTAATCCCTAACCCATTAGTGTAATTAGTACATAAGCATATAACCTGAACAGGTAGTAAGACACGGTGCTAAAAATAATAATATGAATAGAGGCCAGTGTCATATCCAGGAATGTAAATATGAACCACCCCCGCCACTAGGTAATGTTCTGATGCTGTCTTGAGGAAGCTGGAACCAAGCCTGAGAGAGTGTTTGATAAGCTGGGTGTATCGGGGAAGGGGGAATTCTTCCAACGGATGAGTTTCGTGTGCAAACCAACTTAATGCAATGAATTGTATATTAGTGAAAATTCGAAACCACTTAGCTAATGTTAGTCATGGTGACTTGGGACTATTGCTATCCAACTTCAGATATTGTGAAGTCAGCCAAAAATCATATATCTCAAGGATCACAATAGTATTTTATAACTAAACTAATTTTATTTATGTTTCTATATAACCATGAATATATATATTAATAAACCATACTATGAATTGTATGTGTAATCCAAGTGCATGATAAAAATATCATTAATCATTGGCATATACTTAATCTGAGGGGAGGGGGGGGGGGGTGCGTTGGGTTAAAAAAAAAAAGGTTTGGGTAAGCCCAAAATATTTATTCAATTACCTCACCGGCAATCCATTTATTCTATGACCCTGATGCATAAGATTGTATGACCACCATCAATGCTACCACAAGTTTATAAAGAGATAGAATGAGCATATATGTCCACACACACACACAACAAAAACCGTTACACTTATATAATATACATATTACAGCACATTTATGGATATCTACAGTGTAGGCCTATACTGATTCTAGTAATAAAGAGAGATAGAAAAAATGAGATAAAGAGGATTCTGTAAAAATACTTGCACTTTATCAACTTATATAAGGATTTTTCACCTCCACTAACTTAACTCTATCTTAAAAACCGGAGTCAATGACATATGATGCTAAACAAAAAATGTACGCAGGGAAATCCCAACTCAGGCCCTGAACACTACTTATCATTATGGGATGGAATTTTTGTCTGGAAGATTTTCTGCAAGCAGAAGAGTGTTGGGAGAAGGTAGAGGCAGCACTTAGAGCCTATCACATACAAACATAAAGCCACAAAATATTGGGTCGGGTATCGATATGAATAGCAAAATATTGGGTCGGGTATCGATATGAATAGCAAAATATTGGGTTGGGTATCGATATGAATAGCAAAATATTGGGTTGGGTATCGATATGAATAGCAAAATTCATTAGCAAATACTTTAACAATATATATAAAAACTGAGTACACATTAAGATCTGTTTCTTGACATTGATCTAACAATGGTATCATAATTGTCAATATAGGCAGATGATGGCATAACACTAAAATGTTTCTCACCAATGATAATGTAATATAAAACCCAAAGTTAAAATATTAAGATTAATAATTTTTTAACTTTGTAATATGATATTAAAGTTTGATAACATCAAATTTAAATACTTCAACTTGTTTAAGTTATAGAGTTACTTAAATTAGTAGGCTATATTTAATCATACTATCTTCTAGAGTATTTTTAGGTTGATTAAAACCAACAAACAAAATCCATTTTGATGTTTTAAGTACCTATAAATGCATGGTTTTAAACAAACATCTTTATTTTAAGAAAAATATCATTATTCAATATTATATTTATTATTTATTTTAATAACATATCTGGGCATCTTTCATAATTTTTATGGAATATTCAAGCGATGTAAAAAATAGTTAATGAAATATTTTCATTAAAATATTTTTCATTATAATGAATTTTAATTGGGAAAACAAAAAACTATTTATGGATTTATTTATTTTCTTTGGGATATTAATATAAATTGTCTGTTTATAACTTGACAGTTAATGAATAATTTATTCTGTTTTTTTAAATGTAAGCCTAGTTTTAAATTCTGGTTAAGTTCAATTAATTATTATTATTAGCACCGCGTCTTACTACCCATTCGGGTTATACGCACTTACGCTAATGTGTAATGGTAGGGTGATTGTGAGATGAAATGAAGGACCTACAGTTTAACGTGGAATCCGAACCACGGTGGTGGCCTGGCATTCCACACATTCACAAGATGTCTTGTCAGAGGTGTAGGAAGGGTTTGGAAATCAGATAAATCTATGCCGGGACCAAGGTTTGAACTCCGGCCGCCAGCACAGAAGTCTGACATAAGTTCAATTAATACAACAATAATGTGATTTTAACAGTAGACACTAGAGTAAAAATACATGGTTTTAAATACTATTCCTCCCCCTACAAATAGTTAACTTAGTATATAATAGGTGTAGTCATGTGTTCATTTACAAACTATTGTTTTTGTAACACTTGGTTTAGGAGCAGGGAAGGCAGTGAAGCTACAGTAGCCGTGGCTTCTTTGGTGCTGACTGACAGCTCACAGCTGACTTCTGACAGTCAATATTTAGGTATAGTACCCAAATTTTGACCGTCAGAAGTGACAGCTGAGCATATGGTTTGGTGTAGGGATACATAATTTGGTCTGGTAACTTTTCAAAGCTTTTAGCTTTTAGCTGTGCGCTGTCAGTCAGCACCAAAGAAGCCATGGGGTACTTTAACAGTATGACTGCTGATATTCTTGAGTTGATAATTCATCTCCTTTATTGGAGGGGTAAGGGGCACGTTCCCTATTGCCTCTCCCATCGGTTCATATCTCTGTATACAAAGGTTTAGGGCATTGGCCCTTATTGATCGAAGGCAGTCACACGCATACAAACCGGCTTTTTATAAATCTGTTCACTGTTTTTACAATTCTTGATCAGTGATCATTGTAAGGTGTATTGATTGACAAGTGTTTAGATATATTCAGAATATGCAAAAAAATATTGTTTATTTCAAAAACATTCAAGAAAAGCTACATGTATGAAAAAAGTCAGGATACCCATTTTCTCAGGCAGAAACACCAAAGAGAGATAAACAAATCAATTCCATCCACCGGTGGTAAGAATAAAAGTAAAGTAAAATGCATTACATTGTGAGAAGAATTCTTACAAAGATGCATCATCAATGTGATTTTTTTTTAATTTAAATAAATTGTGTTTTAATTCAATGACACCATATTTACAATATTCTTCAGTCTACTTACTACCCAGCTAATTTATTAACTAATATGAATGTATTAAATATTTGTTGATGAGGGTATAAAAAACTAGATAAGAATACAAATAATCTATCAGCTAGATGAAAAAAAAACATTTCAGTGGTGTGGGGTGACTATTTTGTTTTTGTGTAGATTACAAATATGGCAACCCGGAAAACAAAATTGGTAGCTTTCTCATCTTTTTTTGCTAAAAAAAAAATATGTTGAAAATAACACATTATTTTTTGTTTTTATCTTTTCCCTTACTAAACATCAACTTAAAAAAAAAGTTCTTACAGAGTTTTTTTTAGCTATAATTCTCTACAAAAAGGGTTCATTTTATTTTTAAGGTTGAACCAATGATAAAAGCCCTAACAAGGGTCAATTATTATTATTATTATTATTATTAGCACCGCGTCTTACTACCCGTTCGGGTTATACGCTCTTACGCTAATGTGTAATGGTAGGGTGATTATGAGATGAAATGATGGACCTACAGTTTAACGTGGAATCCGAACCACGGTGGAGGCCTGGCATTCCCCACATTCACAAGATATCTTGTCAGAGGTGTAGGAAGGGTTTGGAAATCAGATAAATCTGTGCTGGGACCGAGGATTGAACCCTGGCCGCCAGCATAGAAATCTGACACCTTACCCCTAGACCACCAGGTCACCGAACAAGGGTCAAACCTGAATAATATCCCGCCATATCGGGACTTAAATGCATCACGCAAAGTTAATATTCTTAGAATCCACCAAACTGAATTGCCGAGAATAATACATGGAATTTAATAATGATTATGTGTAACAATTACTTATATTCACAAAATATTGTACAGTTTCTATTGGGGAGACAATCTTCCTAAAGTTACTCCTGTTCCCAGGAAACTGAATCAATAGAGTTTGATTTGTACAAAATTAACTCGATTAAAGACTTCAAGAGAGCTCACGGGCAAGATAATACTACACCTGTGTTGTATGCAAATATAAAAGGAGTCTTCAAAGTTAGGTTTTGACCACAGCCCACAGTTCCTTACAGCTAATTCCAACAAGGCTAACCTAATTAAGTTTCTAATTGATTTGTGGAGCAAGGTGCAGAGTAGAGTTATGTTCATTGCTAATGAAGACAAGTGCTGGAAAGTAACGTCTGTTGAAGCAACAGAGTCTACTGAAATTGTTTGTGACCAAGAAGAGGCCGACACAAGGCTAGCCTTACATGCTGCACATGTGTGAGAGAGTAACATCCTTCAGTTGTTGTTTATGCTTACGACACCGATGTCCTAATAATTCTGCTGGATTTCACTCAACAAATTACATGCCAAGCTTATGTGAGAATTGGTAAGCAAGGAAAAGATCAGATTGTCACCCTTCAAATGTTGTTGGCAAGCACAATCCTAAACTATCAGATGGCTGCAACACTGATGACTTCATGAAAGCTCTGATAAGATTTCATTGCTTCACAAGCTGTGACAGTGTTTCAGCCTTTTATGGCAAAGGAAAGAGGACGCCTTTCAAACTAATGAGCACTGCAGCACACTACAACAAATCGTTCAAAGCCTTTGGAGAAGAATGTATGGTAAGTGAACCCTTAAATGCTATCTTGGAGATGTTTGTGAGCCAATTGTACGGCGAAAAAAAACTGAGTCCGTAAATACACTTAAGTATAATTTGTACTGCTGTGAAGGAGGCAATATTCTACAAGAGTTCTTACCTCCTTGTCTTTCAACATTATGTCTCCTGGTAAGCACCCCTAATATTTCAGCCTTTTTTAAAACCTTAATATTATGGCACTAGTTCTATCTTGGATATAGAGTTGCGCAGCGAACTGTGTTTTATAGCGTAGCAAGAGGTAGGTCCTGTCATCTGAAATGTAAGCAAGCCTGATTAAGTTAGTAGCACTCACCACTCATGAAAAGACAGCCTGGCATTTGTCAACATGTTTTCATTATAGTTTGGTTAGTGGCAGTACTAATGTTTTATTTTTGTGTTGTGCATATTTGTTTTTTTTTTATTAAATTTTATTTTATTTTATTTTATTAAACATATATTAAGACTAACAAATTGCACATTAACCTTGGCCATTTTTTAAATACAGCGCTTGAAAATTGTCCAATTTTATAACATGCTCACACCCCTTTTTATTGAGCACCCCCAATATTTTTTACAGCCTATGATTGCTATTAAGTGACTTGGAAGTCAAGCCGCTCCTGAGTAAGTACTGGAGATGATATCATGCAAATGCAAATCCTGTCAACCAGGATGATGAACGCGCTTGGACGTCAACCTCTCATGCACCGACATTTACAGTTGCTTGTGTGCTAAACAAGAAATTGACACCACGATGATGATTTTGAAGATGAATGTTAGTGAAGCTATAAAGTGATATACAGTACAAAGAGTTGTTAGAAACCTTAGTATTTCCATTTTTTGGTTATAAAATAACATTAGTTTTGAACAAAAACTATATAAATATGTGTGTTTGTAGCAAAAGTCACCATATAACAAAGATGCACCATTAGTTAGCTATCTGTAAATAAATATGCAGTAAACCTTACCAACATATGAATTTACCGTACTTGTTTGTGTCAACCGTAAAACTAAAACGAGAAAGATAGATGATATACTTTGTGATGAAATAGAAACTAAACAAATTTTGTTTTGTGAATAGGAATTACATATAAATATATTATAACTATATAAAATTCAGTTTGGGGGATTTTAAGCATATTAACTTTGTGTGATACATATAAGACCTGGAATAGCGGGATATTATTCAGGTTTGACCCTCATTAGGGCTGGAAGTGTATGCCCGTCAAGCCATTATTGAGTGGGGAAAGCACTAGAGGAGGGGTGTTTTAGGGTTCTCAAACACCTCCAGATGAAAGTATTGTTGTATTAAAAATAAATTTAAATCGTTTCAAGAGGGATTCAAGGCTTAAATATGCCTTGCCAACTGCTAGGAGATTTCACCATGAGCCACCTAAGGTAATAGACTATGGTTATGGATGGTTATGTCCCATCCGCATGGTAGTATTGTCTATCATCTCAAACTGATGTCCCCCCCTCCCCAGCCCCCCTTAACATTATGATTTCACACACACTTTTTTTTAGAGTAAAGAGCATTATTTTTATATCATTATATCAGGGTGGAACCCTTTGATATGTCCTCAATATTTAGCGCCACTCTCGCTATGAAACCTCCTTATTTACATGTGTTTTGAGTTTAGAAGCTAATTAGATAAGTTACTAAAATAATAAAAATATGTATCTGTGATTAAAATATATTGTAGAAACATAAAATCAATATTAACTAAATCAAGAATATGTTTCTAATGCAATACTTATAGACTAAAGTATTAATTTCCCATGTATTTTTATGGTACCCCATTGAGAACTTCCGGCCTAGACCCTAGAGGAGTGTTTCCCAAACATTGGTACGTGTGCCTCCAGGGATTTAACACTGAGTTCTATGAATCATTAAATAGTTTATGATAGGCCTAGTAGTAAGTCTGATAAATAGAAAAATTAACATAGATTTTGATGTGATGTCTTGGCATTTCTATACACATTTATTTCTCTTTGACATGTCTTTGTTTATAACTTACCTTTAGAGATTTATAAACGTTTGAAGAGACAGTTTATATTGTTAGGTATCTAGCATTATTTAGAATGTTAATTAATGCATCAGGTGCTGCACAATGAATGGCTTACTCACCATTAAACAATCTGTGAGGTATCCTAAGTAATTACCTTGTTAAACCGCAGACAAATTGTATAACAGTATCAACAGAAACTTGCAAGCTGTCTTAAAGTAATGGAGAGGGGAACCACAAAAACTGAGTATATAACCTTTTGTGTTTTCAACTCTTGTGAGAAGAGTAGAGGGTAAGACCTATACATAAGTCCTTCCTTGGGAACCAGCAAACTTTCCACTACCTCATCTACAAAGCAATACCCTTGGAAGAGTCCTGGATCATATTTTGCCTGTGACCCGTAAACTAGGGGCGATTTAAATCATAATTAATAAAAGTATAGGACTAATTTTTTCCTGAAATAACTTCAAATGTTCCAAGATAATGGTGGACGCTCTTTTTTTTTATGCTCACTTATTTAACTTTTAAATCACTTAGTTCAAATCAATAATAGGTTTGGTAAAAAAAAAAGTTATAGCTTTGTACAAAGGCTTTTGATTTTGTCAGATGTATTAAGGTGTGTAGAGGCAAAGTGAAAGTGAGGCTGTGTCGGTGAAGAGAGTGAGGCAATATGTGATTGAGCCAAGTCGTGTCTGCACATAAAAGTGAGGCTATACACATGTGTGCCTTTGTTCAGCCTTGCTGCAAATTTGGCTCTAGTTTATATGCACCATTAAAATATTAGTAACTACAAGCAAGTATGAAATGTGGATGACACACAACTACTGCTCGTATCAAGTTGGCTGCGGCACACCATTTGTGGAAAAGCGGATAGGCGCTAATGGAAACATTTACGTTTTTCCCTTTCCCCCCCCCTCCTTCCAGGTATCAATAATATAAAATTATAAAAAAATAAGCCCACTCCTGACAGATTTGGATACAAGAAACACTTTACTGAAATATATTACTCAAGCCTTCCATAACCACTAGTTCAAAATTCTTGATCTATCTTTCCTCTTATAATCTACATTTGTAGTACTGTAAATTAATCAATTAAATTCAAGTATGTACTTACAGAAGACTGGCATTATGAAGCATTTGTGTAATATCACCCACAGCAACTAGTTTGTCAGAAGGAATCTTCAACCAATTATTGAAGGCCAGAGCTAATTTGGCACGAATTTGCTTGCCAGGCACTTGATGAATATACTTGAATGGCTCTAAGAGTTTCTAAAAAAAAAAAAAGCAAAATCATAACCAATTAAAAATGTAGGTAAAATAACAACAATAATCCAACTGCCCGAGTTAATTTAGTGTTAGCAGGCTTAGACGAGATGGCAGAAATTTAAATCCAAACCAAGTAGGCTAATTTGTAGGGTGTTTGTACCCCCAATTGTGGTTCACCCTCCTCTCTTAAGAGCCTATATCATCCCACAAATAACTTAACACCTAACTTAGGTAGGTATTAAAGCATAAAGTCAAGCGTCACCTTCTGGTGCAGTTTTCTATGTTCTAGGCCTACTGAAATTGAGACTAGTGGAACTCTTTTAAATTAAAAAAAAATATTGCACAATCATTATTTTTAAACTAAAAATCTATTATGTGGTCCCAATTTTAATGTTTTCAAATGAATAATAAATAATACTGCACTTTGATCAATTTTCTAATTGAAGAGTAATCTTAGGGGTTATTTAATTTTCCTGTTAATCGGCCGTGAGATGAGTTACCAGTATTAAGAAAAATAATGGTGTACCATTAGTTCACCCAAAAATGGCATTGGACTAGAGTTTATTGAGAAATCTAGATAGTTTGGCTCAAAACAAATTATGTTGTGTTCTTCCATAGACGTGACACCATTTTAAACATTTTCATATTGATTTACACACACAAATTGTCATATTATAAATACAAAGATTAACACACAATTCATAAAACTTGTGTAGACCTAATGTGCATTGCTAATGAGTACTGATCATTTTGACAGTAAATTTATTATGAATTAAATATCCAAGCAAATCATGAATTTAATGTGTAACTGAACAATACAACCCACTGGCTCAATAGTATTCTCGGCTGAAATGCAGACTGCTATCACAGAGAATCACAAGAAAAATTGTAGGCCCATTAGAGAGATTTTAGGTTCCTCAGTGAGATAGCCTACTTAAATTTGATTGGTTCATATGAAATGTTATGTGGCAACAATCAAGTGCATCCTTTTTAGATAGATCCTTTTGTAATATAGATATAATATGATGAGGAATAGAAGTCAAATAAGCTTACATATTTTTAATTGGAGCATGCGGCTAAATATAGGCCACCTGATAACTACTTTGAATTTTAGAAAAGAAAAGATTTAAGTCAGTCAGGGTTTATTTGGAATGTGTCCCTTATTTGGTGGAATCTGTAAATTTCAATAATTGAGCTTACAGATTAAATTTTGTACAAAAATATACCTATATGTGTGTGCACTAATCATCCCCAAAAATGTATAAAATTTTAATTAATTTTCATCACATTGAATATGCATATCATAATTTTAGAGTCCAACATGCAAATGCGTTCTTTTTCAAAAAAATATTTTAGTAAAAATAACACTACCAGACAAGGTTATAAATTACATTTAAAAGAGAAGAGGAAAACATGTCAAAATATTTTGCTTTGATTATGAAATAGTTACCTACCATAATTAATTTGTGAGCTGACTAAAAGTACATTATTTTGACATTATTTTTACGCCATGTTATTTACCATGTTTTCCCACAATGTACACTGTGACAACTTTGCTAAACAACTAAGTAGAGGTATGATTAGTTTGTTTCATAACATGCAAACGATTATTTTAAACAAACTATAGAGTCAGCAAAGCAGGCAGGATAAAACTTATTTTATTTTTCTAGGTCATATTTTGGAAAATTTAATATTTTTTCATTTATACACACACAAACACAAAGCAAATTTCCAAAGATAAAATAAATATTGTAAAATAATTCTATATAATATAATAAATTCAAAAACCTTAATTACAGAAGAATGTTATTATTATTAGCACCGCGTCTTATTACCCATTCGGGTTATACACACTTACGCTAATGTGTAAATGATAGGGTGATTGTGAGATGAAATGAAGGACCTACAGTTTGACGTGGAATCCGAACCACGGTGGTGGCCTGGCATTCCCCACATTCACAAGATGTCTTGTCAGAGGTGAAGGAAGGGTTTGGTACAGAAGAATGTTGATTTCTAGAACATAGCCTAAATATTTAAAAGAATGTCAAAACATGGCATTCAAATTAAAACACATCCTAACCTCTTTGTTTACTACTCTCCAAACTATTATTAATAAATAAAATATAACATGTTTAAGAGTACAAAATATCGGTAATGGTCTATATTTTATGACCTACAAAATAACCTAACCTAATATTCCATGATTGAGTAAGGTAAATTAAATGCCAAAATAAGTAAGGATGGGTATACAAGGCTATATTTATTTAGGTGAACATTTGTGTAGGTTAAGAGATTGAAAAGTTTCAGGAAACACTGAGTAATAAGGCTGAATAATACCCTGTGATATAGGTTGGTTAAGTTGATTTTCTATGCTTAGATTTAAAATTGTGTTAATATTTCCAAGTATTTACCTTTTATGAGAAAATGTAGTTATCTTGTTACCTGCTTCAATGGACACATGGTTTAAGGCATCACTCTCGTGTTAGACTAGACTGCCTAAGATAAGGCGATCGGGGTTCGAATCCTGGTCGGGTGTAATCAGGGTGTTTTTTCCAAAATGGTTTTTCACTTTGCCTTTATATAAGTGCGGGTCCACTTCCTCTATATTCAACCTTTTTCATCCCTAAGTAGCTAGTAAGACAGTGCAAAAAAATATATAATGAAAAATGTTGCCCGGTACCAGTAGGGCCTAATGTTATTTTGATTAAAATATTTCTTGAAAAATAAATTAGTTGAGTACTAGAGCCTATTTTTAAATAAACTGATTTTAAACTACAAACATTTTCAACAAATAGCATTTAATTACCTCATCTTCAGATCTGTCGCTAGAGTTGAGTCTACTATTAGAAATTCCGTTTCCTTCGCCGACTTGAGTTTCCATTTTCATTAAATATCGTTTTCTGAACAAAGGTTGTTTGGAAACAAAATAATAATGCCTCTTGCACAGAAACGATGCCACTATTAAAACCTGAGCTTCACGTCAAATATATACCACATATTAATTAATAACCTCATTTTTGTCAAGAGTACCTAAACGTTCATATTCGTACAGAAACAGATCAATGACTACCGCATTGCATTGATAGGAGATAAGTTTATTTTACTAACTTCTGCTCATTATATTGACACAATAAAGCATAGAAAAGACAGTTTAATATAGAAGGCGCTCTCAGTGGTATATTGCTGAACCATAACAAGTAGCGCCAAGTGTCGCTTTCCTTAACTAACAACTGTTCTGGCGGTATATTCAAATCTAGGTGTACTTGAGCTATTTATGATTCAAGGGCTCTGGTGTAAATAATGGTACCTAAAATTTTGGATTATCATGTTCTATTTAGATTGGTTTTTAGTTGAAAATTTGGCAGAAGTTGACTCCTAAAATTATAATTTTCTATTATATTCTTTAATTAAAGCTGATACAACATGAAAATGCAAAATTCTAAATACTATTATTTACATCAGAGCCCTTCATTTTCAAGGAAACCTAATGGAATTAAATTTGCAATATATAGAAAACTATTTATACATAACAAATGTTTTTGTTTTTCAAATTAGACCTCTAGACCTTTATTTTTGGTTGAAATCATATTAATTTTTGTAATGAGGGAACCCAATAACTTTTTTTAAAACTTGTGAGAGAAAAGGCCAAACAAACTTAAAACTGTGTTCACAAATTTTACTAATCAAACACAATAGAAACAGTATTACATTTGTTGACAGATCACTTTACCGTAATATTTAAAAAAAATCTTATTTCCCTACTTTAGTGGTCAAATGATTTAAGGCAGCCAGGTCAAACTCATGGACCAAGTGTATTTTGCAGCCGCTTGGAGAAACAGGGTTTTAAATAGGTGTTTATCCAAGAGCATGTGCGGCTAAATCAACAACCGTACTTTATTGTCTTTTCTAGCCCCAGCCTCCCTATAAAAATATGTTAAACCAGAAATTTTTCATAATATTTTTCTTATTACCCAGGCATCAGTTTATAACATGTTATAAACGTTCACTTCCTATGTATTCCTCTTAACATAAATACTATTGCATGGTCTGAAATTATTGGTTTTCTGTTGCCCCCACCCAAATCCTCAAACCCCTCACAATCACATCATCACATGCCTTATAAGTGAGACCAGGTGATAGGGACATTTCATCAAAAATTAAAGTACAATATTTAACAGGTGGTTTCATTTTAGAAACAGTTTCTTTCATGTGCTTGAAAATTTGATCATTCAATCCAGCATTGAATGGCACTTTCCTCAACAACCGCATAATTTATTTCTTACTCGGTAGAGCAAACATCTTTGAGAGCAAGCGGTAACCTTTACCACTCTGTTTAAAAAGTGATAAACTTAAAATTTTATCTTCGGTTGAGAATCTATATACTTTAGGATGCTTGTTTTGATTTCTTATTTAAGATTCTATAAATGTCCTGGTTGTTGAATTTAATTTTGAAATAAATTTCCTAAACTTTACTGTGTCCACACATTTATGGGCTGCTACCGATCTTTGTTTGAATGACAAACATCTTCTAGATAACCGATCTTGTTTTTTTTTTGTAGCTGAGTGGCCACACTGTAAATATAATGAGCTTTTGGTGTTAGGTAGATTTCTCGAGGCACATTCACTCTGCCTAATAAGCAATTCGTCTTTCTCGCTAAAAACAAAACAAAATGAAAATCAATTAATATAAACATGAAATAACAATAAACAAAAATATGATTAAATGCCAAAGTATGGATTGGAGAAAGCAAAGTCCAATTTTTAAAGATAAACGACACATGGTACACAAAAAATTGTTCAAATAAGAACCTCTTATTATATAAAATAACAAATAATTTAACACTATCATTCCACTAAAAAGGATACAACCGCCTCAGTGGCTGAGGGGTCTGGCACGTTACTCGTGTTAGACTGGCCCGCTAAGGACGGAAAGACTGTGGTTTGAACCCTGTCGGGTGCAATGAGAATGGTTATTCCTAAATGGTTTTCCAATCTCCATTCAGGCAAGTGGGGGTGCACTTCCTCTCAATGTAACCTCCCTAATTCCTATCCTGTTTACATAATTAGGCCTAGTACATAGGCGTATGACCCGAACGGGTAGAAAGATGCGGCGATAAATAAACAACCAAAGGATACATAGAATCTATTAAAACCAAAATACAAATTATTCAAAGTCGGTATTTACCAATAAAACTTAAACTAACCTTTCATGAATAAATAAATTAAAACTTTGAAGAATAGTAATTAATAAAACAATATATGGTGGTAGTAGCACATGTAAAAACACATGTTGGTCAATAGCCCCATTAAAGTCTATCTGTGATTTGTGTGAGTTGTTAAAAAGTTGCAAAAATAAAAAAGTTTCAAATAGTTAGATTTAATTTCAGTCTTATTCAATTCTCAGAATCTTTGTTAGTTGAATCATCATAATCATAATCATCATCATCATCATCATCATCATCATCATCATCATCATCATCATCATAAAGTTTATTTATTGATTCTTCTAAAGCTAGCTTTAAAGCTGTGCTTCTTCACAATGGAAATAAGTTTCCATCAGTGCCACTAGCTCATACTGCTGATATGAAAGAAACATATGTGAGCATGAAACTCCTTATGGAAAAAACCAAGTATGATGAATACAAATGGAATCTCTGTGGTGACTTGAAAGTCAATGCTCTTTTGCTTGGACTACAACTTGGTTTCACGAAGTACTGCTGGGTTTTTTTTTTTTTTGTGGGTGTGACAGCAGAGACCAGCAAAATCACTACACCCAGAAACAGTGGTCAAAGCATAAATCACTAACACCATGAAATAAGAATTTTGTCAATACACCTCTTGTCGATCCGAAAAAAGTGTATTTACCTCCACTCCATATACAGCTTGGTCTTAGGAAAAACTTTGTTAAAGCAATGGATTGAAGTGGGCTTTGATTTACATATTTAAGACAAAAATTTCCAAAGATCAGTGATGCAAACATCAAAGACGGTATCTTTGTGGGACCTCAAATAAGATAATTGTTTATAGATGAGAACCTCGATAGTCAATTGAACCAGGTTGAAAAGTCTGCATGGGATTCTTTCAAAAGTATTTGCTGAAACTTTTTAGGGACACATAAGGCAGACAACTAAAAAGAAATAGTGAATGATTTGTTAAACTCTTACAAGATTATAGACTGTAACGTGTCTTTAAAAATACATTTCTTAGATTCGCACATGGATTTCTTCCTAGAAAACTTTGGAAAAGTCAGTGACGAACATGATAAACGGTTTCATAAAGATATATCCGGAATGTAAAAACGTTACCAGGTCAAGTGGAGTCCAAATATGCTTGCTGACTATTGTTGGATGTTCCAGAGGCTAAATAAAGCAGAAAATCCTACACTTCTACATTTAAGGTGGGATTAGTCCTTTATTATGTCTATATTTTGATAAACGTAACACTGCAAAATTTAAATAAATATTAACCAAAATTCTTACATGATAGAAAGATTCTAAAAATAGATTCGAATTCAGCACAAAGCATATTATTAGATCCACCTATTTTTGCTTTTGAGACAATTTTTTTTTTGTCACCCAGTGATATGATAGTTAAAAGTAATTTTATTAAAACTAGTTAACCCGTATTTATATGCATCTAATTCCTAATATGACAAGAGAAAGGCGTGGGGCAAAACGACCAATTAAATAAAAGGAACAACAAAAAGGATACCTAGGTAGCGATGAGTGGTTTGTGCGCTGGCGCTACCAACAATTATATTTTGTGTAGAAGGGGCTCGTCTTTCATTATTTGGACAAGGCCATATCAAATGGAGCGACAAGTGGAATGGTATCGGGACATAGTGGTGTTGCACGATTCAGGCAGCGGTGTATTCAACTTCGGTTGTACTATTCACTTGTAATGATGTTACTCAGGGTTGAATATGCCAATATGAGAGAGCTAAATCCATTTGGTTTGACACAAGTAAAATCAATGATCAATTGCAGCATTTATACTAATTATTTCCCCCCCCCAAATATTATACTTTTGAGAACATAGATTTTCTACCAAATACTTAATATATGTTAAATATCCTCGACATAGACGCTATTACATCATTTTCATGGCTGTTTCAATTTTAAAAAAAACAACATAAGGAACTTGGAGTTATCGGCTTAGGAGCAAATAGTAGGTTGACTCCTGATTGCAACAACAGAATAAAATTCATCTGTATTGCAAACACGCCCAAAAGGTTATATCTACCTGAATATCAAGTGTCCAGAATACGAATAAGTAAAAGGACGACTCACGGGAATTCATTCGTAAGGGTGGTGACACGGGTGGAAAGGGTTGCTGGCATCATCACCCACCGGCCACCAGAGATTTTCTCCTAACCTAGCTTTGACTAACCCTAGCTTAACCTAACCTTCAAATACTAATGTACAACGTAGTTTAGTTAAATTTAAACTGACATAGCTGAAAAGCCGCACGACTGGTAGGCACCCGTGGGCAGCACTTTTTTTTTTCAAATTAGGGGTGGGATGGCATATCTAACATGGCGTGTCTACAATCTAGACTTTTTCTCATGTGTCGAAAGCAGATAATGGTCTAAATTTACCATTGTGTTTGAAATCTGGACTGATTGCAAGCAGGACTACATCAAATAGTTGAGCTTGAACTCAATAAGTCAATATTCTGTTTTTTTTTGGTATGCTATACTAGTAATTAGTACTGGGCTATATTATTTTGTAGCTTTACCACTTCTCTTATATTTTTGGTTTCGCCCTCCCAATATATATCCTCTGTGTGCAATTGGCTAGCGCGTTCGGCTGTTAACCGAAAGTTTATTGTTTCGAGCCCACTTAAGCTCGTAATTATTTTACTAATTCTAAATGTCTTTTTTGAATTGCTTCACATGTAGTTTTCTTAACACTGCGTCTTACTTCTCGTTTGGGTTAAACAATTATATCCTAATTACGATGATAAAGAATATATTTAAATTAATTGTAGCCTCATTTTCTTGGAGAGAAAGTTGAAAATCATTTTGGAAATATCACCCTCAGTACACTCGATCGATATTCAAACCTTGATCTCTAATGCGAGAGAAGCGTATTAAACCATGTCACCACCGAGGTGGATATCATGTAATATTTTTTGTACCACTAAGTCTTAATACATAAATTAGTAATAAATATTATACTATGTATTTATTTACTGCTCAGTTAAAAAAAAAGTATTTTTGTCAAGACAAGCTTAAACAGCTCAGACAAATAATTCTATGCATTTAATGGGGATGATTACGTAATGAATTAGTCAGGCTGCAACTTTACTCGTTGTATTGATCGAATACTTTCCTGGTTAGATATTTGGATTAAGTATTCAATTGAAGTCTTTATAACTATCAAATATATTTTTATGATTATTTCAAACATGAGCCTACGCATTTTATATCATTAGAAGAGTGATAAATAAATTAGGGGTTGAGGATAATTTATATTAAATTAAATTAGAACATAATTCAATACAATTTGAGGAAGAAAACGATCGAATACAAATACATGTACCTGTATTATAAAATATTATCCGGAATATTATTTCCGGACCATTTAACTGTGGCAAAGTTCTTAATATAATCAGGTTATTAGAATATAATGCAAAATGTTGATGACAACGGACAATAGGGGAAATTGACTATAGTATCTTATTTTGGAGGAAACCATCAGTATTCAGTATTGTCTTTTGATGTTATAAAAATGACAATGAAAACTAAGAGGGAGGTTTGAGATAGAAAATTTCCCATTTTAAAGGTGCTGAGAAAATACCGATTGAAAAAAAAGAGAGATAGGACGTTAGTAAATACTATACCACGGACAAATTGAAGAAAAGAAACTTACAATAGGAAGAGTGGGGTGAAGGTTTAGTGTACCATCGTTCCTCGGTCTAAAGGAATAAACTACATAATACTGTTATCAACTCATCATGGTTGCCCTATTGAACCAGCTACACAACACGCACAACACCGTCGGTCACCATGCATCAACACATCAACATTATGAGTTTCAAACCAAGCTTCATGACTGCGTTCCCAAGGTTCGCCACCTGGATGCGCTAGCGTCAGCGGAACCAGGGAAAAGGTTCCACAGAGATTGAGATTCTTCAAGAATCGTCTACGCGGTTTATCCAAACTTCTCCATCCATTCAGTGCGTGTGCTACTCCCCATGTGATTCCTAAACTCCCGTCCTCTGGGGATAGTATATGAAGTGTCGTTCGTCCAAGTGAAGAGCATTCTTGGGACTTGTTTGGTTTGAACTAGGTGGGTAGCATCGAGCCACGAGGCATTGAGAGAATGTAAGCAAAATTCCGTTTCAGCTTAAACGTAATAATTAAACTTTTATTTATTTTTCAAAATTCTTTTTGGACATATTATTCAATATTTTAATAACACTTTTTGTTCGATGCTTCATTGGAAGACTTGATAGGATAGGATAATATTTTTCCAAATACTCTGTTGTGGAAATAGACTATTAAACTGTCACTTTGTTGTTTGATTATATTTAATAATAATACTTTTCCAAAGACGTTGAAATGGAAATAGACTATCAAACTGTCACTTTGTTGTTTGATTATATTTAATGAGAGTATTATGCCAAAAATTCTAGAGTTGAAATATACACTCAGAACTTTCATGTTGCTTGTTTAAGAATAGTTTTCCAAAGATTCCAAAAGGGAAATATACTTCTAAGCTTTCACTATAATATACTATGCTGTTAGTCATATTATTTGAATTTGGCCATTATGCTAAGTCTTAAATGCACTTATTGCTTGCCACTTAGGTTCTTTAATTAATATTCTGTGAACGTAAGTTCACGAAAGTGATGACAACCTTAAAATGTTGTTATGTTTGAGACATGCCGAGGAACATATTTTTTATTTTGAAGATATCTTGCACATATAGCTTGGTTTATTCAAAAGGTTAGGAGTGCATCTTGAGTTTGTGTTAACCATGGCTGTATCCGAATAGTCAAGTACACTTGACTTGATGCAGTCTTGAGTTCTCGCGGTTTTCAAGTGAAGACTGCATAAAACTATTCGAACGGCAACACACTTGGGCCCGCAGTGCTGCTTCCTACCGAATAACTTAGAAACTATGTAAACGCCATCTCGCTCGGAGCTTTCGTATCCATGGTTACCAACGCCACGAGAAAACTGCAGCGGTCTAGTCCGCGACTATTCGGACAGAGCTACACTTGGTCACGTGATTGCCAATGCAGCTATATCTTAACATGATCAGTGGCAGCTATCAACGCCACGAGCCAACGCGACGTCGCATAAGTAGACTATTCGGATACAGCCCCTGAGTTTATCTCAAATTAGCATTATTATTATTATTATTAGCACCGCGTCTTACTACCCGTTCGGGTTATACGTACTTACGCTAATGTGTAATGGTAGGGTGATTGTGAGATGAAATGAAGGACCTACAGTTTAACGGGGAATCCGAACCACGGTGGAGGCCTGGCATTCCCCACATTCACAAGATGTCTTGTCAGAGGTGAAGGAAGGGTTTGGTAATCAGATAAATCTGTGCCGGGACCGAGGATTGAACCCCGGCCGCTCAAATTAGCATGATTTGATTATTATTACCAGTTATTGTTATTGGTCCCTGGGAAACCAATTATTTCGGACTTAATATTGATTTAGTGTATTCATAATATTTATTTCCTCCAAATATGTGTGCGCTTCAAGTTTATTAAGCAAACTTTTAAGCATAGTTTATATAGTTACCATGAGGAACTTAAATTATAATACAAAATAGAATTTAAATATTAATTTAGGTGTACTTAGGATTTTTCTTTAACATAGACTTTTTGTATGTATTTAAATATCACTTTTCTTGGATGAAGGAGCTAAAATATTATTATTTGTTGTAACAATAACTAATGCTTAATATTAAATTGCAACATCACATTTATCTTCTACTATAATTTTGGTAATCCTGTATTTTCCTATCTATGAAGGTTCTAAGGTATAAGAAAAATATCACTTCTACTGTAAACTAATGAGGAAGGCTGTTGCCTTTTCTTAATTTCCACACCTAGGTGAGCTGCGAGTCGCTGTATAACAATCACTTGTTCTCAGATCAATTTTACTCTGTTCGACTCACACGCCCCACTTTGATTATCTATTTTGTTTGTTCGCTATATTTTGCACCTTCAAGTCATTTTGGGTTAGGAAGGAGGTCGCACAAGTAAACTAATATTTTAGTTGGTTTCGAGAAGCGTTGGTAAGTGGTCTAGACCAAAGGGGAGTGGACAGGTAAAGTGCTCATTTGAACTGGAATCAATTAATAATCACAACTGTGGGAATACTAGGAGAAATAAGATACACATTGTTTAACAAATCTAAGATTGTACTTAAGGTTTTTGAGGAACAATATCAATAATGCCAAACCTATTTTAAAAGGGTATCTTAACTATGTGGTACATTTTAAAAATCAGCTATTATTATAAGTTTAAACATTTTGTTTAGGGTGATACCGTCCTACTAACTGGATTAGAATGGTAGTTAATTATGCTTATAGGCTTAAAATTATTTTAAACAACTTATATACTTACTAAATCTATAGCATTAAGAGCTCAAAAGTTCATTGCCGCACCTAAAAAAGTACTCCTATCCCTATCTTAGCTAGTTATATCTAGTCCACCACATTACACCATATCCCTATTTTGAACTATTTCTATCCAGTCCACCTGATTACATATTATCCCTATCTTGAGTTAGTTCTATTCAGTCCACCTCACTACTATCTATCCCTATATCGCGCTAGTTCTATCTAGTCCACCACATTACAGATTATCCCTATCTTGAGCTAGTTATATTAAGTCCACCACACTATCTCTTTCAGGTCCATTATAATGGTATCCTCCCATCTGCGTCTAGGTCTTCCCAATGGTCTCTTTGCATTGAGTTTGCCAGTCAGTACCCTGTAACAAGGTACTAGAATTTCCTTTTCGCACTGCATGTCTTGCCCACCGTAATCTACAAGACTTGATTATCCTAACAATGTCTATGTGGTGAAATAAGGGTGTGTAACTCAACATTATCTGAGCTCCTCCACTCCCCAGTAGCCCCATATATATATATATATAATATTTATATATATATATATACTTACATATATATACATAATTATATATATATATATATATATAACACAATACAGTATATATATATAACACAATACAGTATATATATATATAATAACACAATACAGTATATAATATATATATATATATAATATATATAAAACACAATACAGTATAAATAAAAGTCTAGTTAATTCATTAGCAAAGTTAACTATTTCCAAACAAAGCCAACAATGAGTACGGGAAGGTAGAAATAATTATTAATATCCATCAAACAATAAAATGTTTTTATTCTTCAACATTACGCACGTTATTTCACAATATTTTATACAATAGCACAATTTACCCTGTAAGAATATGTTTATTAGCGTTTAAAACACTAATGTGAAGACATAATGATCAAGTTAAATATTATTTTTAAACAGGTATTACAATTTTTTTTTTACTACTGTATTCTTTTACTGTATTCTTTTGGACGGAAAATATACATTAATTTCTTGGTCATTGTCAGTTATGCTATCAGCACATTACTATTCAATTTACATACTTATTACAAATAGGTTTATTAATTGAATGTATGTTTAGCAACCCCTAATCAAATATTGGACTAATTTACTATATCGTACTTTTGTCTGCAATCCATTATTATATTATATATATTGCTATATATATTTTGTAGATTATTAGGTTGATAATTGGTATACTAGAAAAACTCCATGGCTTGAGCCCGCAAGTGAGCTATACTGACCAATCGGCTGCCGCCACTAGCAATGATAATAACAACATTTCCGGATAGAGGGTGTCATGTGGTCAGCACAACGAGCTTTCCAGCCGTTAATCTCAGTTTTCTAAGCCAAGGCTGCTACTTCTTTATCACAGTAGCTTCTTATTTGTCCTCATGAGGTTGAGTATTACTCCGTTCCAGACTCACTATTTCACATAAAATACTTTTGAAAGCACCGGGGATCGATTCCGGGACCTCTGTGTCTGTAGCCAGGAACTTTAACTACTAGACCACAGAGGAGGTCAATTGGTATTCTAGACATAGCACATAAATTGTGTAAACCGCTTATTATATATTATTTGTAGCAATTAATAGTAACAAATTTATATTGCCAAAAATTAACTGTATTACTAAAATTAGTAAATAATCAGGAAGAATTTACAGAGCAGTAAATATTCTGAATAAAGGCACCGCTTGTACAGTATTAAGCAGGACTAGGCCTATTATTTATTTGTAATTTTTACTGTTTAATGAGATATTTTTGTGCTAAATAATTTAACAGAGTCATTAATTTACTATGAAAAAGTAAATAATACGTAGGTACTTAAAATACTTAAAATAAATGTAACACTCTTCTTTAACCAGCTATACATATTGGACTGAGGCATAAGCTAATTTTTTTTTCATAATAAATATTTTTTGGAACGATTAAATTAGATTTTCAGAAATCATCATTGCAAAGCCAATTAGAAGCCTACTATCGATACATTTTCATTGCACCTTATGAATTTTTTTTATAAAGTAAAGGTTGTGATTAAGATAGTAATGATAATAATATTAATAAATTGAATGCTGTGTTTGGAATTGTTATCTCAAAGTGTATTTGATAGGCAATAGACCTATACAGTTTATTTAATGTTGAGCAAGTGATTCGGATAAGTTTCTTCATTTCTATTATAATATTTTCTTAACTAACATAAGTTTAGAGACATTTCACTAGTTACTTTATACTATTGGTGCCTATAACCAAATACACTAAAGAGTTTAAAAATGTATAAAATTGAAACATTCAGTTCATTTAATTAATCAACTTATGCTCCAGTTCAGTAATGTTATCATAGTAATAGTTAGTTTGTATCTTTTATCACTTATGTACAGTAACTAACTTTGAATATAGAGCTATGAAATATTAGTATTATTAAGATATGGCTACACAAGCCGCACCTCCCCCCACTGCTATTAATTACGAAGAATAAAGTTTTATGATAGCTAATAATTAATAATAAGAATGTTTGTTGTTCAATAAGTTGTATATAATATTGTACGTAATGTTGATAACAATGATTACACCGTCACACGTGCAACGGCTGGGAAAGAAATGCCTAGTTTTACAAGTGCTGACACAGTGACTGACAATCACTGGTATAAATCACTGATCTCTTAAA
Organism: Timema cristinae; assembly: GCA_039000515.1. Classification (NCBI taxonomy): domain Eukaryota; kingdom Metazoa; phylum Arthropoda; class Insecta; order Phasmatodea; family Timematidae; genus Timema; species Timema cristinae. Next base: position 43,575,218 of record JBCFYV010011164.1, read on the forward strand.
ATCAAGGTCACTCTGATAACTGATATCGTAGAATCACTTTTCGCCCATCCCTGTAGTACTTAGGGGTTAGCATGAGAACAAGGTTGGAAGCTCTCGAACATTTATTTCCGGTGATAGGTGACCACACGGTCCGCACCGCACCGCTAAAGAGCGGAGTAATGCTTTCTCGACGGTTCGTCCGCGCCGTTGCGGTTCAGACTCGTGTAACCACTTGCATTTAAAAACATGGATAGCATTTCACCGGGAAAATGTGGTTTGGTGCGGCTCCGTGTAGCCGGTCCTAAATGTCAATTAAACACCAAATCTTTACATTGTTAAAATTAAAGTTCGCACTTGATCTAGTCAAAATATAAGAATGTGATATTATAAAAAGTTTGTATAAGAAATTGAGAATAATGTAATTAAATGTGAATACCTTATTTAGTAAATAAATGTAATGTAGGAAAGTAAAATCACTTTACACAACAGTATTGCCATTGATCACAACTCAATACATTTCCTCATCTTTAACTTGCTATATGATCAATAAGAGATTAACCTAATAATTAATTTGTTTTAAAGAAACCCACATCACATTGATAAGGATTAATATCATCATGAATTAATTTGTATATTTACAGATAATTAATATTTATTCATTTAAGTGTCATCAGTTGCGTTCCTCACTACTCGTGTTTTACAAACAATCTTAAATTCAAGTTTGTCACACTTTGAGAGGACGCACATTTCAAGCTGTGTGCTAAATAATATTTTTTAATACGGTTTCTTTGAAACCCTCTGAGCCGCTGATTTTTTTTTTAAATACCCGGAAAGAGGTTTCAGAGCCACGAGTATAAAGCTCGACCACACAAGGGCATACATAATCTTCACCTCTTTGTTTCAACAGTATCTTCTTCCAAGACACTTATTCACCTCAAACATAACCACAATTCAAGGACACACCCTCCGGCCTAACCGGTGGACACGGGATATAAGGTGTTAGATTCACACTGTATAAAGTTACTGTTAAAGAGGAGGTTGGGTTTTGATTCTCATGCGGATGCACAGGGTAGTGGTGGGTTGAATGGGAGAAGGTAATGCTCAATATTTATCGCTGTGGTTTTTACACACTCTCCACAATAATGGTGGAGCACTTCTTTAAAAAATAACTTCCTCCTCCAATTAGATAAAGCCATGAAGTGTTTTAAAACTTACTAAAAAAAAAAAATAGGGCCATCCTAGCCTCTGGCTATAATTTGAGTTTCTTTTTTTTACTACCAGAATCTTTTTTAGCACCACGTCTTACTACCTGTTCAGGTTATACGCATATCTACTAATTATGCTATTGAGCTAAGGATGAGGAATGTTGAATTTAGAGGAGGTGTGTCCGTATTTGCGGAGAGGGAGAGTGGAAAACAATTTAGGGAAAACTTCCCTCTGTACACCCAATCAGGATTCGAACCCCAATCTCCCTATCATCGGCAGTTTAGTCTAGCTCGAGAATGACACCTTAGACCATTTGGCCACCTAAACAGTTTACCAGAATCTTACTAGATAGTAGGGTTATGATAAAAAAAAGGGTATTTCAGAAGTATATTACTAACAGAATCAAAATATGGATTAAATAGCCGAACTATTATATTTGTAACTGACCGTACCTGACGTTACCGGGGATAAATATATTGGGGTCAAAAGGGTAAACAGGCTAAAAAATGTGTAACGTGCAAAAAAGGTAAAAAGTATATATAATATTGTTTAAAGGTTAAATATGGTAAAAATTGTAAAAAAGAATTACAAAGTTAAAAGGGCAATAAGGGAAAAGGGGAAAAAAGATATTATTTTAGTGGATAAAACCTACAATAATAATCCAATAAAAATTATTTTTAGAATTATTTACATCTCATTTACCCCGTTTGTCCACCACATTTACGATTTTTACTCCGTTTAATTCTATCAACCCAGTTTAGCCTTTTTACCCATTTTACATTTTTTCACCCCGTTTATCCCTTATTCTTGACCCCATTTATACTGTTCATTACGATTACCTTTTCTTACAAAATTTACCTTTTTTTAAACCCTATTTACTACTCATACCCCCTTTACCTATTTATACATATTCTTACCCTTTTTGCACCTTTTTACCCTGTTATATTTTTTTAAATCTTTTGACCCTTTTATATCTTTTAGCTTTTATAGGCCTACTCTTTTTATTTTATTATATATTTTTTTGCACTTTTTACTATTTTTTGTTATTTTGGGCCTTTTTACCATTTTACCCATTTCACGCTTTATTTAGTCCTTTTTGCCCCTTTGATTTCTTCGAACTTATTACACTTATTATCATTAGTGACCTTTAACCCTTTTAATACGTTTAATACGTTTCACACTTTTTATTATAATATATAGTCTTTACCTTTTATCATTTTTACTATACTTACTTTGTACCCTTTTTGCTTTTTTTACACCTATTTACATTAAGTACCCAGATTATCCCAAGATAAACATTTTAAGGTAAAAGGGGCAAAATAATTAAAATTCTAAAAAGGGTATAAATGTGAAAAAGGGTAAAAAGTAAATAACATCAAATTAAAAAAGCGTATGTAAAGAGTACTAAAAGGATTAAAAATGTAAAGAGGCAAAGAGGCAGTAAGGGAAAAAAGAACAAAATATAAAAATGGCAAAAAGGAAAAAAAAATGCAAACAATGTCAAAAGGAAAAAAAAGGCAATAAAGGTCAAACCTGGCAACTAAGATAAAAATGGAAAAGTAAATATAATAAAAATGTAATATGGTTACAAGAGGTGATAAAAATTGCCATAAGAGTAAAAAATGACAAAATCGGTAAAAACGTGCAAAAAGTTCCGAAAATGGAAAAAGATTAATGGGGTCAAAAGGGAAGAAGGGGTTGGAAAGCTTAATATGCTAAAAGGGTTTAAAGAGTAAATACGTTAAAAAGTGTTAAAAGTAAATCCAATCAAAATTTAAAATTACAGCTTCAAGAGGCACATATTTATTATTCATTTACAGGGGCTATCACAACCCGCATTGCACAACTGTATGAAGTGTAGAACTATATCCATCTCACGGCGTTAATTTATTTTCATTCTTTCAATTTTTTTTTTTCAAATTTTATAATTCCGGCTTCAAGATATATATGTTTGTGTACAGGGGCTACTCATTTTAAAATTTCATACCTTTTTGTGAGATAGATATTGCACAACGCTCATGACAGACATACAAACAAACTCTTTGTTTTATTAATATAGATTACTGGTATCTAAATATCAGATTCTTTAAATGGAAAAATGATTCCTGAACACGGAAGGCGGACCCAGGACCTTTGTCTTAGTACGCTAATTCTCTAACCACTGAGTTATCCAAAAGTCATCCCGTGCTGTAAAGAAGAATGATATTTATATGCAGCTATAATAATAATGATATGCGCATTCCTACTGTTGTAATTATAACTGCACTATTGGCAGAATAAAGCCCTCACAAGTCGAAGGTGGCTGCGTTATTTGATAGCTCGTGCTCTTAATTGATTACTCGTATGTAGCTGTTGAATTCCACACGTACATCACAGACTCTGTATTAAAGTTTGAGTGAAGAATGACCCTGGGCACGGAACTATTCCTGGATAGCTCAGTGGTTAGATCATTAGAGCATTGGTGCATTAAGGAAAAGGTCCCGAATTCGTGTCCAGCTGTCATTTTTTGAATTTATTTTTTAACACCCCATCTCACTACCCCTTCGGTTTGTACACGTTTTAAAAGTTAATGACTATGACAATCTGGATATTATTAACATTCAACTCAATTAATTTAGTGATTGTAATGAAAAATGAAAAATATACAAATTTGGTTCAATCCATTTCTGTTATTTACATTAATATTTCATAAAGATTTCTCGTCTGTTATTGTTATAATGCTTATTTTAATATAATATGAGTGTCCAAACACCAATCTTGAACATTATTATGATATATACACAAAACTTCCCTAAACAAATGTCATTTTACTACAACTTTAACTCGAATTGGAATGTTTCGAAATTTGTTACTTAAAAATGACGCTGATGGACGTCACCAGTATTGTTTAGTGTTAAACCATTAACTTAATTAGCTAGAGAATAGAAGCGGTACACTAACTTTGTAGAAGAAATATACTTATTACTACATTGCTACATCCCATCGCAATACTCGACTGCACTACTTGCACCACCCAGCGAGATGGTTACTTTTATTTACACCTCATGTCATCGAGCCAGTGGGGCCTGCACGAATGGCGAGCATAGTTACTAGTGACACCTCTAGATCGCACTGACGTGACACGCTGAACCAGCCTATTCCCTAGGATCCATAACGAGTCCACAGAAGACGTTACGAGATCCCACGACACTACTGGAGTGGAAGAAGGATTCGCCTTTGTTATTAATCTTATATTGGTTTAAATAAGGTATGATTTAATACTTAAATTGTATGTAAAAAACTTGAATATCACTACTTATTGTATGTTATCTGTGTATAATAATTTTTGGTGAAACAAACCATGATTGAGGTGAGGCTTTCTAAAGTTGAAGCGGGTTTTTATAGTATTTTCCCGCCATTATCCTTACAGCATGTAATTTATTTGCTCATCAGGGCACCATATGCTACCGTTTATATTCTTGTTTATCTATGTTAAATAGAGATGGGCGAAACGGTGATTATACGATATTGGTGAATACAGTGACTGTGATTTATAACAGTGATTTTTCACTTTGACCTGTATCCACAGTGTCTTAATGGACCGATATTTTTTCACTTTCCAACCACGGTCAAAGCTAGTATTTAGCTGCTGTCCGAGTATGCAAGTACAATCGAGTATCGAGTATGGAATATTTCTGAGTACTGGGTATTTAGTATTTACTCGAATAGTTCCATGAGTATCGGTTGGAAGGAAACTAATCACTCGAGTGTTTGGCGGCTTGCTATGGAATACGATACTTAAAGGCCTAACATAAACTCTTCCTGTTGGCACCTACATTGACAAATGACATACAGCTACTTAATCTTCAGGTTTCATCTTGGTTTCATGTTGCCTGACTAATGTGCAGTCAATACAAAAGTATGTGTTTTAAGATGTTTCATACAGTTGATAAAAAAATGTTATTTATTATTTTTTAGTGACATTTATGTAATTTGAGCAAAATTAGTGGTCCAACAATCATTATATTAAACTTGAATACAATTATTAAAACTTATTTGATGTACTATGATAAACTCTTGTAATTGTGTTATTTATTTAGTGATCTGTTTTACTACAATTAAAATTTATGTGACATTAAAAATGAACATAACATAATGGTGATTGGTTTAAAAAATGCTGTTTGGAATGCAGGTAATATATTATATTATTGTAGGGTTATTTTATTTTAAATACCATAGATGAACTATACATATATTAGAAGCAAATAAACTTTATATTAGATTATAGAATGATTAAGATCATCAACGCATAGTAAATATTAAGGTTTATTTATATATCTTCTATTTTGTTACTTATTTTAATTTATCATTTTCGATTTTGGGGATAGGATCACAAAAAAAAAAAAAAAAAAAAGAATAAAGGATTTTTTTTTCGTAGCCTACTTTTAAAAAGAATCCGAAATGAGATTTGCTTAGAAAGCAAGCCTTTAGATTTTGTTCTTAACAAATATTTTGTATTGAAAACGTATGTGAATGAAACATTTAAACCATCAAAGTCATTTTTACGTAAAAATCTGATACCGTTTTCGAAAAATGAGCACTACGAGATCAAGTGTTTTAAATAGAAATAGCACGTAAAACATGCCAGTCAATAAGGTCGATTCTCAAGTAGCTGGTAGAAAATAAAAATTAAAATAATAACAAGGGCCGCGAAGCGAGTATTTACTCAAGTGTCTAGAAGAAGCAATACTAGCTCCATATCTTGAGTAACTGTTGCCATCTGATGCGAGTATGGAGTATCTCTGATCACTGATATCTCAATCACCGATACTTTTGAGAGAGTCACTGGGAGTAGCGGTGATCATATGGTAATGGTGAATAAGTCAGTGATTTATTTCCCATCTCTATATGTTATGCTCGAACTCGAGAGCCCTTCTGGGCTGGTGTTTTCTGTTTTCTATGTTTTTCCTGTTTTTTTTACTGTTCATGTACAAATGTTTACAAACAATAAAAATTTCCATACAAGTTTATCACTTTTCCTCACCCTCCACGCCGGCAATTATAATTACGGTTTTACTGGTTGTTAGCCCCGTCCGCCCCCTAGACTCCTATAACATTCGCAAACCTGTTGATTTCCTTATTGTTTCCTGTCGTTTACTGTTTTCATTATTTGTGCTACAGTAAATTAAGTCCTAACAAGTCCCTATGAGTGATGGGGAGGGTTTTAATAGAAATTTCCCTTCCCTATACTTCTGAGTTAGAGCTATCAGCCCATTAGAGCGCAAATTTACTTCAAATTTATTGTCATCTTTGTCGTACGAGGTAACACTCGAGGGCCCCACGGGGTTGGTGTGTGTTTATTACCAAGAGTGTGTTTGTTCTTGACGTTTTTTGCATATACTGTGTTATAAATAAAATATTCCTTCCAAACAAACACTAAAGCTCAACCACGCTGATCCATATAGTTATAATCCTTCAAAAGCTTTACTAATACTATATAACCTCTCCAGTTTCTTTTAAACACAACGCAGATGCAACGCAACGTAACAAACGAGACGACAAGATTATAAAGTCAACTCTTTGACATCAGGGTTAGCTCTCTAAAAAGGACGATAAACCTAGTCCAAGGCTCTGCGATTAACATTCTTTGATCCCCGAAACTTCCAGGACTACATAGTCGAACAATACTGAAAAATAAACATCCCTTTCCTCCCCACTTGCTACTTACAATCCAACCCCCAGAAACCCTGGAGCCCACAGATGACTTTAACCTCCCCGAGGTTGGACTTGACTTCAAACTGCCCGAACCCAACTAAATCAGTTCGAGAGGCTTGATATTCAGGAACCATTTATATCATCCATCCCCTTTATATACACTGTCATGTTTAGCTTGCGCCAATAGCCATACCAATCCAACTATCGTGCAAGTAAAGGTTTAGACATATTTTTGAATATCGAGCAAATATATACTTTCAGGACAGTTAGGTTCATTAGATGTATACACAGATGTTCTAAACAATGAACGGCACCTGGTCTCTGAAAGATTCTGGTGCAAATTTATTCGAGAAAGAAAAACATGCATCATGTAAACTCTTTAATTTGCATGCAAATAGAGTCTTACACTATCATGTTGGCACGGTAGTAACAATAGGTGCCAGTAAAACAAGACATTGTAAGTGTAGCTTGTAAGAGATTAAAAAAAAAAGAATCACCATGTATCATCAACCAACAGGGCTGGCTAATCATCATCTCATATAATAAAATTAAAGTTATTGTCTCTCAAACTACTTATCACCATTTACCATTAATAGGCCTGGAGGATGAGAAGTTCCAACCGGTTGATAGTTGCGACTCTCCAACTACATTAAACAACTTATTGAATGCAAAAAAAACTCTTCCTCTTCACAAAACTACTATCAATTGACCATTCAATAAAATAAAAATTTATAAATACTGGGTCACCACATTTCATACAACCCACAACAAAACCATATGGATATCCAGACCACTCAACTCCCAGATAGTACATCTTCATGAGCTCATTGTTAAGAGTATTCTAAGGACTTATTTCATGAGGAGCCCAGATTCCCCCACTCCATGCCTCATAAATTTATTTTGACCATTGAGTCAACCCTCCCCCACTCCCGCCCGCAGTACAAATCTCCCTCTATTAAATTATTCACACCTACACTCTTACATACATCGCCCATCATCTGACATCCCTTACTACCAAGGCTGTAACAACTTATTACTCCAAGATTGTGAATAATAATAATAATAATAATGATAATGATAACAATAATATTTTAATGTCAATAAGAACAACTTGTGCTACAATCCGCACCAACAATACTTTTTCTGACGTCACAGCCACATAAATCAATTGGTCGAGTAAAGATAAGGGGGAGTGGCTACGCATGCGCCATATACACAGTGACATCACAGTCGTGAATAAAATATGTTCACCACATCCGCCACAGTGTTAATGGAAATGTATGAGAAGTTTAGGAATAATAAGTCTATTATGCTACGAGATTGAGATAGTAGGACCAGTAAGACTAGATAATAACTATGCATTGAGCCATCTTGAGGAGGCTCAAATAGGAATGAGCATATTATTTAAGTTGTCTGCTTGAATAAATTGACAGTTATGGGGAGTGAAGTAAAGTATTTAAATGTTTTGGCTACATTTTATAATAATAAACCACAATAAATATAACATTACTTCATTTGTGTTCGCCAATATTGTTGGATGTCTGCATTAATTTAATTATTTTTATCTACTAATAGTAATGCCATCTTCTAAGAATGGGTCGCTTCTCCTCATATATTACACACATGGATTAAACTTGTGCTGTAGCTGTGACGTTTTCCTCATTATTCTCAGTGTAGTTCCTCCTCCAGTGACAGGGCTGCGCTAGTGCTCCCCTAGTTCTGATCGTCGCCGCTGCGATGCTAGTAGTAGTGGCAGGACAACAATTCCTTGTGCACAACTGCTCACAGTTCTGCTGATGATTGTGCTGTAGCCCTCTAGGGACCCTCTTGTAAGTGGAAGTGGTCCGCAAGCTTGGAACCTGACGGAGAAAAGAAATATATATTAAAGCTTCGGTAGTTGAAACTACTTTTAGATTTTTTTACGTGTAGAATTATACAATCAGACTAAGTAAAATGAAAACTATTGGAACAGTAGTAAATATATTGTTAGGTATATACTATTTATGTACAGTAGCCCCATGGCTTCTTTGGTGCTGACTGACAGCTCACAGATGACTTCTGACAGTCAACATTTAGGTATATACCTAAATTTTGACTGTCAGAAGTGACAGCTGCTAAACACATGTTTTTGCAGAACATTGGTTCGGCGTAGGGATACATAATTTGGTCTGGTAACTTTCAAAGCCGCCAGCCATCAGTCAGCACCAAATAAGCCAGTGGGCTACTGTATTAACAAAAAAACAAGCATTATTCATTTCTCCATCTTATTCAAATTGCTCAACTACCTACCTATTCAATGGCATTAGCAACTTGAAAGTTCATTGCCACACTTATAAAAGTACGCCACCTTACCCTTTTTTGAGCTAGTTCTACCAGGTACCTCTCATTTTCCTGATCTCATTCAGGTCAATTCTAACGTTATCCTCCCATATGACTTTATGTCTTCCCAATAGTCTCTTCCCAATGAGCTTGCTAGTCAATACCCTGATCATGGTTCTAGATTCTCCCATTCACGCTGTATATTCTGCCCACCATAATCTACTAGACTTGATTATCCTAACAATGACTTGTGATGAGCACATGGTATATAAGTATAGGGGAAAAAGGTGATACCATAAATAAATTATGCCGACAAGTTAATCTGTCTAATATGAGTATCCTTATAACCAATATTGCTAGATAGGACTATAAGGACCTATCGATGTCACCAGACAGATTGCCGACAAAGGATGTCAATCATCCTCGCACTTAACCTTCCACTTAGTCACCTCCACCCCCCTAGCTGTCACCCCTCATCATCCTGCTTCCTCCTCCCATCTCGTCTCCTCCTCACTTCAACCAGACTTCTCCCCAGCTGTCAACCCTCATCATCCTTCTTCCCTGCCTCCTCCTGTCGGGAACTGTCGCCAATCTGATAGCCTTCAACGGTACATTATCTGCCGTAACATAATCGCATATGACATGACCTTTGCTTTGCCATCCTTCTCCCTCCTTGTTGATACCTGTTGACACTGTACACCTTCGTCGGCGTTCGCCTTACCTCTTTCTCTCACTTTCATCTCATACAGCTTAGGACGTAGGCCTTTTCCTACATCTAAAATCTATAAAGTTAAATAGTCTTATACAGTCTTTAAGAAAATGCTGATACAAGATCTACCTACTCATTTGAATTAAAGGATTCAAGGAAGAATGGAATAACGACAAGTTTAGAGGAAGAATAGACTTGAAACAATACAAACATATAAATTAAAAAAAAATGACATTAACTACAGTGATCTATGAATTATGAGAAGGTTTGAGTCCAAGCCATTTAACAAAAGCCTTATCTCCTTTTCGTCTTAACACATTTGCAAGGTAAACGTATGGTTGAAATGTTTTCTTCAGATCCTCTGTATAGGACCCTCCCAGAATAGTTTTTTTTATTCAGATAGTCAAGCAGGAAAGTTCTAGGATGATTTGTCTCAACAATCTTACGTATCTAAAACAGTTCTGTAGAGCAGTTGATTGTATATCTCTTAGCAAAAACCTCCTTATTCTTGCTAATGCGAACGATATCGTCAACTTTAAACTGAATCTTTGCCGGGTTGACTACCTTAGAACTGGCGAAACAGATTGGAGAATACTATAATTCTTGACCTCAATAGATCTCATCTTAATAGTTGAATGAACATTGCGATTATATTCATCTAGTAATGAATTGAGCATTTAGATTCAGCGATACGATTCTTTAGAGGTGAATCTTGTCCATATTTTATTCTTCAGATTTCGATTAAATCGTTCTATGACATTAGATTTAACACTGTTATACATAGAATGATGGTTCATCCTTTTCCTCTTCATCAGAGCCTTTAAGTTGAGATTACAAAACTTTGATCAATTGTCTGTCTGGAGATGACAAACTGCAAGGAAACCATTTGAATTCATCTGATGAAGGACGTACACTATGGCAGCGGTAACATTCTTTCCAGTTTTAGTCTTAACAGGTACATCCCAAGCACGTTTAAAATAAACATCTATGACAATAAGAAGATACTTTTATCCTTTGTTTGATCTTGAGTAAATTATCATATCAACCATATCAGCCTGAAGCAGTTCATTTAATCCTTGCACACTAACATGTCTAATTGCAAAATGGCATCTAGCAGTTCGATGAAGTTCATGTGCTATCTCTTCCTTGATATACATGATTATGAGGTTAATAACTATGCAATGAATACTTATAGAATTATACCAGATTCTCATAATTCTTCAATAATCAAACGATCTCATTCTCATGTGAGGAATATCCAGTTCTGAATGAAGTGTGCAAGAGACGTAACCGATCAACCCATTCGTTCGAATCATCCCAATAGATATGATCCACCCCTCTTTCGCTCTCAATATTGAAGATACCTTATTCCTCAAGCTCCTCTTCAATTAGGAGTGTAATTATTATTAAATACTCTGGTACGGCACGTGATTTGATCCATGTGTGGTGTGTATTCCTTAATCGATGATCATTTGCCTCTTCAAGCATCGTCTTGTAGACTTTAAGATTCTTATCTGTATAAATAATCGGCTATTTTCTGAAGAGTAGCTCCTAAAGACCTCCAGTGGAAGGTATCATAATGTTATTTAGAAGTAGAGTTCTATAGTCCATTTTAAACAGGAAACGGGTTTTACAGAGTGTGGTTATTTTCCCATCATAGCGCACACCACAAGTTTTATCCAAAAGATCATGAGGTGTGTAAAGGCAAACCTCCAACCTTTGCTTGACACTCTTATATTCAATGTCATGACGTCGTATCTTCAACTGATGATTTATTTACTAGTTATTCAAGATAAAGGAATCAAACATACTCCTATAGTGACCTTTATAACTATAATTATCTTTACTTAACTCCAGAAAATGGCGTTTATTCTTCCAGTATAGTATACATATCTTTAAACCTCGGAAAAGCCATGTCTGTATTAATGTGAGCATCATAGACACGCTTCAGGTTCATATCGTCCATCTTTAAAAGGATGATAATGCTATCTTATCATCTGTTTCGGTATACGAGAGTAAGCCTGATATAGATAAAATATCTGTAGCTTTATATTCTGTTTATCACATGCAACAATACCGAAAATTAAAACAGACTTTACCTTGGTTGGCAGGGATATCTGTGAATTATAAGAGTATGGAAAGAAACCAATCCAATTCATTAATAAGAGTACTTGAGATAAACGTAGATACTTGTGCTGATAAAAAGAACTTGGAGTAGACATATCCATTCTGGTTTTTTAATCCACTATGTTTTTCCAGCAAACTAATCATACCATTGATTTTTCCACATGTTGAAGGTCGAATCGTATCTGGTAACAAAGACCCATGTCTATGAGGAAGAGTTTTCTTACATCGTGATCGTTATCTCACACAGGTAAACAATTCACCTGTTTCACGAGTTTCTTGATGACTAGATAGGGTATTTTATAAAAAAAATTATCCAAACCTTCTCATTAGATGTTATGTAGTGGGGAATTAAGAATGTTATTGGGATTTTGAATAAGCTAACTAAACATCCTTTCGAAGTTCATATTATTAACACTGTAGTCATGGCACCAATTTGTTAAAGCGTTTGAAACGGGGTGATATAGGTGTTAACCCACTAAATTAGGCCTGTAATAACACGATATCACCTACTCTCAAGTTAAAGACCTTGCAAGGAGATATACATGTGACCAAGTGATTGTTGATAAAGCCTGGAAAATAGTAATAACACCAGATTCAAAGTTGACTGAGAAAGTGGTTGCTTGAGCTATGATTATCTCGATGAAGACTAAAATCAAGATGGGAGCTTTTTTAGTGAAATGACAATAAGGTCAACAGAGGACCACTAAATGAAGGACTACTCATCGTTGTACGAAGAAAAATAGAAATAACACGAAGGATGAACTCTTACCCATCCTTCCTCTGATAGCTGCATTAGGTACAGCTACAGGAGGGACTGCAAGAATTTCGAAATCAGCTAATATTGAAAAGGCAAACTCGAAGCAATTGAGTGAAGCTCAATTATATTATAGTAATTCTGAAGCGATTTCTACGGATATAGGGATGTATCTGCGTCCATATTAAAAAAACTGATTTAGACACTACCTAACACTTACCAAAATCGATTTATAAAAGTAGGCTATATTAAATCTTTAAGGATTCCTGCCTTAAGAGGCATTTTCACTAGATATTCTTTACCTTCTACTCCTTCATGAAGGAGAAACTGTGCTATCATCAATCTTGATAGGGATAGCGGTAAGGGTAAGCATTGGGTGGCGTATAAAATATAAGAAGGTCGTGATGAATACTTTGATGATTTTGGTGATCTAATATAACTCCTCGATATCATGCTATACCTAAGAGGAAAACCCATAATCTATAATCACAATCGATACCAAGAGTGTTATGTGGGCATCTATGTCAAACTTTCCTAATCATAGACAATGATGCTAACCCTGATCCAAATAAACATGTTTATGACATTAACATTAACGAGTTAGAGAGTTAGAATCTTAAAAAAAAAATTCTTCCGATCATATTGGGAGAAGAGAATCGTGAATAAGTATGGGTTGTTGGAATTATCAATCTCACTACATTAATTTATATATCGAATATTAACAAACGTCATTATAAATTTAACTGTGGAGGGAAAGAGTACAACATCCCTGCAAGCACTTATGAGCTGGAGACTCTGGATCGATATCTAAGAAAATAAATGTATATAAACGTAAATCTCTCAATCACTGCAAAAGTTCCTTCATGTTAGACATGGACCCTTTATGCTCAGCTGGACCCTTTAGGCTTAAGTAACGCTCCTTAACTTATTTCACCATGTAGTGACTTAAAGTGTTATGTTGCTATAAGATCATTTATACTATACTGTAATTTAAACTGCTGTAGGATCCACGTGGTGGGTAGGTTAGGGAGCATAGTTGCCACATAGAGGGAGATTGCGCGTTACTACTATGCGAGCGTACTCAGTGACCGTCAAGAAATCAAGCTACATTTCTCGGTTGCTATGACAACTACCCTTCACGGATTGGTCGAGCATATTACGAGACTCCACTTCCCACTCCAGCTGTGCTGACCTCAATCCTAAATCAGTTTAGAATGCAGTATAGCGAGAATATTTAGCCTGGGGTGTGAACTCATCCATTTACCAAACTAATGTATTTATTGAAGCTGAATGCGTAGTTATGAGACTTCCTAAGTTAAGTAGAGTATATGGTATATGTAAAATTAATGGGTGCTATAGCTAAGGTGAACTCGCGGATGAATAGTACATTATAAAACTCACTTTTATGGTCAAGATGCTGGGATCAGATTCTCAAGGTAGCATGTTCAGGTCACCCTTGATCCCTATATTTTTACTTTCTCGCTAGCTTACAGGTAGAGAAAGTATTGTGATCGTCCTAAAATTGAATTCAAGATTTTGATGAATGTTGACTTTCCATGACCCCCCTGAATCCAAAAAAGTTGTTTTTGAATTTCCGTCTGTCTGTACCTTGGATAGTAGTAAATCTTTAAGTAATTTTTGAGTGTAACGCTAAACTTTAGAATAATCCTCTAATGAAGGGTATAGCTTGAAATTTGCGATAAGTATTGCAATTTATTAAAAGCAAATAATATGAACATCAACAAATAGTGATTATTGAGAGGGAAATAAGTTTAAACACTATAACAATTATTATGTTATAAATAGTTTTGTAGATATTTAATCAATTAGACAAAATAGATGGAATTATTCAGATTTCGATCAATCGAACTTAAACTCCAATATAAAGAATAGCTAGTTATTTCTTATTCCAACTCGAAATTTTACCACTAAGCCATACTAATACGTTATGTGTATGGTATTATTCAAAGATTTTGTTTAAACCACGATAATTAAAAATAAATTATTTGAATTTATTTTATTTATTATTAATCATTGAAATAGTAATAATGAAAATGATAAAATAAATTTAAACATAAACAAGGTTTGTGCAACAAGGTGAGAGGCGCGTGACTTAAATTTGGGTAATTTCATTAATGCATATTTTCATCATTTTAAAACTTAATGTGATGGTCTTGAGTATTTATGATAATTACCGTATATTAATAATTTAGTAATATTACCAATAACAATTAAAAAATGAAACCGGGTTAGTGAGATAATATTACGTGGCAATAAGACTAGTAGTGAATTAAACATGGATTTAATTGGTTTAATTTCTTGAAGGTGGGCGTGCGCCCCCCACGCCCAGTTTCTGGAACCGCCCCTGATCCATCAATGATCTATCTCGCTCATTTTAGACTCAATAGTCAATATTTACCTATTTTATTGGTCAAATTTATTAAAGAAAAATTTAATAGTAATGCCATAACCACAAGATGTGCGTGCATCCCTTAATAGAATGTCGAACATTTTAACAGGAATTCTAAATTTTAATACGAAGTGTTGACCCTTGGAGACTCAATTTCGGTATTTTTTATTTGTCAAAATATACAAATGAAGACGTTAATTATTTAAAAATAAGATTATAAAATTTAAAACCATTAGTCAAAATGTTTTACATATGTATAGCGCAATTTGTTCTCAGGTTTGCTACGAATTTTGAGTAAATATTTCCATTGTTAAACAATAGATTGAGAAAGTTCGTCTAGAGTTCCGTACAATTTATTTACTTAGATCAATATACATAAAATATATTATTTTTAAGGTATGAGATGCTTTCAAATTTTCTCATTCACTAGTTTGATATCTTATAAGTTTCACCATGGTAAAATCAATCATGGTTTGATTCAACTTGAGTCATTGCTAGTTTTATCCATGATAACACCCTCTACTCCACCAAGTAGATGTATTGTTTCACCATATTAGAATCAACCAAGATATGAAGAATGGTTACGGTTATGGTTACTTAAAAATGTAATAGTCCTACATCTTCTTAATCACTAATTCAATATCGTATAAATTTCACCATGGTAACATCAATAATGATATGAGTAATGTTTTAAGTCATTAATAATATAACTAGTATGCTACACTTTTTTTCAGTTGATGGTGATGATATCACGTTTTCCTGGTCTCATTGATAGTTTATTTACGGTAACACTCCACCAAATTAAAATCTAAAATTTTTCACCATGGTGAAATTAATAACGGTATGACCAATGGTTTTGGTTATTGAGACATGATGATCTGCCCTCTATTTCACTTAGTTGATACCAAGAGAATGCCAACCATATAGCAATGGAGGGCCAACCTAGGAGAGAAATACATCAGTATGTAGAAAATATTTTCCCAAATTCGTTTATCATAAAAGAGGATGAAGACATAACATTGAAGCGCTTAACGTAGATATGGATAATACTTATTAAGGGGTTGTCAGATACGATCATGCAGTTTCATTAAAACCATTTTCAAAGGGTTTTTCTCGGAACGTGAGGGGAGAAAATGATGGAATGTATATTGTTGTGGGTGACCTGGTGGTATAGGGGTAAGGTGTCAGACTTCTGTGCTGGCAGCCGGGGTTCAATCCTCGGTCCCGGCACAGATTTATCTGATTTCCAAACCCTTCCTTCACCTCTGACAAGACGTCTTGTGAATGTGGGGAATGCCAGGCCGCCACCGAGGTTCGGATTCCACGTTAAACTGTAGGTCCTTCATTTCATCTCACAATCACCTACCATTACACATTAGCGTAAGTGCGTATAACCCGAACGGGTAGTAAGACGTGGTGCTAATAATAATAATAATATATTGTTGTGCACAAAGTGCTAACTATTAAATGTTTTTAAAGTGTGAAGCATGGATATTATAAACCATCAAATTCAAGTATCTTGTAAGGCTAAATATACGTCTATTTATGATGTAGAGTTCACATCAATTCTAAGTATAATACAGAGTTCAGATGATGAGCTAATGCCCTGCTTAGGTACGATGTAGAGGTGTGATCTATGATTAAATGTTGTGTTGTAAACCTTCAGATATAATATAAGTATCATGTATGTCTAGGGATACGTCTAAGTACGATACAGAGTTTGATATATGATTAGATGTTAAGAACCACAATATTGGTTTAATATCAAAATATAATGTAAGTAATCATAGCATGATGATAGGGATTTTGTTATAGTATATGATGCTAATAGTTTCAGATCAAATCTAAGTATAATAAAGAGCTCAGATCAATGATCTAATGTGCTTCTTTAAATATTCTGTAAGGTTTTGATCTATAATCAAATGTTATTAAAGTATGAAGCATGATTTTGATCCACTATTAAATATAATGTAAGTATTGTATTTTTAGTCTAATTTGATATTAATTACTAAATATTGTAGGATGCACGATATGATAAATTAACTACGACTAAATATATGTTTCATGTCTGTGATAAATGTAAGATGATTGAATGTATCTCAAGTATGATGTAGGTAAGAGTTGGCAAGAGAGGAATCCAGAGAGGGGGTGAACATTTTCAAAAGTATGCAAGAGTTTGGTTGGAAAGAGCCTACCTCATGCAGTATTCTCAGAAGGTTGGTAACCCTGTCTGAACCTATTCCAAGGCATGAGGAGTGTCCTTTATCCATGAGGAGGTGTGTTAGAAAATATGCCTGGTTAGAATATGAATCCTTCTGCTTTTATCTTCAAGGAAAAGAAACGTACTGTATTAGCGTTCAAGAATGAAACTTGAAAGTGATTGCGAATTTAATGTTATGAAGTCGAGCGTTATGGTGTCGTCTAGTTGCCTAAGAAGATTGGGATTAAGCTTTATACGATAGGGAGTTAAAGATATTAACCTTTAGAAAGTATAGAATCAGCATTTACTTAAATCTATTATTATTATTAAAGATTACAATGTGGGAATTCATAATTACGGGGTCAAGCTGCTTAGCTTCAGGATGCCAGCTCTCAGTCGGTCACAGTCCAGGGAAAAAATGTTTGAAGGGATGGTAAGTAAGTAAAGGTTTTTAAGATAACATCTTATGCTCCTACACCCAAACGTATATACATTAAGTCTATAATATATATTTGTTTTAGATTCTTGTCCTTCTAAAATTAGAGGTGAAAAATACTTAGGGATAAAAATTATACGTAGGGATCAATGGATGGGGTCTGATCGGGTTTTCTTCTCCAAGCAAAATTGATTAGAATTGAATGATGGACGATAGTCCATTCTGCCTCTAAGATGATGAGTAAATATGATTATTTTTTATAATATATGGATGAGGATCAATGGAGTCAGTCTGAAAGCGTTTTCTACTTAAAAAAATATTGATTAAATTTATGTAATTGACGGTAGTAAATTCTTTATACAAGATGAAGGGTAGATGTGATTTTTTTTATAATATATCTATCGATAGAGTTGTTCATAAACAAAATTTAAGATTACATCCTTAATGAATAATGATTTATCCTTATAGGGTTGAATGTGGGCCAGCCGTCTGCCGCATAATTTAAAATGTCATTTCTTGGAGTTTACTTCAAAGTTATAAATGTTTATGTGTTTATGGAATATCAAAGGGCTTTCTTTGAAGCTGACATATTTATTAAGATGGTTAGGTATAGACTTAATCAGTAGACATCGCAGCTCTTATGATGACATTCTTGGGTTTATGATTTCATA
Source organism: Timema cristinae (assembly GCA_039000515.1). Classification (NCBI taxonomy): domain Eukaryota; kingdom Metazoa; phylum Arthropoda; class Insecta; order Phasmatodea; family Timematidae; genus Timema; species Timema cristinae. The sequence goes on from JBCFYV010011164.1 coordinate 43,593,723, forward strand.
TAATTTAAAGAAGGGGTTTACAACGTTATTTTTGAAGCTGTCGTGTTTATGAAGATTGGTCAGGTTGGAGCAGACAATATCTTCTTCCGGCTGACAGGGTTTCTTTTTAATAGGGAGAAGGGATGGGATAAGTGAGTTGAGCCTTGTAAGGGTGGTGAGGTAGAAGAGTATATAAGGAGATAATTCACCGTTCTGGATTATAAATGTGGTGGGATTGGGGTGTGGTTAGAAGAAGGGGGGGGTGGAAGGGTAAGTTATATAATTTAAGCTTAGAGAGGGGATTTCACCTTTTTGGGCGATGAGAAGGAGGGAAGATAGGGTTAAGGATTGGGGGGTGAATAATTGGCCATTCTAGGTGTTGTGTTGAGGTGAGACGTCGATGGGTAGGTAAAGAAGGAGAAGTGCATTACCATTTGTAGTTAAATTAGCTTTATGGGTTCTGGTGTTGAGCTAGTTCGTAAAGGTGGTAGATTATCAATTTTTTTAGGAATGGACTATACTGCATTCCAATCAATGTTGAGGAACGCTATTTCTAAACGTTGTCAGGAGATTTCCCCTTTGGATTTGAAATACTTTAGGATTAACGATAACATTAGGGATGAAGAATGTTAAAATTGGCGAATCAAAACTAAATCCTGTCTGTCGATTTTACATTTTATGTAAAAAAAATATTTCAAAGTTTATTCAAAATACCTCAAGTCTAATACTGTATGATAATTCACTAAAATGATTTCCCCACATCTACATCTTCTCAGAAGATAAAGGATATATGCTAGCGAACTAATGATGACAAGTCTTAATACGTTGAGTGGCGAGTGTTGACAGAAGGGGGAAGTTTGGTTGAATTGATTAGGTGGGATGAGTGGGCGGAGGGGAAAAAGCTGGATGGGGTGGAGGTCGTTAGGCGGAAGTATGATTGACATCTTACATCCTCTAGCATAATCACACAAGACAGCACCTTTTGGTTATGGTATCGCCACATAGCTAAAAGGGCTGTAAGGATAATCATATTATAAATATTAACTTGGTGACTTATATGTCGGCATAGTTTGGTTATAGTATCACCTTTTCTCCAATACTTAAGTAACTCATCATTGAGTAACCTCCTCCGCTTCCCAATAGCCTCATCCCTCTTTGGACCAAATAGCTTCCTAATCACCCTGTTTTCAAACACTATAAATTTGTTTTCGTCATTTAAGTTAAGATACCATTTTTCACACTCATAAAGAACAGCCTGTAAAATAATGTTTTTGAATATTCTGGGTTTTACATTCTCTAACAACAAGCGAGAATTCTCTAACTACTCTTTTCCTAATATTTCCAATCTAAAATTGATACTAAACCACTCTAGTAGTCAACTAGACTGCCTATGACGGGAATATAAAGGTTCAAATCACCGTTCGATGTACTGTGGATGTTTTTATTCTAAATAAATTACCATTCTTGCCCCACGCAAATCGAGTACACTTCCTACAAATCTAGCCTTCCTCATCCCTAAAATCATTAGCTGATGCACCGCAGGCATTCAAACTGACCACTTGGCTGAATTTAGTACGATATAACAGAGTTAGCTTTACCAATAGTTGAGATTAGTTTAAATATTATTAAGTTAATAGAGGATACACTTTTTTTTTTTTAAATTTGGAGATTTCGATGGGAGTCTTTTCAAGTGTTTTGGTCCATCATTTTTCATCCAAGAATGTTCTTCATTGATGTTTGGAATAGTCCTTAAACCAGCCACCTCGATTTCATACTTCCACCACACCGATAAGTAATTTATTCTTCTCATTTTGGAAATTTTAAAATCCCTCATTTCACCAGCCCCAACATAAAAAGATAAAATATGTAATACCAATGTTGTTATTTAGAGGGTTCCCTTTAAATTCCTGTCAAATTTTACTTTCTATAGTCCCTTACAGATTTTTTCTATTTCTTCCGGAGTAACATTTTGAAATTTAAAATGTTCAAATATTTACGTTTATTTGGAATAATATCTAAGCCCATTAGATACATTTCAGTTCTCTACGACACAGAGACGTAGTTTTTGTATATGTTTGGTAATTTTGATCCCCCACGTCCAACCTCCCCTTCCCCAGTCATTTCTTCAATTCGTTCTATTTTTATTTAATTATCTGAAAGAGTCCTTCTATCCACTTGCCAAATTTAAATTTTATACTACACCTAAAAGTGTTTTTATTTACCTTTTTCCCGTTTCCTTTATATACTGAGGTCTCATTTAAAATTTTGAAACTCTTCTGGTTATTTTAAGTAGACCCTCCCATTTGTTAAATTATCACTTCTAAATATCAAATTTAAGATTTATTTGGTTATCTGGAGTTATACTTCTACCATTCTGCCAAATTTAAATTTTCTACCACACTTAAAAGTATTTTTTTCATAAAAAGCAGCGCTTATATTTCCTAGAATTCAGTTTTAAAATTGTCAGACTTTTATAGTTATTTGGAGTGGTATCTTCCTTTACTTTCATGCCACATTTCAGTTTTATATTACATTAATAAGCATTTGTAGTATTGTACATTTTTGACCTCCCTTCCCACCTAACTCTTTTTCAAAATCTCTCTTTGGTTATAAGATTAATTTGGCTAACTGGAACTTACGCTTTCAACTTAGTGTAGGAATGTGAGCATGTCCAGCGATAACTCTACAAGAGAAAATAGAGGTTATTCTTATTCCTAAAATAATTATTTCATCTGGACCTCGCATCATGAATAGTGCCCCAACAGGAAAACTTGCCCTATAAACAGTATCAACTATTGTACTTTAGTGACTACATGTACAAAATAATTTGTTAAGTCCATCTCAGGAAAAAAAAAGTTCAATGAACTCATTATAAAAATTAATGGTTTAAATGTCACAACCATAGATAGATGTTGTCACTGGCAATGATTAGTCATGAATGAAGTCTAGTAGTAACAAATATATTAAAACGACACTCCCGCACCTGGTGGTGATGGTGGTAATGGTGACAGTGGTGATGTTTGTGACCGCAACAACAAGGTTTCTCCAGTGTTGTCTGGTGTCCGGAGTGTTTGCACGTGATTTCTTGGTGACAGTCATCCGCGGTGCCTGGAAAAACATAGTCTTACCTACATCACTAGTTAGTGTCCCAACATACAGACGTAACATAAACATCATAGGTAGAATATAATGCACTACACAATCGTAATAACTTTCTCTTTTGTGTATTAATGCTTGAAACAAAATTTTCATAAATAGGTTTTCAGTGAACTATCCTTTGGTAAGATGTTCTCAGAAAAACAAACATACTTCTGTTAATCATAATAGACACATTTCATACATAGCTACATACATAATCATGCCGTTCCCCTATGGGGTAGGCAAGAAGTGCATATAGCAAAATAAGCTACAACTCTGTATTTAATCCATCTTCATTAACTTTATCCACACTTTCCTATTGTAATGTAACTGATTTGCCCCTAAAAAGTATGTGAAAGCATTGACAATAATATCGTCCTAATTTTATAAACGTCTTATTTCATTTAAATTATGTAGTATGTTAAATGGCGCTTAAAGCACTTCTTCTTCTAAGAAGGCAAAAGCCATTGAACAGTGACGTCACGCACGTGACACCAGCCAAGTCAGTTTGACAATATATAATTTTAATAATAACTTCCTCTTCTCGATGGTTCGAAGAGAGATTTTAAAATGTAACTTGAGTCTTTTTCCGGCTCTCGAAGCTTCGAGTAGCACAGAGATGTTTTTGTCTTGTATTTTGTTTTTCTAAACAAAACCTTCTCGAAGCTTCCATGACCAAGGAATATATACAAAGAATGGTGCAACGTAAAGGCAGTTGTCAGTGTTCAGTTGGGAGTTGGGAGTTTGGCGTCTAGCAACACCTGTCCGCGCTAGCCCGCGTATATATTTCGACATGATTTATTTTCGCATTAATTAAACTAATTCAGCAATAAAAAACATGTCAAAATGAAAAGTGTATTAATCATAATTCTTCAATAGGCACCCATCGCGGTAACGTAATTCCAGAACGTTACAATTGGCTTCCCAACATAGGGGCACGAATTACCTCCCCGAGATACAGCACGAGATACCTCCCCGAGATACAGCACGAGATACCTCCCGAGATACAGCACGAATTACCTCCACGAGATACCTCCCCGAGATACAGTACGAGATACCTCCCCGAGATAAGCAGTAGAGGACAACGCCGAAGACCGAGATAAGCAGCAGAGCAACGCCGAGGACCGAGACAAGCAAGAAGCAACACCGAGGACCGAGATAAGCAGGAAGCAGCACCGAGATAAAGCAGGAAGCAACGCCGAGGACCAAGATAAGCAGTAAGCAGCGTCGAGGACCGAGAGAAGCAGCTTACCATCACCAAAGGAGACAAGGGGTGGAGACGAGTCTAAAGAAGATATCACAGATAAGTCATCAACAGAAACTTAAATTAAATAGTGAAAAATATATTTGTCATTTGTGCATTTTGGGGGTGGAACAGTATAAATTTTTTTTATGATTTAAAGTAAGGGAACAATAATTAAAAAATGGCAGATTCAAATGATAATAGTGACGCTAGTAGCTATTCTGAAGAGACAGCTGAAAATAGACCTAGGAATCAGTTAGTTCTAGAACAATCAGATGAGGAAATAAGGGAAAGTGAACAGGACAATGGAGAGTCATTTGCAGAGGGAGAGAGAGAAGGAGATAGGACAGAAAAAGAAAGAAATGTTATAGTAGATGAGGAAGAAAGAGAAAAGAATAGGGAACAAAAAATGGAGCAACCTGTAGTAGATTTGAATCAACTTATGAAAATGTTACAAGAAATTAATCAGAAAATAGATAAAAGTAGCCAGGAAACTAAACACGAAATAATAGATGCAACTAAACAGGAAATAGATACAAGTAGACACGAAATTAATCAAATAATTTATGCAAATACCCAAGCAATTAATCAGAAAATAGATACAAATCAGACGAAACTTGAACAGATTAATAAAGAATTAAGTGCTAAAATAGAGTTAAGTAAGGAGGTTTGTGATCAGAGATTTGGTTATGTAGAGCAAAAAATAGACCAATTAGAGACAGTTCACAAAAACTTAGCAGTACAGTTAAATGAGGTAGATAAAAAGGTATTAGAAGGGGACAATGTAAAACAGATTTTGATTGAAAAGCATGAAAACTTAAGGGAAGGACAGTTCAAGTTAATGGAACAGATTTCAGCCAATAAAAATAAAATAGAAACAGTAGAACAAGAATCAATTAAAGGGTTAAAGGAACAGGTAGAACATACACAAACTAATGTTAAGGTAGTCCAACACAACCTTGAAAAAGAAATAAATGAGGTAAAATCAGTACTTGATTCTCAGCAAGACACAAATAAAATTTTAATTAAAGAACAGATAGATGGGATCGTAAATAAGGCAGTAGAAAAACTAGATAAAAAACTAACCGATTTTGTGGTTGAAAATCAAACAAATCTAGGGGAATCTAGTAACTTACACGATACTACCAACTTATTTGCTAAGGGACTAAGAGAAACGTCATTATCACTTATTCCAAAATTTAAAGGAAAGAGAGGAAACATTTCAGCAGTACAATATATAAATAAAGTAGAAAGAGTATTTAAAGGAGAAAGAATAAATGAAAAAGTCAAAATAGAGATATTTTTATCAGGCCTAGAAGATGAGGCGAAAACCTGGACAGATAGTATAGAGAGTGAATGGGAGACATACGAGCAGGCTAGGGAAATATTTTTGGAAAAATATTGGTCTCAAAATATGCAGGATGATTTTCTACAATTAATTTTTAATGGAAAATATAACGACAAGGATGGTACTATGAGTGAATATTTCAATAAATTTGTAACACAGGCGAAATATTTGCGATACCCAGTAGTAGAGGATAGATTGATAGGTCTTCTAATGAATCATTTTCCAACTCCAGTACAAGACGTTCTCATTAGCATAAATAAACAGAACATCAAAGAAGTAGAGAGAGTATTAATGGCATTTGACGATAGATATCAAAGAAACAAAGAAATCAATGATCAGACAAACAGATATAATATTGATAGGCATAGGCAATCAACAAACCCTCAAATCAAAGAAATTAATAATGGACAAGATAGGCAGAGATATCAAAATAATTATCCAATACCAGAGCAAAATAGAAAATATCCACATCCTAGGATAGAATATCGACAGGATAGGAACCAAGGACCTTCGAGGCAAATAAATTCGAGTGATCGACAAATTAATAGAAATAACAATACAGGTAACCCCAGATTCACAACCAATCAAGTACATCAACCTCCAAATTTTAATTATGTACCACCATTTTCAGGGACATCATATTTAAATGAGTACGACTCACAAAAAATATTTGATCCAGGAGGCAATTAAACAAACTTTAAATTTCGGATTATATAAATGTAAAAAATTAGCAGTTAAATTAAAGATTTAAATTTTAAATAAGTGAAATAAGGGTAACTATAATAATTTAGTTGTAGTAAGAAAAGTTTAAAATATAAATTTAAGTAAATTTAAAAAGCACAAATTCAGCGACGTAAAAGTAATATTTCCTGTGCAAGAGAAGGTTGTGCGTACTTGTAGAAATTGTAAAATAAACAATTATAAGTAGCAACAAGCAAGGTTAGAAATAGGTCATCAAACTAAATTACATCTTGCAGTAAAAAGATTAAAAGATACAGCAGAGAAGCGAACCCGGTATCATGATAAAAAGATTCTTAAACCTATTGAATACGTAAATGGCCAGTTAGTTCTTGTAAAAAATCATCAATTATCATCAGCTTTGAATAAGGAAGTAAAGAAGTTCTTTTTACTATATGAAGGACCATATCAGGTAAAATATCAAATAGGTCAAAATGTATACTTAATTCAAGACCCTGAGACTCTTAAGATTAGAGGTGTTTTTAATATTACAGAATCAAAACCCTATTATAGCAAGACAGATATCTAAACATTTTTTCAGCTACATTAATTATAAAGGATAGGAACAGGATTTTATTTACATGATTAAATAGTAAAATGACTATGCAAGAGTTCGAACCTGGATCTGTAGCACAATAACTAGCAAAAATACATGTTGAAAGAGTCACATCTTTCTGAGGAGATACGCAGTGGTTAAAATATACTGCGTACTTACTTAGTACCACAAACAAGCAACTGTAAACAACTCTTCAACTGCGTGTTATTTTGAAATGAGTAAGGAGGGTGACACACCTCAAAATATAAATTGTAAAGAAACCATAAACGACCAAACATGAAAAGTGAGACTAATCTTTTAGTTTCTGAAAAGGAAGTTAAACCTTCTTTTGTAAAAATTGAGAGGGTTGTAAAACAAATTCTATACATTCATTCCTACGTCGCACTTAATACAGGTGGTCGGTCATCTATTGTCATTCCTACATCGCAAAGCTAAGACGACAACACAAACTGACTTTGGCCACGAAAGATAAAATCACTTAATTTTATTAGTTCAATAAGTCAGAGTCAAACCCGGTACATTAAGTATAAAATCTATAAGTATAAAAATATAAATTCTTATCAATTTAGATTAATAACATTTGGACTTAGCATAATTTTAGAAAGTTGTATAAATCAAAATAGGAGAACAGATAAGGAGGGGGCATGGACCCTTAGAAGCATGCAAGGGATAACATCGGATAGAAGGTTAGGTGAGGGCTTGGATAAGTTTGTCAGCTGGAGGTGCGTGAAAGCCTGTAATCACGCGAGGATAGATTAGGGTCTAAATATATTCTAAGAGTAGGTCATAATTTTTGTTAATTGTAAACTATTGTTTAAGTAATAATTAGAGATAAAAATATAAATTTTAATTTTAACAAGAAGTTATATAATTTTAGTTTATGAGAAAGTTAGGAAGTTTTATTAGTTAATAGACAATCTTGGAAATCTGAATAAATATATTATTTCGTCAATGATGCATTTTTTTTTATAATCAAGATAAGGATTTTAATATTTATGTGGGGGGTTATTTTAATTCAAATAATTAAATGGCAATAAATTCAACGATTTTGAATCAGATATTAAAGAAATCACAGAGTAGGCTGATAAGCTGAAGAGTATGATCTATGATATCTAGAGAGATTAATTTAGATATGCACTTGAGTGCTTATTACAGTATGTTAAGGTGAGTGGAAATAAGAGGCGAGTAGTCTTGTTTAAAAGCAATTTTTTCAGATAGTGGAGTTGAGGTCTTTTCATTGAGGTATATATGTTGAGAAAGTGGAGTTGAGGTTTTTTTCAGATATGGTCTTAGCTATGGGCAAGCCATGATCAAGATTAATTAATCGTCGTTATGAGTTTAAGGATGGCCCGAGGGCATCTAGCAGCGTTGAGGAGAATTGAGTGAGGAAGTTGAGGTGTATTAAGCCATGGACTTAGATGTAATAAGCCATGATGAATAATTTCATTTTTTTTATAAGTAGTGAGTCAAAGGGATCACCGAATTTCAGGTAGCAGGTATTCACAAACATAAGAGCTAGCACAACGCAGCAAAAAGTCAGTTCTAATAAATGAGGCAGAGACCTAAGATTTCCACTATATAATATGCGATAAATATCCAATGGTTAATTCTGGATTAAAATTTAAAGATATTGAGGAGATTATGAATAAGTTTAAAAGGATATTTTGTGATTACGTGATATAACAAATAATGCTAATGTATTAACAAGGATGAGAGCTAATTAGGATGTTAGACCTAATTAGGCTACTATAAAAGATGTTACTATAATTTTATTTTTTTAAATGCCTCAGGCAAATAGGCAATAGTCAAAAGATTGTAATCAATAGAGAAAGATGCAGTTAAAGATTTTTTCACTAATGAGAAATTCATTATTCAAATAAAAAAAATAAAAAAATTTAATATTTTATGATTCCAAGATTATCCGTATTATTAATAGAAATGAAAAGTGTATTAATCATAATTCTTCAATAGGCACCCATCGCGGTAACGTAATTCCAGAACGTTACACTATCTTTGCATATTTCCTTCGCTCCAATAACATCCACACATCAAGTTATGCATGCTATTTTATTCTTAAAATTATTAATGTTTCTTTTTTTTTTCACAAATTCATCTAGCTTATTCTAGCACATTTAGCCACGTCCTACATAGCCTACCTATTCCTTTTGATCCCCACACCGCCTTTATTTATTTGCTTAGCCACTTGATCCACACCCATACTCTCAACATGCTCAAAACAACTTTAGACACTTCTTTCACATTGACATTCCTTTCAAACCACACTCATTCAGCACCCATTCATTACTGACGTTGTCCATACAAGTTTGACACCTACATTTCTCAGATATCTCATTCCAACCTCATTCCCTTGGTTCTAGTTTTTCTTCTGACAAACCCACGCTTCACATCCATAAAACAATGTTGGCGTTAATACACTTTTATGCATCACCATTTTGCCTATTTCAATAATTGTTCATTCTTTGCAATAGCCCACATATATCCAACCACCCTCAGAGATGCATTCATCCATCTGTCGATTTCACCATCTATCCTCCCATTCTTACAGAACTTTCTGTCTAGATACACTAAAGAATTCACTTGTTCTAACAGTTTTCAGTTTAAATAAGCTGACAATCATTTCCTAATCCGTCCTTCTCAAAAACTATCTCCCTAGTTTTGTAGACATTTATACGAAGATCCGTTCTGCCTGCCAATAAATTCAAACGATTTAATGCATTCTGCAAATCACTTTAAATCCCAGCCATTAATACAGCATCATCTGCAAATTAGCACCCTCATAGTTCCATTGTCTATTTGTACACCAACCGTAAACAAGCATCCCTTATACACTTATCGATAAATACAGTAAGCAATCATGCAAACATAACACAACCTTGTCTAACCACTTGTTCAGTGTCATATCATCCGATCAAAGACCCATACACCTCAACGGACACTTTACTTCCATCATACACCACCTTAATTGCATTACTAACCATTCATCCCCGCCATACTCTCTTAGAACATTCCATAACATAATCCTATCCACCCGATCGTAAGCCTTCTTCATATCAATGAATGCACAATAAACTTTCTTCCTTACTGCCATATATTTGTCAATCACTTGCTGCAATGAAAATACCTACCTGTTCCATGCAACTTCTACCTGGTGTGAAACCACGTCGCAAACCCCAAATCTTGTGCACAGTTTTTTCACCCGCATTATCAATTAGAACTCTCCCAAAATTTGGCCTCAAATACTCAACAAGATAATTGCCCTATAAATTAGGGTTCCCATAATGTATTTTATTATAAATTGGGACAACTCCAAATTTTCACTTAAAAAACCTAGGACATTTTGTAAAAAACAGGACATTTTAAAAACTAATAAAACAAAAAATAAATATAATATAGGAAATATGTGTCACTTTAAGTAATATTTTATTATTATTAATATTATACTAACATTAATTTCATTATCATTATTACTATCATTAATTTCATTATCATTATCATTATTATTTTAAATATTATTATTATTATTATTATTATTATTATTATTATTATTATTATTATTATTATTAAGTAAGATACTGACATAAAAACACTCACAATAACTAACATAAGTTCCAATTTAAAAATTAATCATAAATCACAAACCTACTTAATTAGAAAAATGGCACCTTTGAAAATTACACAATAATTATAGCTAAGTTTATATTTTAGAAAAATTCATCAGAATATTTATCAGTTTTATGGACCTGTTCAAGATATTTTCTTCTTCTGATATTTGGATGGTTGTTGCACAGTTCATAATTATACACCACCGTGTGATAAGCGAAGGTTTCTTCTTGTGCTGCCAGTGATAATTGTTTTTCCGTTTCACTGTGAGTTTTTGAATTTAGAAAATTACTTATACTGCTGTTGGAAACCTCACTTTGAACATCACCTTTGTTTTTTCGTTTTCACGTGGTTGACTACGTCTGACTGACCACCATGAGAAATGCAAAATTTAGAGTGGCATTAAGTAACTTCCACATTTTCATCTATGCCGTTAATTAAGGGAAATTATTCTAATACTATTCCTTATACTGCATTTACGTTCCGGCACTATGTGGGTGGAAAAAAGATAACAATTGTAATATTTTACAAAGGCTAGCAACCACTGTTATTATCTATGTATGTATAACCCAAACGGGAAGTAAGACGCGGTGCTAGGAAAAAAAAACCTTCACGAAATCATGTTCACTGCTCAAACTTAGCAAATAGTTTAAAACTTTAGTATATCCTCACTGTTGGCCGAACGCAAGCGGTTTTTAATCAGAGATAGCTCACTGAATACACGTTCCCCCGAAGTTATCGTTCCTGGTAACACTATTAGAAGCCTTAGACAAATGCAAATCCGTGGAAAAACTTTTCTAAACCCTTTTGAAATAAACAATTAAGCAGTGAAGAGCTCACATTTCCATCAAAGTACAGGTTTGATTCTTTCTGTATTTTGTAAAAATAACCTCACTTCTGTTTTAAGGTTGTTTTTTGAAGGTCTTTAGGATATGCTAACTTCAAAGCTTCAGAATGGGTAGCTATAGCTGAGGTGTTTACATTATCGGCTGGATTCAAAAGCAATGCGAACAATATTGAAATAGCTGTCACTCTTTCAGCCATGCTATGTATTCAGACAAGAGCATAATTATATAGTGAAGGAATAAACTTCTGAATTTGAATCGACACGCTGGAGAGTCAAAAATATAGTCAGTATCCTCTTTGTCATCATGGAATATTCGTTTAGTACAAATTCCTGAGATTTTCTTTAATTCTGGTTTGACCCAGAAATTTGAAGCGAGTTAATTTGCTTCTGTAAGTAGACTTGGTCAGAATTATTTCAAGAACTGAATCTTCTCCACTACGCTATTTGGGTTTTGTATTCCTTCTTCCATTGTTATCTTAAAACTTGGAAGGACTTTGTTTCTATCATTAATACACTGCAATAACTTGCACCCTTTTGTTGTAAGAAGGATTAATTTAAACGACTGCAGTCATTTAATTAGACCCAATAAGTCTGCTTAGTTCTCAGGTG